>JAMXBB010000011.1:79550315-79831733 GCA_024138015.1 Lumnitzera littorea
CTTTGGGTAGTTGGATTTTAATTGCTTAAAGGCTTGGGTTGCAACCCACTTTTTTGGCCTTCTTCTCTTCTTTCTTTTTTTTTTTTTTTATTGCGCATTGGCAAACTATTCTCACCCTTGAGTAGTCGAATTTTAATTTTTTTGAAATTTTTATTTTTACAAATTTTAAAATTTTTTTAAATTATTAAAATATAAAAATAATATTTTAATAATTTTAAAATATATAGTAATTTATAGATTTTTATTTTTATTTTTTTAATAATTTTTGGTAATTTTAAATATTTTTTATTAATTGTACTTGTATAATATATATTATTAATTTATTTAGTTAAATTAATTGTATGAACAAATTAGAATGTGCAACATATCAAGACTAATGAAAGGACTGATTTAGAAATTTTTTCAAACATTTTGAACTATAATGAAACTTTTGAAATTCTAAAGATTAAAATAGAAAAAGATATAAACGTTTAGGACATTTTTTATACTTTTTTCATCTATAATTTGGTATTACATTTGTATGTTTTATTTGAAATTGACATCATTTTATTTGGTTCCTTTGTTCCTTTTTCTTTTTTCCTTAATATTTCAGAGTGCTGCTTTATTTTAGCTCAAGTTAGTGGAAATTAAATATAGTGTAATATTTATTTAGTATTTTTTTTCTTTTTACCTTTGTTTAGGGTATGTTTCATGAAAATGAAAGCTAGTTTTTATTAAATTCATTAGATAAGTTTGTTTTGGACACATGGCATGCTATAATTGGATAAGGATTCTATGTAGACTAATGTACATGAATGGAGCTAACTCGAGTAATATAAATGACATTAAAAAGTTTAATTAGGTAATAAATCAACACTTTAGATAGTCATTAAAACCGCTGTAGTCTGGTCTCCTAATAAGATAAATCATGTTCAATTCCCTCTCTCCTAAATTTATAATATATAGTTGGTAAAAAGAAAAAAAAAAAACTTAGATAGTCAACCGTAAAAATGAACAAAGTTCAAGTACTAATGTGACATTTTCCTTAAGCATGATTATTTAAGATTATTATCAAAATTCGAAAATTTAAACAATAAAGATAGATATCTAAGACAATAAGTAGGGTGTTAATAGGATATAATGTAATCAGTTTCTCTTTTGAAATTTGAAGTGGCAACTGTTATCTTAAAATGATTTTGGTTTAGTTTTTATGTAGACAATTGACATTACTGTTTTTCAAGTCTTAAAAAGGTTTACATGTCCCATTGCACATGCCATTACTAAATTGAGAGTTAGAGATATCTGATTTCAATATAGTTGCCAATATAGGTAAGTGGTAACTTTACCGTATAGGGTAGCCACTGAGATCCTACTCGATCAAGTAGGTTTCAAGTAAGTATTTGAGGCTATAAGGTAGATATTTAAGGCCACAAGATAAATTTCGGATAGTAATTTCTCTTAACCTGTACTTATAGGTCAAGATACCTTATACCTACCTTAAAACCTGTATTATAAAATATATAAGATATATGTTCAAAAGGTACTTTATACCTATCCTGTAATAATAATTAAATAAAATTAATAAATAAATAAAATACCATTTCATTTGTATGGGCTTAAAAAAATAACAAAACATAATTCATTATGTCCTCATGTCAATCTCTTCTTTTTTTAGTCTTTTCTTTATTACATTTTCTTTCCACTAAATCTTCCTCATTTACTAACTCAAACTCTACTAAAGTTAAAAAAGAAAAAATTTGCATGAATCCACCTAACAAAGCATATTATTAACTTTTTTTTTTTTTATGTAATAATTTCTTTGTATTAGGTTTGAAAAATATCTCGTAATAAATTTATATAACATTATTCAAGTCAAGATCTAGCCAAAATAAGTGTTTGTACCTTTTTCCCTTATCCAAGATTAGGGTTTATACTAGGTTTGAAAAAGATTTAGTCAATAGGTTATGATTTAATAATTGTGATGCTTAGAACATCATTATAGATGCTAACTATGAATTCAAATATTATAATTTGTAATTTATGAATATTTTTATTACCAAAATAATTCAACCCCTAAATAAGTCTAATTTATAATTATTTATTTAATATTTAAAGTCAAGATTAAGATTTACTAAAACTAATATGTTTATATAAAATTAATCGATGAAGAAAAAGATAAAAAAAAAATAGATGAAAGAAATTGGAAGGAAAGAAAAATAAATAGAAATTGGCCATATTAAAATTTATAAAGAACAGATTTACAAGTTCTACAACGTATTCTGTATAATTTATAGGGTACAGGACATATGGTGGTTCTAGAATACTATAAAGTAGGATACGGATAAAAAATTTTGGGAACCCGTACCTACATGATAGTATACACATAAAACCTCGTACCCTAGCCACCTTGTACCACCTCACCCCCAATCGCAAATAGAGTAAATAATTCAAAATAGAGCTCCATTTTTTGAGAAAACATAGTTAGTCTTAATCCATGTGAATTTAATTAAATTTAAAATGCATAAAATATGTTACACAAGTATATCATCATATATTTAATTGATTAATGCTAAGGTCCTGCGTAAGAGATATTTAGACAATTAAAGATGCTATATATAGAAACAAACATTTAAAGATACTAATGCAAAAAGAAAAAATTGATTGCCACCACGAGCAATCAAAAATACTATATAAACAAGTAACAATCAGTTAGAAGCAATAAATTTTATTTTACAAGAAAATATCAATCATTACATATGAAGGTATGTCCTTCTTTCTAATAAAAATGTTAATAACTTCATCAATCTGTTCATGGAGATGGTTGACATTAATCCATTATTATTCTTGGGAAGTCCAAAAATGTCATGCCATTTGTAGATCGGATAGAGAAAGAGATGGAGACTGTATTTAGATAAAAGTACAATCAGTCTTGATCAATACGTATTTATATCAAATTAGAATGCATGAAAAAGATTGTACTAACTAATACATTACCGTATATTTAAAATTGAACATTGTTAAGGGCAATCAAAGATACTATATGCAATATAATCAATTCATATGAAGCGAGAGTGAATAGGTATCCGTGGTTGAATTTGAAAACAACTCTATCCTACTCATCGGATAGATTTTGGATGAGTATTGTAAGTCATAGGATATACTCCTTACAAATTAAAATTTATTTTGTTAAGGCACAAAGTAACCATACATACTATAATTTTCTATTGATACAATGACAACACATATGATAATCATTTATCATATATATTATCATCAAGGCACGAACTTAATCTTATTGAAACCATATTAAATTTCTATTACTAATTACACGTTTCATTATCATCAAAACTTCATGAGATCAACAGATTCTCTCTTACCAAGTTCAAACCCACCCTTTGGTCCATCGCTTGTTGCTTGTTAGTTGTTACACATCGATACATCATCCTCTTCACTCTTCATTGCTTCTGTAGGTTACAAAGAGACGCATGGCACTGTCACTAATGAAGTACAAAACAATTGTGCATACAATGCCGTCTAAGTTATAAAACTAAAATTAAATTAAATAAATAACCAAAGAAGTTCAAAACTTAGGCAGGTTTTGCTCCCCTTTTGACTAATAGTATACACATGTTGGAAGTTTCACCATTTTTGTTTCCATTCTGGTAAGTTTAGCAGCATCAGCCGTCCTTTAAAGATCTTCACTAGAGATCTTATTTCCTTAGAACCTCCAAAAACAAAGTCAATGCACACATAGCTAAGGTTCAAGGTATCACGAATCACACATCCTAAAGAAAAGAATGAGTTATCACAAGCTAGTTTTTCTTGTGCTCTTTGCTTCATGTGTGAGTTCTTACCCAGCACAAGGGGGTTTCATGCAATGCATGTCCATTCAATTTGGGGAACACACACAGATTGACAAACTAATATACTCCTCAGACTCTTCTTCATACTCCCACCTATTGCAATCCTCATAGCAAAATCCTAGATGGGTCAATTCAACAACCCGAAGACCTCTCTATATAATCACTCCTTCTCAAGAATCTCATATCCAAGCATCTATTCTTTGCAGCAAGTTACAGATAAGAGTAAGAAGTGGAGGTCATGACTATGAAGGCCAATCCTATCTATGCCATGCCCCTCTCATCCTGGTTGACCTCATTAATCTCCGGTCGATCAAAATCAACATGAAGGAAGAAACGGCTTGGGTTCAATCAGGAGCAACACTCGGGGAACTATATTATAGCATTGGTAAGGAGAGCAATGTTCATGGTTTTCCTGGTGGATTGTATCCAAGTATTAGTGTTGGAAGACATATTAGTAGAGGTGGATTTGGTACAATGCTCAGGAAATATGGGTTAGCAGCCGATAATGTTGTTGATGCTTATTTAGTTGATGTTTACTTAGTTAATGTCAATGGAAATATACTCAATAGAAGCTCAATGGGTGAGGATTTGTTTTAGGCCATAAGAGGAGGTAGTGGTGCAAGTTTTGGAATCATATTGTCATGGAATGTTAAATTGGTGAGAGTAACACCAGTTCTGACTGTCTTCACAGTCCCAAAATCTATTGAACAAGGAGTAATAGGTTTGGTCCATAAATGGCAATACCTTGGGAACAAGTTACCTCAAGACTTGCTCATTAGGATTGTCATTCAAAATTTGGGTGATAGGAGAAATGTGGTAGCTGACTTCAACTCTCTTTTTCTAGGAAATGTGAACTGTCTTATGGCAATAATGAACGCAAGCTTCCCTGAGTTGGGACTCCAAGCTCAAGATTGCATGGAGATGAACTGGATTCAATCTGTCCTCTATTTCATAGGCTACCAAAAGTGGCAACCCCTAGAGGTGTTACTCAATTGGACGACACGCTACAAGAGCAACTTCAAGGCGAAATCAAACTTTGTGAATGTGCCCATTTCAGAAACAGGATTAAGAGGCATATGGGAGAGGTTGATGGATCAAGGAGCAGTGGTGTTTATGATTTTAGATCCATTTGGGGGAAGAATGGATGAAATTTCGCAATCCAAGACCGCATTTCCCCATAGGAAAGGTAATCTCTACAATGTTCAGTACCTTGTGAAGTGGGAAGACAATAGTTCTAGAGCATCCTACAAACATATAGAATGGATTAGGAACTTTTACATGTATATGACACCTTATGTTAGGAAATCTCCTAAAGCTGCATATGTGAATTACCGAGATCTTGATTTAGGGACCAACAGGATAAGTAATGTGAGTTTTTCCCAAGCAAGTGTTTAGGGCACCAAGTACTTTAAGGGTAATTTCAAGAGGTTAGCCTTGGTGAAGGGTCATACCGATCCAGATAACTTTTTCAGGAATGAACAAAGTATCCCACCTTACGTTGTCTAATGGAATAAAGAATTTTGGATTGGAGAGCAGCTTTACAATGCTTTAAGAAATGCTTCTTACGTAGAGAAATGACTTGATGAAAATTGGAATATTGCCAATGTTTTATAAATTGTCAGTGCTTCCACTATGTTACTATGCTTAAGCTAAATACTTTTTCTTTTTCCTGCTTTTGGGTATTTTAATGCATCAAAGATATATTATTTCTTCAATTATACTTTTACTTCGTAATTTGTGCTGATTCCATTTTATATTGACTTATTTTTTTATGTAATAAATGTTTTTCAGATGTTTGTCCAAACGAGTTAGGGTTTTTAAACTCAAAATATTTTAAGACATTGCAAATACTAATAGCTTAATAGCTTGCAATAGAAATGGTTAATTACTACAATTAAATCATTAACAGCAACTTTTGTACCCTATTATTAACTATCATTAACAATCACTAGTAATCGCAACTTTTTTAAGATTACTATAATAATATTTAATAAATATAAAAAAAGGAGTTGTCAAAACAAACACACTTTCTAAGTTAAAACAAATATGATAAATAGTATGAATCACTCCTTTATACTTAAAAAATTAAACATCTATCTTAAGATCAAATGGGAAACTAGAAACATTAGAGGTGAGAGGACAATTATGTCATATAGGGTACTCATTCATATCTTATTTAATTGGGTAGGTTGCATATGGATATTAGGAGTCGTAAGGTATGTTTTAATTAACAATTTCTAGAGCATACTCTTACAAGGTGCCATACGAGTATATGATGTTTTTTTATTCTATACCAACCTTGGAACATATACTCAACCAATACAGGTTTTACAGTCCCTTATCCTCACTTCAAAAAATTTATGAAATGATATGATATTTTATATATCTTAATAAAGGAGAAATAACCTTACATTTTTTCAACTAAGAAAATAATAAAAATAATATATTATTTATATTATAAAAAAAAGGGCTCAAGCCTAGCATTGACTCTAACCATAGGAATAAGTGGATAACTTTATACCCTATACTCCATAGTAACTTGCTTAACCGAATAGGTTTTAAGTAAGTATTAAAGATCACATGGTTGGTTATGCATACAATTTAGAGAACTTCCTCCTACATGGTATGAGTTGTCATCTCCATACCCTATACCTTCGTATAAGTTTTGGAATGCCTAATGCACACCACATAAAAATAATTAAATAATAATAATAAATGTAAAACAATATTATATTTCTATCTTAAATGCTCTAAGTTTCAAAAAAGAAAAGAAAGAAAGAAATATATAGCTCATAGTCCAAAACCATTATCCATAAGAAACCTGAAACCAAAAGCATTTTATTTTTACTTATCTCGTCTCAATTGTACATTTCTATTTTCTATTTATCTTGTCCTTTATTTTTTTCCATCATCAACTCTAAATTTACCATTATTTCCCACCTCTCTTACTCATTTCTTCCCATTGCTTGCTCTTTTATCACTACAAGAAAGGTATAGATACTAGTTCTCATAATATTCTTCGTATTTCAATTCACTCCCTTACAGATCCAAAGTTCAAACTATATATATATATGTTTCCAACGCAATTTTTCTTCTTCTTCTTCTTCTTTTTTTTTTTGGCATCTTTGAGATTCCAGATGATACCACGTATCTTATAGGCTTAAAAGGATACGGATTTCAAGATGGTTTAACAACACCCCACCTAGCAAGTTTAATCCTCTCACATTCAACCTACTTACTTCAAGGTATTGATGAATATCTTTGAGCTTCTAATTAGCTTGCATTTCTATCTATCAGTCTCATCAAATCAGCCGATATCGAGCTAGAAATGCTATTACACTCCATCTTATCATGCTTGCATGAGAGAGCACCAATCAACCCATTGTCTCATCTTTGTTGACACACTACCTTAAAATCATATTCTAGTAGCTTCACCAATCGATTTTGCTGGTATGGTGTTGTCAATCGTGATTAAAGCAAGTATTTCAAGCTTTGTTGATGAGTGAGCACTTTACATCAATACCCCTAGAATAAGGATGCTAACATTGAATGGTCAACAACAATGCCATCAGTTCCTTCTCATATGTGAATTTAGCTAATATTCTTAGGTCAATATTATGGTTTATACTCCAATTTTGCCATTTTCTTGTAATTATACACCTGAAATTTCAACTTGTCTAATTATATACCCAATTAAAAATTTATTTGTTACAGTCTATACCTCAATTAACTCTAAGTCATATCATTAGTCCATTCAGCATGATTAACCAGTGAGATAGCTACCTATAGCCTTAAGGAGCTTGCCTAACCATCTATAGGTGGTGGCTAGCCACCCCCTGCGAACTACAACCCTATGGAGGTTACACAAACCCCATAAGGTTGTAAGTAGCCATTCTTTTAGCAGATTGTGCCAACTTGACCAAATGGTATGAATTGGAATTAATTGAGATATAAACTGTGATAACTAAATCTTCAGTTGGATATATAATTAGATAAATTAAAACTTTAGGTATATAATTACAAAAAGTGATAAAGTTAAGATGTAAATCATAATATTACCCCAATATTCTTCCCATATGGACAACACAGCCTCAACCCCGCCAACTAAAGCATCTCATTCAAAATACAAGCTCTTTTGTAAAGCTAGGCATGGTATGTATTAACGTACTAATAAGCACTAATTGGAGTGTTTGAGAGGCCCTTTTTGCCTCTTCAATCCATGCAAAACCCTATTTATTTAGTAAATCAATCAAGGGTGTGCCAACTTCCCATAATCCCTCACAAACTTCTAATAATACCCTATTACGTCAAGAAAAACGTGTAACCCTTATCACTTCATGGCGTAGAGTAATCAAGTACACTCTCTACTTTATCTAAGTCTACTTATATTCCATTTCTTGAAACTACCTCTCCTATATATTTGAGAGATCCCAATCGAAAAATACTTTTTTTTTTTTGGCCGATTACAGGTGAAGCCATCAACACGAGCAACACAAGTAAAGTTGTACAAGCAAAGCGACTTATGCATATTGGGCTAAAAAATTTTAACCTACTTAAATATAGACTATTTTAGCCTAACCTACTTAATCCATGGGTTAAAGCGAGCCATCCCATCATGGAGTGAGTTGGCCTCCAACCTAAAAGAAAAACCAAAAAAGAAGAAAAAGAAGAAAGAAAACTAAACATGTATATATTATGTGTATTATTTATATATTATCTCAAAAGTTCATAAATAGACATCATCATCATATTAATGTGTTATAAGATCATTATGTTATTGTATTATAAGACCATCATAAATAACTCAAAGATTTTACTTATGATTTTTATATAATAATTATGATACCAATGGGAATTTTATTAGTATGATAATTATAAAAATTTCATAGTTTATTTTGTTATAAATATAAATGTACATTTACATTATCAGTTATAGCATTTTTTTTTTTTTCGCTTTTCCATATCGATGCAAATGCATATATGTATATTATGTATATATTTTCTTAAAAAGATTGGAACTTTATTTTTCTAAAACGAAATAAAAACTAAATATATACATTAGAACTAGCAAGATTATGATTTGTGATTTATAAATATTCTATATAATATATTCAAAAGAAATAAATAATGATATAATTCGTAAATTGGTCCATTTAACCCATCAACCCATAGTGAGACGAGTTAAGCTAAAAATTTCAACCTGCATTCGCAAGCAAGTCAAAGTGAGCCAACCTACTTAACGCGTGAGCCAACCTACTTAACACGTGTGCCAAGGCAAGGCAGGTTGGCTTACTTGGCTCACTTGCATTTCTCTAAGTGTAAGCACCACAATCAAGTACTCTAAAAAGGTGTTCCAATTTGAGATATAAACTGAGATACCCTCGAAAAATACTAGGATAGACCTTTGTAAATGCATTCAAACAAATTGTTCTTAGTAACTTAGAAAGTTTTTGGTGTATTCATGAGTTCAAAGACTATGATAAAAAAACTCATAATAACCTTAACATATCTTAAGAATATCTTTAGGATAAAGGAAAGAAAATGGAAGGAAAAAAAGTGAGAGAAAAGAAATAGGAAGGAAAGAAAATGGGAGGAAAATTCTTGTTTGGATATGAAGGAATAAGGATGGAATAAGTGTGAAAGGAAAGTTAAATAGATATTTTTTTTTTTTCTAAACTTGTTAAATTACCAAAATTTCCTTAAAATTTCAACATGTGCTTTTGTAAATAGGTATTTGTGTAAAATTACAAATTTTCCATCCAATTCTTTCCAAATTAGAGATGATTATTTTTTGTGGAAATCATGGAAAATTTTGTGTAAAAAATTCCTCCTTTTTCCTTTTTCTTTATATTTTCAATCAAGGGGAAGAAATTTGAAAGGAACTATTTTCTCTCCAATTCCTTTCCTCCAATCCAAACATAGGGTAAAGGTTGTCTCGGGATTATCTTCTTCCTCCACTTAAGTTTGATGATGCCCCTCTCTGAAGTCAATCTTTGAGAAAAATTGAGTTCCATATAACTCATAGGGTGACGATTATCAAGTTTTGTCGAGCACTGTCACTTCATTTAAGGCTTATCAATCCATACAAAAGCACTAGGATTTCCTTCCTTTTTTTCTTAACCAATATAAGCAAACTCGAAATGGGGCTATTACTTGGTCGTATTGTTCTTGCTACCATCTCAAAACCCCTTTCTAGTGCATATATAACGATATGGTCGCATGTTGACCAGGCCGCAGCCTTCCTTTATTGGATCCGATGGTTAGTGGCCCTTACAAGCGGTAACACATCAGTTGCTTCAAACACCACTTATACCCCTTAGGGAAACCGATCAACCTTGGAGCAAAGGTGTCTTTCATCTCCCCTTCTACATGCGACCAAATACATAGAACTCCAGCTACTCTATTTTACTAGTAATGACAACTCATGGGTGCATGTGTAAAAGTGGGGTGGCCCTGTAGCTTCTCTTTCTTCTCCCTATACCTAAACTTCATATACATTTTTTCCAATCAACTTTTACTTCCCACAGTTATTAACTAAGAGATATCCAAAATTAGAACAACATTCCCTAATCCGAATGCAGAATAATCCACATATATCACTGGCGGTCCCAACTGCATTTCTTCTCCCTTATAAATCCCTCTTAAAAGTGCGTGGTACCCCTAGCTTTGCAGCAAACTGTGCCGTTTCAGATATGTTTAGTACAAGTACTTGCATTATGTTTTGAGAGACGAAATTATTAGCTAGTTCCCACTTTCAATAAGCACCCTAACAGGCCACTCATGAAGTTTCTCTTTCAATTTCATAGTTTTCAGGGCTGACAATGTATTATGACCACTAAAGGGAGCTCAACCTAATCACCTCCTACTAAGAGGGTTGTTGGCTGATGAGACTTGTGCTCTTCGTCATCTTTACTACTGACCCCCACCACCCCTTCATCAAAAATTACAAACTTAAGGGATTTGTTTGGGCATTAATGGAGGAGATGGTACTATTGATCACATGTATACATTGCCCCTTCTTGAGAAACCCGACACAGGAGTACTGTTGTCCTTTTATCCTTCAAGTGGTGTTGAAACTGGAGATTGGCCCCCACCTATTATGACCAAAACTGGAGATCGGGCCCAGATGAATCGAACTACCTAAGCTCGGCTCCGACTTCCCAATACTATAATGACTTTTCCCCTCTACTAAACAACCTCAACTTACCACTAAACTTCCATTACTGGCCTTGTTTTGTACTCCGCAAGTATTACAGCTCATTACTTCGCAACTTTGTTGCCCTTCATCACGCTGCAAAGCAATTCGTGGGATACTCCACCCAACTCCTTTACATCCATTGCTACGTCCATTACCCGAGCTATGGATGTCATCTTGTGGAGCCTGTCGCTATGGAAACTATTCGTGCATTACACCCAATCAATTACACTTTGGGAAGATCTAACAATTCTGCTAGCAGCCCTTCAAATTCTTCATAGGCTTACAACATCCACCTTTTGTTTAAGTTTGGAATCCTTTTTTAGGGTCTCAATTTTCCCACCACCTTATCTTCGCAAAATGAGTGCTTTCCAATGAATAGTTGTTCACAAGTTTCATAAGAAGAGTTACTTTCAGGAATCTAAACATAGTAATGGTTCTTCTATAAAAATAACGAGGAGATGGTATAGCCAATCTCACAAATGAATAGGATGCGTCTACGTATTATGTGTTTGTGTTGTCTTGACTGTGAAAAGAAGGAATACATTTAGGGGCCACTGTTCCCCTCAATCAAATTTTCATCTCCTTTCAGCTCGCCAGAAGGCTCATGAGCTTTGGGCCCATCTAGGACCATAACAGTCCCATTTACCATGAGGTGAAGGATGGAGATGTTGCACTTAAATGCTATATCATACTGGGTAGTTAGAGATGATAAATCTTGACATGACATTAAAGAAATTATCCAAGAACACTTGGTAGTCCAAATGGAAGTAAATAAGACCGTGCTTATGGCCTTTGCATTGAGCTTGAGGAGCAAAAAATTTCCTCTATCAATAGTCATCTCTCACAAAATTGCCACAGCATGTCAGCTATTTTGTCATCTTGGTTTTATCAGCTACATCAAAATCAATGTCCTGTTGTATAATCTAATGAACCACCCAGGCGGTCAATTAAATACCAAATGTGTTTATTCAGAAGAAAATCCTCTGAAGCTATACAAAAAGAAAAGAAGAAAACTTTCTTCTCTTATCTACAGAATCGTTTGAAAAAGCCCAAGCATTGAACTCTGTTCCTCCATAGTCAATGAAGAAAACCAGTCTCTGATTTCACGCGCAGGTTTTGATAGACTAGTGATATCTGGAAGGGTCAGATCCATTTGAATTACAGTCTCAAAATCACGAGGAAGAAGCCATTGTAAAGCAGTCACAATGGAAGCTTGAGTAGGAAAACCAAGTTCCAACAATCTAGCCTGCCCCAAAAGAGCTTGCAAACTACACCTCAAATTCTCCACTTCATCATCATCATATCCAACAGCAGCAACACCAAGCCTGAAATTAAGCAAACCTCGTCATTAAAAACTCCATCAGTAACTGAATGTAAAGCTGGGAGGAGAAAAGATTCTGGAACCAGAAAAAGTTTCCTTTATTTTTAAAAGGAGGGAACAAAGTTAGCGATTAACTTTTAAATATAGACAGTTCGTATACCTTCCAAGTTGACCTAGAAGAACCACAACAGCAACGGCAATACTCTCGAGCATATCTGTTTCTAAAAGTTTCATCAACGAAGGAATGATTCTCCTTTTCGTGAACTCCCAGCCCTGCAACAAGGTTTAAATAACATTAAAGATTGAGGGAAAAGTTTTCACCAATAGCATTTTCTATTATGTAACAGAAGTAGTTGTTTCCCATATGAATATTCGATATCATGAGTAGTTCTAATAGCAACCTAGAAACTTTTAAATGAAAAAATGCCAAAACCAACCATAAGCATGATAAAGGAAGAAAAACCTACCTTCATGTGATTTTACACAACTCATTACAACTTGACTCCAATTTGAAACCAAATCAAATGAAATGTATACATTTTTTAATATGCAGAAGCAAGGGGACATTGCAGTTATCTGAGCTCTAAAAAGAGAGAGCTAAGTTTCACATCCATGATTGTAACTTCAGATAGTTCAAGTACCAAACTTCCAATATAAAGACAACATCACTTCACTAAACAATCAAGAACAATAAGATTCCTGGATATTGTTTCAAAACTACAAGTTAAAATAACTCCTATAGATTAATTACCCTGAGTAAACACGTATTTGTGCACACAATATTTATGAGTATGTCATGTATGTAGTAAAAGAAAAAAAGAACAGGGCCTTTATGAATGGTTCAATGTTCTCATGGCAGTTATGTTAGTGTATTATCTGATAATAGCCAATTTAACTGAAAGCCTAAAACAAGCCAAACATAACTGGTCTCCTCCACATATTGCAAAATAAGAGAGATAAAAATGGACATACTTGACCAAGCACATAAGCAAAATGCAAGCTCTTTCAACCCATCCTTCCTTGCCAAACATGTGAATCTAAGTGCCCCAGTCCACAAGATCCACCTCCATCTTCAGTGAAGGTTTATATCAAAAGAAATGCAAATCCAGGGCATTACCAGTACCAAATCAACCTTTCACCACTAGACTACCCCCGAATCCCACTATTTAGGCCAATATGATTTTGTTGCCTTTAGGTAACATTTTCTCTTTTGTCCTAAACTTTCATGACTTTAAGCACCTCAGGATTTAGTCAACCCAGTCAATGGGTAAGAACTACCTATACTGGCCAAGACTAAACTGAACCAACTGAAAGTAAACTGCACAATTTTAGCAAGAGTATTGAGCTCGCAACATCATTTGGAAATTTAATTTAAGAAAGAGTGTGTGTGTGTGTGTGTGTGTGTGAGAGAGAGAGAGATAGAGAGATACTTGACAGATGCATATTATGGTTAATCCAGAAAATGCTCAAATGGCAAGGATCACTCTAAGTGACCATTTCTGAGCTAAAACCCAGACAATATTTTACAAGAAAAATTCAAGGAGATAGAACATTCTAGATAAATATTGAGCCTCCTCAGATTCCCCACAAAATATGGGATAGTAAGAATTAAAAAAAAAAGTTCAGAGAATAGAAGCAGAGCAGAGGTATAAACCTTCTTTATTGAAATCAATTCCAGCATAGAAAACAAACAATTGAGCTGATACATGATGCCACCATGGTTGGGATCTGAGACAGAACCAGGACTCAAACCATTACTTGAACAGCATAGCAGGTTGGAACCCATGTCCCCAACTACAGTAGCATCTACATGACTAGTCTCTCCAATCATTTTATTGGTTCGTAGGACTCCCAGTTCTGTCAGATGTTCAAGTGCACTGTGGTTCGTGCAAGCAATCGTTTGAACATTTTCCATTAGTTTTTCTGTGACATCATCTAGAGGAAGTGCTTCCTCTTTGAAAGGGCACTTGATAGCAGCAACTTCCCCCCCAGATACCAGACATAAATCAACTCCTGGAATAGACATCTCAAGAGCAAGAACCACAGATTTCAAGACAGTCATCAGCAAACAGTATCTGTTCTCCGTGAAGTATCTAGTTCCACATTGATAAGCAAAAACATGAAGAATTGTTAACAGAACTGAAGTATCAGATGCATGTGTCCGAAGAATGTGGTAAGAAGTCTCGCAAATGAAATTAATTCGGTTGACAGCTACACAAATTGATGCCAATATAATGCTGCCAACAACCAACAAGTCTCTGGATGCAGTTCCTGGAGACAAGAGAACATCAAGACCACCCAAGTTCACGTTGATTGTATTATCACCTCTCATCAGAAGTTCAGATGATGCGTAACGGCATATAATAAGCTTTCCATCAACAAGGAAATTTCTAATGAGATGGAGCAGCTCATCTATACTGCAAAATTCTGTCAATATAATTGTTGCCTGCACATCCAACATAACTGTATCCACAAACACCACATGGAACACAAAAGAGTCACCTTAATAAAGCTGCTCAAAATAAGGTGATATAATATCTACATATATGCGCATGTTTGCACCACGTGAAGTAATAAAAGAAAACAAAACCTACCAGCATGCATGTATGCAGTAAATGACTTCAGACAAGAGAGAAAATCCCCGTTCAACACCTGTCCCGATGTCCATAATCCTGCCATGGAGAAATTGAGCAGCAACAGCGAGAAGAAGGCACAAACCCTATCTCTGCAAATAAAGAAAGAAAAATCACCTTCTATATGATAGAAAGAAATCAAGGTGCATCAGGGCATAATAGGAAAAATCTCAAGTAATCATATGTAAAGATCGCAAGTCAGGACTTACCTGGCCAGGAGCTCTTCTTCAGCTTTAAGTACAACTAATATCTTATGCACATCTGAATCTGTTTGAGATGGAAATGCACAGCGATCCATGCAATCCCCCATGGCTTTAAAAATCTTAGAGATTGCCCCGATGTCATTCATGTCAGAAAAAGTAACAAAAAACTTAGGAAGTGCATCAGGAAAACATCCATCAACATTGCCATTTACAGTCAATCCCCCATCCTGGGGGCTACAAGCTGCCCTCTCCAGATCTAATCTCACATTGCCAACATTGGTAAAAGACCGGCTCTTATCTGAGCACATGAGATGGTTTGAATCTTCTTCCACATCCATATCTGTTGCATTAATGCCTTCAAGATTGATCTCAGGAAGAGTAGGAGATAGGGGCCTTTCAACTGCTGCACAGTACTCAACCTCATCAATAGGGTTGTCCAACTCAAGCAGTTTCATATAGTCACCACCAAATGCTCCAGAACAAAATACAATGCCAACACCGTTTTCACTAGCAGTAGAATCATCATCCATGAAGTCCCTTGTATTTTCATTCATGGGTTCTCTGCAGATTTCTTCTTGACAAGTTTCAACACTAGAGACCGGCTGTTTCTTCTGCTCATTATTCCCATGGAACTCCATGCCCATCTGGTGATTCATATTACCCATGATCAGTGGACTCTCAAGCTCACGCATCAAGCACATGGCACCTCCCAAGGATTTCTCTGATTGTTCATTCGATGTACCATGCAAAATGGGATGCTTCACTTTCGTTGGAATGTTCAAAGTTTTACTCTCAGTACACAAATGATCACTAGATTCTACATCACCAAATAGACCCTTCCTCTTCCTACAACACAAATTTATTCCACTATCAATGGTGTTTTCAGCCACACCAGGAAGATTTCCATTAACCCTCATTGGAGCATTGCAGGCATCAACCAGGGTGCAAGGGCATTTCTGTTGATTCAAGTTATCCTCTACCGTTTTTGAAGCTGTGCTCACAGTTATATCACCCTTATCCTGTGATCCCACCAAGTCTTTATCAGAAAAAGATGCCATAGCAGAAGTTATGGCGGAATGCTCTAATATTTTTCTGTTAGAGGCTCCAGGTGGAAGCTCCAATTTAAAAGTAGTACCTGAGGAAAATTCCTTAGGACTGAATCCATTTGTACGCTTTGAAAGCTCTGTTCGAGAATCATCAGATGTTGCAACTGACATAGAGAGAGCATTCAGAATTTCATTTTTATTTGACCGTAATTGCTGGGAGCTACACGATCTTTTGCCATTTTGCATATTTTCCACTTCATCCTTCTATGAAATCCATCCAAAAGTACAATGAGAAAATTATAGAAATTACTAACCAAAGAAGAAGGAAGAAGTAGTGGCTAGTTAACCTTGACAGGATGCTACAAAGAATACACCATGGCAAGTTAAAACTACAACCAAAAGACAAATGATTAGCTACTTGAGACACATTTATATAAGCTAAAAAAATTGTAGAACTATATTGATCTAATCAAATGATTTTATCAATGTTAGGTTTCTCAAATTTTTATAATAAAAGATCACTACAAAAGATTGTTCTAAACAGATGCTAAATATTAATAACCAACCAAGGCTTTTTTCACCCAACTCTGATGAGATAGGGGCAAAAGACATATATTTTGCTTGTGGAACTTCAGAATCATTTACATTTTCAGAAGCCTGTGAGGGTAATCATCAGAACAGTGTTCAGGAGATATATGCTCAGACTAGATTCCATATACAGCAATCAGCAGATACATAAGAAAAGTTGAAGCAGTTCACAGTACACAAACAAGCAATATGGTAGACCCAAGCTAGAGATGATCACATCCAGAATGCAAAAGCTATTCCAGGACCAAGAACCATCAACCTTGATTGAACAAAGAGTCATCCAAAGATATGCCCCCCACACATTTGCAATCAACTCAAAACTTGTTGACCTAAGCCACCACCACAAATAAGAATCCAAAAGGCCATCAACCTCAGTTATAAAAAAAGGGAACCAAAGAAATTACCCCCAAGAAGTTTGCTACACAAAAACCGTGAACTTGCTAAAAATGTCAACAGCAAAAAAGTACTGCATCTTTATAGTAGTTGACATGATATCCTAGAATGCAACTGAGACAATTCACCTCGTCACACCAGAGGTCTGTTGAGGATAAGCCCCAACTTCCCAGATTTCATTATAATGAAGTATGCCTAAAGACAGAAAGTCGAAGTATAGGGGGCAGGAATCATCAAGCCTCTTGAATGACAAAACCGGAAAGTGAAATAAAATACCTTAATTATCAAAATAAAACCCAGAATACCTAGAGATAAAATGGACATGTCCATATACATCAGAAAACTATTAGATTATTCTGATAAGTCCAAAATAAACACCTAATATCAATCAGTTGTTTCCAATCTCAGTAGGACCAGCTCTTGTAATATATTTGTTACAGGACTATTAAATCAATGGATAATCTCATTTACAAACACTTCAGCTAAAAAAAAGATTGACCAATCTGTTCAGAGTTTAAGATATGCTCATTCACAGAAGATAGCATACAGGGAAGGATGCATACAAAATTCTCAACAATCTAACATGAACCAACCATGCACAGAGACATGCATAGTAAATGTACAATTTCACTAAATGGCCATGCAAGGAAGAGTAGAGAATTTGCAAGACCCTATCAGCATGGAGAAGAAGCAAATCAAGGAGTACATTGTTCTGACTGACTATAATATTGGACTGACCATGGTTTGGCTCATGTTCGTATGTTCGTCAGGGAGTTCAGCAAACTAATACAATCTATAGATTTCCCATCTATATCCAATCCCAAGAAGGATAGAATCGAGTCACTTCCTAACACAGGGAATTTTATTGGACAGTAAATTATGGAAGCCTTGGTCCCTATGCATGGTGAAACTTGTCACACAATAATTTTGGATTTCTCAAATGAATCCTTAGCAATACTTATTTCAGTAAAGGCTCAAATGTATGTGATATGCATTCAGGAGAACAATACAATTTCGTAACCCTGTACTTCTGGTGGAACTTCATTAGCAAGGGAAAAAACCACCAATAAATCTAGCATTTCAATATGTCAAGCAAAATTAACTGCAAAGACAAACCTTTTTCATCTCATTGACACCATCTTCAGGGGAAAAACATCTGTCCAGTTCTTCCAGGCGAAATGAAAGTCTTGCAAAATTCAACTTCACATGGCGTACTTCCTCTAGTAACATTCTTGTGCGACGTTTTTCAAATTCAGCCACTTCTCTGGCATGCTTTGCCTTCATCTTTTCAAGCTTCAATCTTTTTCTTAAGAGGTTCAACTTCTGATAATCAGCACCCTTATCTCTTCTAGCTTGAGCCATCACAACCTTACCCATTTCTTCAGAGGAATGTTCTTGAAGCTCTAGCCGCTTTCCCATCTTTTGCATTTCTACTTCAAACTGATCAGGCATAGGATAAGAGCAACATGTTCCTTCTAAACACCTCTTCTTAGGTTTTTCAGCAACAATTGTTTGAGGTTCTGCTTCTCTGACCGCTGGATCTCCTTCTGGTCTATTTTTCTCTAATTGCAAGCATTCACATGCTGTCAAAACCAACTCAGCTTCACCAGCTTTTCTTTTTTCCCGCAAAATGTGCAGCCTATTATCCACTTTGTCCATTTCATTTACACAATTGTGACCTACATCCACCTCTATAGAGGACAAAAGTTTTCGCAGTTCCTCCTGCAATTTCTCAATTACTCTCCTCTCTTTTTCAACTTCTCTAAACAAATAGTCAGCCTGACCCTTCTCTTCCATCCATCTCCTGTCATTTTCTTCAGCAATTTTTTGTTGCTCCATTGCTTTAGCCTTCTCTAAATCTGCTCGTTTTCTTTCTTCAATAACTTTAATCTTTTCTGCCTCAAGTTTGTTGTTTATGTCTTCGCACTTGCTTGTCTCGTGGAGCAATTTCAATCTCGATTCTTCAGCTTCCTTGCTAAACTGTTCAATCTTCATTCTACATTCTTGTACCACCATAGACAACTTGTTGACATGATCTATCTCTTCCCTTAATCTAATATGATGTTCTTCTGCAAGCTTCCGTTGTTCTTCTGCTTTAGCCTTTTCTGAATCAGCATGCAGTCTCTCATCACAAACTTTCTTCTCTTCTGCTTCAAGTGCTGTACATGCCTCTTCCCACTTAACCCTTTCTAAGGCCAAACTCGTTTTTGCTTCCTCGAATTCCTTCCTCAATTTCTCCAGCTGAAGTCTATATGCTTCGCTTTTCTTTCTTTCAGCATCATAGTTCTTCCTTTCTGCTTCAGCCCTGCTTTTTTCAACCTCCACAGATTTCCATGCTTCAGCAGCACACCGTTTTTCAGCCTCAGCATTCTTCCTTGCAGAATCTGCCCTTGTCTTCTCTTTGTTGAGAAGCTCTGTAAGATGCTTAATCTGGGCATCCCCCTTTGATATCTGCTCCTCAAGAAGCTTGACTTTCCCATTTCCATCTTGAGCATCAGAAGGTGCCTTTTCCTTTAGAGATAATATTTCAGACTTCAATTCGGATATTTCTTCCTCTAATAAAGCTTTATCAATCTTTTCTTTTTCTTTCTCTTCTTTCTCATTATCTGCACATCTGCGCTTATCATCACGCTCTGCTTCAAGTGCTGTGCATGTCTCTTCCCACTTAACCCTTTCTGAGGCCAATTTCATTTTTGCTTCCTCAAATTCCTTCCTCGATTTCTCCAACTGAAGTTTGTAGTCTTCGCTTTTCTTTCTTTCAGCATCATAGTTCTTCCTTTCTGCTTCAGCCCTGCCTTTTTCAACCTCCACAGATTTCCATGCTTCAGCAGCTTGCCGTTTCTCAGCCTCAGCATTCTTCCTTGCAGTAGCTGCCCTTGTTTTCTCTTTGTTGAGAAGCTCTGTAAGATGCTTAATCTGGGCATCCCCCTTTGATATCTGCTCCTCAAGAAGCTTGACTTTCCCATTTCCATATTGAGCATCAGAAGGTGCTTTTTCCTTCAGAGATAATATTTCAGACTTCAATTCAGATATTTCTTCCTCTAATAAAGCTTTATCGATTTTTTCTTTTTCTTTCTCTTCTTTCTCATTATCTGCACGTCTGCGATCATTATCACGCTCTGCACCAAGAAATTCCAGTATTTTCATTGATGGTTCTGCTAAATCCAGAAATAAAGCATATAAAATGTAAAAGATACGATCTTTTACATGTTCAAACTAGAAGATTTTATCAGTCAATTCAAACTTTTTTCCCACATACAATGCCCATATAAGCACTTAGAATTGCAATACATCCTGAAGAGTCCCAATCATCCACTTTAAAAAAGCCATTTCAAGAACAAGCCAGTTTAACTCTAGCTACCATCAAGTCCTGACCAACATTCAACCTCAATTCAAAAGCAAGCGATAACTCCACAACCTAAAAGCAATAAAATAAGGCAAATGATCATTTATTAAAAAAGAACCAAAATTCTGCTTTACCTTTCTGCAGAACACGGTTTGCAGCTTCAACCTCCTCATTCCGCTTTCCAAGCAGCTCTATTCCTTGCCTCAGAGCATTCCTTTTCCCTAATAGAGTCACATATTTCTTCTCCCACTACCATAAGAAAAACGAACAAAAAAAAAAAAAAAAAATACTTTACTCTACAAAGTCAATCAAGTAAACACAAAGATTGCGACATTGTGAACAGATTGTACCGCTTTGCAATTAGGGCACGACTTTTCAGGTTCTGGACTCACAGTCACGTCTGCCGCCATTATATATTATATCCACCTAAGGTAAGTAAGGGGAAATGGTTAGCAATGAAGCACCAAGAAGCATAAAACTAGAGGAATTTCAACTTCAAACATAAACCCTAACCTAAGGAAAGGAAGAATAAAAAACAAGAAATTATCAAAGAGGTAAAACACAAGAAAAATGCAACGTAGTCTCATTATTTATACGAAAACACACGTTAGGGATTGGACTTGGACTATTCGAGCTCGGATCTTCACACTCAATCTTCTTATTGGTTTCCTGGACGAGTATAAGAGCAAGAAAAACCCTAGAAAATCCACAACACAGGAGAGAAGGAGAGAAGGGGGGAAGGGAGGGAGGGAGGGAGAGCAAAACCCTACCGCGTCTGGGCTCTGTGTTTGAATTCGGTGACAATAGTAGTCCAGTGTACATTAGAGGCGTGCACAATTTCTCGGGTCAACCGGATAGATTATTTATAGGAGAGCCAAACCGGGTACACGGATTGCTTCTAGTTTTGGTCCGTCTAACGATGCTCGGCTCAATCTTTGTTTCATTTATATTTTTAATTTGTTTTTCTGGTTCAACTTATGTTTCACATTTTACACAATACCAAAAGAATATTGTAACTAATACATCTCATTTTATGAGTTATCAGTATTTATAATACCGAAAATAATTTGGTGATTTGTTACATTTATAAAATATATAGTAACGTTATAAATAAACAAATAAAACTGCAGAAGTTCTAGTTAGAAAAGTTATTTGAAAAATTAAAAGGAGATGAGATGCTTTTAAAGAAATGGAGTAAGAAAAAATTATTTGGAATGGTTTTATAAAATATATATATGTTCTTTTTTTATACATATGAGTTTCAATATCTATAATACCTATAACATAGCAGTAGTATCCACTAGTACCAAAATATATATATAACAATTATACGACTATCGACCAAAATCAAGTGTCACTATAATTATCTAAAAACTTTAATTGATGTGTTTTACATACATGTTTTGCATAAAATTGCTACTGTTGCCTCACATTCTTAACTAGTAGAGTTTGATAATTAATGGGCTCCTTAAGCCAAGTAAGCTAAACCAAGGTGGAACCAAGCTACTTAAGTTAACCTATAAAACAAATGAGGATAAGTAATGCAGCCAAGTTATCTAGTGAAGCCATTCTAACACTCAAGTAAGTAAAGCTTATAATAGGGCAATCACTTTATATAAGAGCTTAAAAGGAAAAGATTAGAGTAGTTGGAAGCAGCGAACGAGTGAAAGTCCCTAATGTTGCTTGTTCTAGGTATAGAATTTGTGTTTAACTTGTGAACCCCTGTCAATTCATATTGTGTAGCCTTATGTTTCATAAAGCTCTAAGCTAAGGGCAATATGAATGAATGAATGATTGCCTCTAAGCTTTACACTCGTTCTTTTCTCATAAATAGATGGTGCCATTATATAATCAAAGCTACATATGCTTTAGGTTTTCCCTAAGGTGAGCCACCAAGGGTTATCTAATACTTCACAACATCAACCTACTAGCTTTCCAATAGTTCATACTCTTTACAGAAAAATATGTACTTATAAATCAAGTCAAAGATATAAAATGGTCTATACTATCTTTACTAATGATATGAAATAACGTATAAAAATATTTTATATTTATTTACCATAATAAAATACAGACTCGTAAATTAATAAAACCCCGTATAAGTATCAAAATGTCAGAATAACACCTAAATTGGGATAGGCAATTATTAATGAAATAATTGAAAAGTTTGGTATTTTGTACACGCTCTAAAAATATGACTTATAATAATGTTATTGGAATTAAGTTAAAACCTTATGATTAGGTAATAAAAAGAATTAATTAAAATAAATAACTATATAACTTTAATAATTCAAATTAAACTTATTTATTTGCAATTTTCTTAGAAGCATTAAGTTTATCGAGTTTAATAGCTATAATGTAGGGTTCATAATTTTAAATATAGCTTATAATAAATCTTTTTGAAATCAATTACATGCTCTTAATAATCAATATTAATGAATAAAAGTATACATAAGACGTATATAAATAAGTTCTAAATAATTAATAGAACTTAACTATATATTAAATGTTAGTAATATTTTTGCTAATAATTACATTAAAATTTACTCAAAATAACAATACATGAGAGAAGAAAATTATAACTATAAATTATTATTTTTTTAGTAATTGTGGTAAAAAAAATGAAATATTCTTTGAATATTCTAAAATTTAAGGTGAATATTAAATAATATATAATATAACTAAAAAATAAATAAATAATCATATCACTGCCATTTGTTATGGCGATGAAAATGACATAAAGTCATTCATTGGTTCAACCAATGACAAAATGGAAATAAAGAGGGGGCAAAAGGATTCGAGAGGGAGGAAGAGGGAGAGAGAGAGACGAAGAGAGAAAAAAAAAAAAAAAGAAGAAAAAATTGAAGATTCAATTTTCTCGATGTCTACTATTTACTGATAACTTCGTTTCTATAATTATAAGTGTTGTTTTTTAATTAATATTTAATAGTTGTAACATAGATATATTCATAATCTCATTATTTTTCTAAACGGAGTATTTTGCACATATTATTTCATTCTTTACAAATTTTAAGCTTAAAATATTAATAGCTATAAGACTTGTATAGTATTAGCACCAATTCTTAAAAAAAAAAAGTGGATCTCTAGAAATAATTATTTACCGAAACTATTCAAAAAGTGAACTTTATATTCTTACAAATCTAACGTTATTGCTTTAGTAATATATATGTATATATATAATTTTTTGTAAGAAAAACAAGTTTTTAAAAAAAATTATTTGAAAAGGTAGAAACTTTTTAAATAATACTAGAAATTGATGTTATATAAACTTTACATGTAAAGTTAAATTACGATGATGTTATATAATAAATATTTATAACCATATTAGGTTAAATTAAGTGAGGTAAGTCCAATATACTAGATAGGTTTTATCTAAGTACTATATTTTAATTTTCACTCTATTTTGTGTCAAATAAGCTAGATTCGTAACCTCATCAAAGACTTTTGGGAACAATAATTTAGGAAGCCTAATAAGTAAGATAAATACTTCATAAAATGTTAGGATATTATTTTAGAATATCTAGAGATTTTGGTAGATATTTACTTATGATTGTATTTAGCTAGTTATGTGTACACAACGCTTATGTTTGAGATTCAATTTACTGTAATGGAAGTTAAACTTCATGTATGGTTGTTTTAAGAATATTATCATACTTAAACTATTTGAGCTTAGTTAATCACCATGAATATGCACTAATTTAAACTCGACTTAACATCCAATCTAACAAGCATCGCAATTGACTAGGAGTAATGATTATGATTCTCGAGCCAAACACGAACTCCCTTAGATGAGGATTGCTGAAATGGTCTTTTTCCCATCTTTAGTTGAACTAAGCAATAGATGAAAAGGTCACGATAAGAGTGGGGGCTGTAGTTCGAAAGTGATCACGAGAAGAAAGTGTTCTCTATTGCACAAGCCTCAATTTTGTTCAAATTTGCAAGTATATGGCATCAAGCTCTTCAACCTAGATTAAAGTAAGCGCAATTTCTTTAATCTCATGATAGATCGGATAATGTTATGGATGGCATTTGCTTATATATGTATTACATTTAACTAAATTAATTGAAAACCTTATTTATAATGTGTTGAATGCATACTTCTGTCTCCGTCCTACTTATTGAGCAAACTGTCGCTCATTTCCTTATAGTTTGGTTTGCAAGTTTAGAGTGGAACTACAAATACTGTACCCAAAACCAGAACATTAGCAAATGGGATTAAGGGGTAAGGATTAAGAAGAATTAGGCTAAATTTTGTTCTTTTTATTGACTTTTTCTTAATTGCTACAAAAACTACCTGAGTCTTCTTATGGGGTTCACTAGTTTTCAATTTTAAGTTGTATACTAAATAATGTGTGCCTATAGGTTTTACTAGTACTCTTTTAGAAAACCAAACCTATAAGTTTACTTTATTAGTTGATTCCAAAAGAATTATCTCATAAATTTATATTAAACAGGTACCGAACTGGATGCTTCAAAGAGGCAAAGTCGAATACCCCTAGTATGTACTAGGTCTAGAATAACTACTGTAACAACAATTTCTATCTCAAGATGGTTCATGTGACAAACTATTACGACTCCACATTTTTTAGACGTGATAAGTCATGTCATATTTAATGCAATGAGTGTTGTACGGCCAAACTTATGGGGTTCTTATGAGTGTTAAGATTATTCAAGGAGAGACGCCAAAGATTTGTCAAAAGATAGGCTAGAGTTGGCTTTAGTTAGATGAAGACATCCCTATGCTAGACCATTTATTCTCATATGTGTCTAGATGCCTTCACTTGGCTCAAGTCCTGGCCTATTGGCCCAAGACTCATAGAACTCATCGATTAGTAGCCAAACATTTAGTTGTGAACTTGAGATTGCCGACATAGGTTATCCTTAGTATTTATAGTCTTAGGAATGTTTGATTCTAGGCCCATGGAAGTTGGCCTATGTCTAATAATTACCATCAACAATAAGACACTTAACTTGGTGAACCACCTCTAAAAACTTTAAAAATTGCATGGACTCCTAACTTTCTCAAAGGTCAACACTTACCATCTTTGAAACAACTGTGGGCTTCCCTTTCCTTTTGCTTACTAGACTATCAAGTGTAAAGTAAGCTTATTTAAATGTTTATATGAACATTTATCCATATGTTTAATCAATTATATTAACTAAAGCTAAAAAACTTATGTTAATCTTAATATATGGATAAATTTAATTAAATTAGAAAATTGTTGTGTACGTAACTACATGAGCTTATTTATGCATGGCAACATAGTTAGCAAAAAACAAAAAAAAAAAGAAAGAATAAAAAAACAAAATAGAAAGAAAAGAAATCTACACTAGTGTTGACTTTTGAACAAACTAAAGTTACATACAATTTTCATAATTTTCAGGAGTGATTTAGACAATTTATCCTAAAATTGCATCAGTTACAAAGATTACAGGTAATTCATTATATATGACTTGTTTGAAGTCTAAATCTCTACTATTGGATGATTGTCCATAAAATAAGGACCATTTGATTAATTTTACGAACTATTACCAACTTTTGATTTAATTTTATAAAATACTTACATGTCTCATAAATTGCTCTAATTATGGTGAATATACAAATTTATGGATTATTACCAATATTTTCATGAATTTAGTAAAATTACAATGTTTTGGTAATTTTACTTTATTATGATAAATATTCAAAATTGTTGTTTGAAACTAACTTTTTCACCAATTTGATCAAATTGCCATCTTTTGTAATAATGGTCAATTGTAGTAAAATCAATAATACTCACATTTCATCTAATTTGATAAAATATTTGTTATTTGATAAGCTTATATGATTGTGAGAAATACATGAATTTATGATATATTACCAACTTTTTCATTGATTTGGTGAAATTATTATATTTATAGAATTTTTATTTTATTGTGATAAATATTCAATATTGACATTTGCTACCAACTTTTTCTTAGATTTGACTTAATTGTCATATTCTTTGTGATAATGATCATATATGGAAAAATTAATAACACTAAGTTTTGGTCTAATTTTGTAAAATACTTGTATATCTAGTAAGTATTATAATTGTGAGAAATACATAAATTTATGAACTCTTACTAATTTTATTTCAATTTTGGCAAAATTGTTATATTTTTTATAATTTTGTTAATGCGGTAAATTTTCAACATTATGCCTATTACCAATTTTTCATCAATTTGGTAAAATTGTCATATTCCTTGTCATATTGTTCAATTATAGTAAAATCAATATAACACCAACTTTTCATCTAGTTTGTTAAAATATCTGATATGTACTAGGCTTTTTTTTATTGTGATAAATACACAAATTTTATAAACTATTACTAACATTTTTACGAATTGGTAAAATCAATATGTTTTTGGTAATTTTATATTATTGTGGTAAATTTTCAACTTTATCTTTCTATTACTAGCACTTTCATTGATTTGATAAAATTGTTACTCTTTTTGTAATATTGTTTAATTTTGTTGAATGTTCATCATTTTACCATTTGGTACAAACTCTCTCTCCTTCTCTTGTTTTTTTTTTACTGATTTGGTAAAATTATTACATTACTCATAATATTTTGTGATTTGTGGTAAATATATTGATGGAAATAAAAAATAAAAGCAATAACATGACACAAATGTTGTTAAAATGAAAATCAAAGCTAATCATATAGTAGATCTATGAAGAGATTAAGAATGAAAGCATTAGGTAGTTTAGATGGATCCTTGATAAGCAAACATATCAGCTAATGGTGAATTAAATGAAACAAGAAGAGGCTATGAAATGAGAGGTGGAAGAACTTGCCATAAGAAAAGAGGCTATAGAGATTGATAGTGGAGATTAAATATCATAAACATAAAGATACCATCATTTTCAAAAGAAGGTAATGTTAATGATAATATAATTAGGAGTATAAAGTAAAACTGCTATTTGAGTACTACGAACATGATGAAGCTACAATGGTTTGATTAGTTGCTTAGAAATTACAAGATGTGTCACATTGTCACTTTGTAGTAGAAGAATATGATGGTTAACAGGGAAAGGTTAAAAGAAGCAAGTATTAGTACATTATGCAAGCAAATCATGCATAAACATTTTCTCCTTAATTGTTATTGATGGGAGACCTCCATGAAGTAATAGATGTTACAACAAAGAGGTACAAGTATTAATAATTATGTGAAGAAGTTTGAAATGTTGATGATCAAAAGCAAAGTACCAAAACCCAACCATCATATGATTTGTGATTAGTCTTAAGTAGGAAAATGCCAGTACAATGGAGTTGCAAAAGTCTAAAAAACTAAATGAAGCAATTTAGTTGCTTGTGAAAGTGGAATGTTAGAGGTGTAATGGTTATTATCCAATTTTGATTGCTACATAAACTATTCTAGTTAAACCCATTACTTTAGAAGGAAGGAAATCTAAACATGGAATAAAGACACGATTTAATAGCAGATCACAACCTAGCAATGTTAAAAGGGTTAAGTAGAAGATTAATGTCGCAGGTAAAGAAATTATTGCTTTTGAATAGAAAGGAGTAAAATAACAAGTTTCTAAAAGCAGTTCTAGAATGAAGACAAATCAAATTAAGTTTTGGAAGGAAAACAAGTCAAATCAAGTATTTCAAATACTTAGACTACATACATTATTTCATAATGTCTCGATAAAAGAATCATGATAATCAAGGGTAATGAGATTGATGTCTACAATGAAGAGAACGATGTTAAAGAAAATCCTGATAATTTGGAAGTTATTTTGTTGGCTTCATATGTAGATAAAGGAAGAAATATGTATACAAAGGAGGAAAAGTATTCTCAAAAGAGTTAGAGTATTGTACCCTCTATGGAAAATGAGTAAAGGAAGAATCTCTTCCATATCAATGTAAAGTGAAAGGTCAACTATTTGTATTGATTATTGGTAGAAGCAATTCTATTGATGTCATAGCTTCTTCTTTAGTGGAAAGATTGAAGCTTCTAATTGTTAACCACCTAATCGTACAAATTGCATTAATTGAATGAACAAGAAGCATTATATGTAACTCGACAAGCTTGAATTTCCTTTGTATCACAAGTCTTTATCAAGATGAAATACTATGAAATACTTTGGGATGTGATACCCATCCATGCTTTGCATATTTTACTT
This sequence comes from Lumnitzera littorea, assembly GCA_024138015.1. Lineage (NCBI taxonomy): Eukaryota > Viridiplantae > Streptophyta > Magnoliopsida > Myrtales > Combretaceae > Lumnitzera > Lumnitzera littorea. The sequence goes on from JAMXBB010000011.1 coordinate 79,579,062, forward strand.
CGAAGGTCTCAGTTGTTTAATCACTAAGTTCTTCATAATGGTTATTATAATACTTATGTGATTTAGAAGATGGTTAGAAGGCTGATTTACATTCTATTAACCCAAAGCAAGTGTGAAAAATTCAATCATAGTTAATCAAGAAACATAAGAAATCTTTGCTTATGGTTAAAGGAGAACTTGCTAACATAATCAATGTTGGAAAGCCCTTCTTAATGCTGCATTGTAAATGTATTTTAGAGTTAGTTGGTCAAAATCTTATCTTAAAAGAGATTAAGGGATTCTTGAAGGAGTTATCTAATATGTCTTTAGAAGAGTTACCTCAAGGTTTTCCTTCTATGCATAGCATTAAACTTGGTATTGATTTGATACTTAAAAATTTATTGCTAGTCATCCTAGTTATAGGATGAATATTAAGGAAGTTAAGGAGTTACAAAGACAAGTAAATTAGTTGATTGAAAAGGGGTAAGTCAAAGAGAGTATGCCAAATAGTGTATGAATACATATATGATGCCAACACTTCTAGTTCCTAAGAAATATGGCTCTTGAAGAATGTACGTGAATAATAAGATAATCAATAAGATCATTATTAAATACGTGTACCTTATCCTACACTTAAGCGATATATTAGACAAAATGCATGGTGCAAAGATCTTTTTGAAGATTGATTAAAGAGTTGCTATCATCAAATTCACATGAGAAAAGAAGATGAACAAAAGACAACCTTCAAACAAAGTAGACGTATATGAGTAGATGGTTATACCATTTTGCTTGATAAATACACCATAATACTCAAGCCATGCATTTTATGTAAGTGAAATCAACAACTACCTACAAAAAATAAACAAGTAGGCTACATACCTTTAGTCACTATGTAAGCACAAGATAACAAAGTAGCAGGTAATCAACTAATAGACTAATGCTTACTCTACTATTTGACACTTTTATCTTCACTTTGCATATTATACATAACTTATCAATATTATTCTTTTCTTAGATACAGCAACATTAAATACCATATGTCATTAATCATTTATATAGCTAATTTGTGTGTAACTTCCTTGTTTATTATCTATTCTACTTATAAATAAACATATAATTAGCTGGCATTTATGTAATACATACCATATGAGCTTGATTAATTCAATGAAAATTTTTATAAACTCACAAGGATACACCTAAACAATATAGCCATTCACAAGTTCCATATTAACTTATTCTCTTTATTTAATAAAATTGCATTTTAACTTCAAGTAGTTATCTAAATTGTCATGTTTACATGAAAGATTAAAATAAAATATTTTTGAACGTTTCTTAGAGTCTTAAAATCATAACAAGTCACATTCATCAATTAATTTACTCCTCATTAATTGCAAGAAATGCCAATTTATTCAAATAAATTATAATAACTAATAAACTTGCATATTTGAAATTTTCCTTTTTGTGAGGTATGAAAAGAACTGAGAACTCTAATTCTTCGACAAAAAATATTTGTGTACTTGATTTTTGTTCATCGATCACGTGTTTTATGTTATACGGAATAATTGTTAAATTGAGTTAAAATATGAAAAGAATAAGATTAGTTTAACTGATTCCATGATGAAGTAACATCGGATTATAGGTTAAGCATAGGGATAGGCATTATAATTGGGTTAGGTTTTAAAACATGCAAAAATAATTAAACTAATTAATATTGTTAAGGAATAGAAAGGCTATTAATTGATTGGGGTAATTCATGTTAGTCCAATCAAAACAATCTACTCTTACTAGTTTTACTATTATATATACACGACGGATTGCACTTGTTTTGTTTTTATAGTAGTGGTTTACACTGCCAATAGTTGTACAAATGACACATGGAAGAATTTTTTTTATTGACACCTTGTCGCATGAAAAAAGTATCCTTTAACATATATCATGTGCTCTCTTTGTGCATCTTTTGCCAATCCATAGCCTAGGTTTTGCTTTTACCTTTGGAGAGCCAGTAACGGAATTATGACTTCATTCAACAATATCCTATACTGGTCAATGCCTTGACTTTGGATGCTAAAGCACTCGTGTTTAAATCTCATGGAGAGTGAGAGGGGGGGAGATTACTCCCTATGCGAATCCCATAGGTGAGTATATAGACTCTTTGCCTTTTAACTTACCGCGGTTGGTTGCCCACCTCCTCCTATCCAACCATTGAAAAAAAAAAAAAACAGAGAGAAAGAGAAAAAAAAAGAAGAAAACTAACATCCTCATTGTTGTTCTCCAAAAAAATAAAATAAAATCTCAATAACAAACATGGTGAAAACCTTGTAGGAACAATTAAACGTAGATTCACTGCTTTTTGATTTTATTGCTATGGTGTGCATATACGTGTCTAAATATTTAGGATTTTGAAAGGGAAGGGATATGGCTCTTATAAAAAAAGTACCTTGGCGCAATGGAAAATTAGTTCAAATATAAATAAAGCCAATGAACTTGAAATAGGTGGTCAGATGTTACTTCCACATCATTTCATTACGCACTCGCATATCATAACATAGAGCTCGTGTATATCCAAATGAAGAGGGTGTCGCGATCGCACTTTGCTGCTAGCCTATACGACTCTACAAGCAAAGCAATTATGCTCAAAACTAAGTAAAACGGAAGGGAAAAAAAAAAGAAGACCAATTGCTTTAATTTGCATTTAATAGGCGGATTAATCCATGAATAATGGAGATATATATAAATAACATTTGTACATCACCAGAAACATTTGTTTAATCTAGCAAGATAAAAACCACAAAGTTGGCATTGCAGTAACTTATGATGAATTAGAAGAGTCGTTAATAAGAACATAACACAATACTTTACTAATGTGTTCAAAGATTTTCCTCTAATTATGATTTAACCTATTATTTCGATCATATTGCACTAAAGATTTTAATGATGTTGTGAAACTAAGATTTCTCCGCAGCTCTTGGTGGGGTAATGTTCCAAAAATCATGTCCCAAAAGGAGGAGGTGATACCAAATCCTTTACTTTGAACTCTGTAGTGATGATTCAAGTGGTATTTCTGCCAAAAAAAAAAAAAAAAAGAGGATGAAAGATTAAATAAAAATTGATTTATGATGATAAAGAGAATGCTGCATAAAAAGAGATGAATCTATTAAAGCAGTGCCAAGAGAGCAATCTATATACGTCTTTGAATTTCTTAAGGATTTCTCTAAAATAAGCATGTGCAAAAGTAATTATTTAAATTTTGATTTATCATGACGAAGAGAATGCACCAGAAAAATATGCATTTACTAAAAATTTATGTGCTGTAAATTTATTTAGGATTTCTTCCAAATTAAAAAGCATGCTTTAGGATTAATAAAGGTTGTAACATGTTGATTTTGTCATCGAAAGTGTCATTTCAAATGAAGAAAATTACACTAATAAAAATACATATGATTTCAGATAAAAGTGCAATAACGAACGGGATTTATAAATGTCTTGCAATGTATAAGCTGATGGAGTTACCTTGAGGCTCTTTGGGACTTGGCAGGATGGCTGACCATGGTGCAGGTAATAATGTGTTAAATCGTACATTATATAACCCAGCAAACCACCTCCAAAAAGTGCAGGAGCCGTTTCACATGTTGAAATAAGATTAAAGAAGGTCCAAACCTGCAGAAGAAAATTTTGATGAGTGCAACCAAAAGGGGAAAAAACCAAAAAAAAGAAAAGGTAGAATTATATGTATATAAAGGATTATTATAAAATTTAATAGATGCCTTAAGGTCACCCGATAAGATCTAAGGTTGTAAGGTATGACGAAATATATATACCGGTATACAGAGAATCGCTGTTGCAGCTGGTGGAAATACAAGACGCAGTGAATCCATGGGGTGCTTATGATGGCAGCCGTGGAGAAGATAATGCAAAGTATTTGTCCTGAAATTTGTCATAAGATAATCAGATAATTACTTACAATTTAAATGAGTTAAAAAAAAAGTTTTTCTTTTTTTCTTTTCCTAAGGACCTTAGTAGTTGAATATATAACGATGATCATTATAATTGTAATAATAGCAGTAATAATAATAATAATAAAAGAATCCTCATTTTTAAAATATATATAATTGGTCCCTTTCGTTTTTGCACAGTTAAGTATTTTTCAAATATGATCATCCGATAGTAATACCTTTTATCAATTCCTACACAATTCATTTAATTTTAAATAAAATGAAAAAAAAAAAATTTGGATCACATAGATAATAAAAGTTGATCATTTCTCACATTCCTCAATGAAACAACCAAGGATTCAGGTTACGCTCGTCAACCTCCAGAAAAAAAGGAGTCCTTTTTTTTTTTTTTTTGGCAATTACATTACAACCTGAAAAAGGAAAATTCAAACGTGATCTGTTTTGTCGGGAATCGGTCTTCCTACCATTAAATTATAATTGTTTGACTCCAGAATATGAGATTACTTTTTGATTTGGTAAGCCACAAAAAATTTTGATTCAATGGACTCCAATATTCTCCAGGTTATGATGAAGGTTTCGTTATTCCTTCGAGAAGAAGCAAAAGATAGAATACTGACCAGTAAGATTTTGTTTTAAGGTGAAAGAGGAAGCGATGCAACATGTACTCTAAGAATGTCCATATGAAAACTCCAAGAACCACCATTAGGGCTATCTGAGGGTAGGGGAGTCCTCTATTAGCGGACACAGATACCAGCCAACACACTACTGGAAGCCAAACCGTTGGAATCACCCACCACTTAGTGCGCGTGAAGAACTGCAACCACAAAATATTAACCGAATTTTAAAAACTCCAGTTAGATTGACAAATAGTTATGAAACACGGGTTATGTATTTGTCAAAAACAAAAATACAGATCCTTTGTTTATAAAAATGGTCAAAATGAGGGTGATGTTTATGTAATTCTTCCCTTTTCTTTTCATATGTTCGAACCAGTTGTGAGAAGTTATAAGCGATTTAGAAAAGGAATGAACCACTAATGATACCTCCAAAATGTCGCTCTTGAAGAATCGAGGTCCTTCCTTGCTTATGATTGGCTGGTGAACCCATTCCTCGTAGGCATCACCTAGATGGCCAACCTAAAAAGAAAAGATAAATCAAGTATTAGTAGATGTATACTTGTAATACGCTTGTTTAAAAAGATAAATTTGTTCTTTTTTTTTTTTTTTGGCCACTAAAAAGATAAATTTTTTCAATTGATCTGATAAATGAATTATTTAAAAAAAAATATTATATGTAGTTCTTATTAAGATTCTGTAGTCCTCTATTTACAAGCGGTTGTGGTAAGGGATATTAAGTATTAAACTACCTGGAAGACAAGGGGTTTATTCAGATCGACAGAAAATCCCTTCGAAGCCATCTCGATTACCTTGGTTCACTTTAACTGCAAGGAAAAGGTGAAAGAAAATATTCTTGTTAGTTCTCAGAGAGAACAATAATTAGAAAGTTTTTCTTAAAAGATCTATTTCTGTTTTATTTTGATGATCTAGCGGAAGAAAAAGTAAAATAAATGAATCTATCATTAATTTTTTAACTTGTACAAAAAATAGGACCCACTTAAAATCCTCGTTTTCTATATACAGACTCTAAAATCCTTTACATTAACAAAAGATGTACCCAAAACTAGATCAACGAGTTAGTTCTCCGTTCTTCTTGGATTTTGGAAACAGAAAACTTGGGGACTTATCTAAACTAGTTGAATCTTCTCATTCATTGCAATAAAAGCAAAGGCATTATCATTTTCCGGCAAGTTTCATCCTGAAGAAAAACTTAGTGGATAGGAATCGTTTCCGACATAGTAATGACAAATATTGATGAGCTTCACAAAATCATCAATTAAAGCTACATGATCAGAATCATGAAAACGCAAATAACAAAGACAAGAAACAGCTGATACAAATTTGGATGAAAATAATGTTCTTCTTCTTCTTCTTCTTGTCACCTATGCGCTGCTGCCGCCGCCACCTCCGCTGCCACCACCACCAAAGGGCCGCACCGGATCGGAGGTGTCGTCCTTTGTCAAGTTTGATGTATTTTTGGGGTTATTGCTTTGAAATTGTTTGGGAGAAGTAAAAAGAGAGTAAGACTTGAGAGAGGAAGCCTTATTTTCGGGGTTCAAGTAATCTAAATATAGGGAATTCACATGCAACAATCCCTTTCAACATGCACTTCATAACGAAGCCAGACAACAATTATAATATGCTCAAAACGGAAAACAGAAAAGAAAAAAAGAAAAAAGAAAAAATGTTAGCTTCTGCAAGGTGGCTCAATTAGATGGAACTTTCAAGAAAGAGAGACTATAGGAACAAACACGGACGTTCTTTTCCCCTTAGATTCTGTTTAAAGCGGTGCAGGGCAAAGCCAAAAGAGTATTCCCATTTAAATGATTGATAGTTAAATATAATCCTATTTATAGTGCTACCTTTTGTAAACATAAAATAAAATTGAAAATGATTTAAAATACTTTAAGTAAAATTATAAATTCATCAAGACCTTCGCATCCAAATAACATAAATATTAATTTTTCAATAATGATAAATTAGATTCGATTCTTCTCTTTCTCATAGTTGTTATAATTATATTTCAAGAAAAAAAAGTTACAAATTTAATAGTTAAGATTGTCTCAATATTTAAAATATCATGTGATATTATCATAAGGTTATTTTTTTTATAATATTAACTATTAATTACACGTGACTGCATTTTAAGAAAATCAATAAGGTGATACAGTATCCAATCCATTAAAATTTAGTTGTCTCATGACAAGAATTGAATCTTAAGATATATAAATAAATAACTCCACGAATATTAATATGAAAAATAGGAAGGAAAAAAGAAAACATATAGAGGACCTAGCTAGCATAATAGCCTAATCAAACAAAGATGCTAACACTTAAAACTTTGTATGATCCTATTTGAATTGTCTTTTTTTTTTTTTTCTATATCTTATTTTATATGTTTTATATTTGATCTATATTTGTTTGAAAAATGATATTTGGAAATTTATATTATCTGTTTTCGTTTTATAATTATGATGAAAATAATGATTGGAGTATCAGTGTTAAGAAATGAAAATTCTCGTATTTTTTTATAAAGAAGATTTGAAAAAAATATATTTTCTTTATTGAAAATTGTTATTTTAATTGACGTTTTTTTAAATATGAATAAAATGAAGGATAAATAAATTTAACTTTATAGGAATTAGTTAAGTTTTTAATTTTAAAAGAAAAGTATATATGGAATTATGTTTTCATATTTTTGTTGTCTTATTCTTATTAAACGCAAGATTCGAGTAGATGTCAATAAGATACTAAACATATAAGAAAAAGATAAAACAAACAAAGCTTGTATAAGAAAACCCTTGCAAATCTTAAATAACTTTAGTTTTTTTTTTTTGGGAAAATATGAAATTTACTATCTAAACTTTTTGCAATTTTTCAATATACTAAATATTATACTTAATAAATATTTCTCTTGTCAAATTTAGTACTTTTCAACATAACAAGCATTTGCAATATTATTATATATATAAAGACGATAGAGATAGTGATTTTTTTTTTTTTGCCAACATTATTCATAGTATAACTTTACGGAATGAGATAAATTGAACTTGATGCATCCAATTAAGAGATTAGTATTGATGTCATTGAGCTACAATATTAATGGCTTTGGCAAAAGATAGTTACTTTGACAAGTCAAACTTTAAGTAAGTACAATATTTAACAATTTCAAGCTCGTACCTATAAGGTACAAGTAAAGTGTCATATCTTACCTATCCTATTCACGCTCACCTTTACTCTCTAACATAAGAAGTGCAATGTTGGGAGATTATATGGATTATTTCCAAATGTAAAAATCAAGCCTATTTATAGATGAATCAGCTAATGTAAACACCATATATGATGGCATGGAATTGTGTACTAAAAATTTGCTATGCATGGTAATGTAAGTTTTCAAACTCTTAACTTATAAGTTTGGTTAATTCTCTTTCTTTTCTATTGTTATTATTAACAAGCATTAATTACATTTCTTTTGTTTAACATCCATCTAGCCTAAAGACATGGAACTTTCAAGAAAGAGAGACGTTAAGTTAATATAGGAGGATTTAAGGACGTTCTTTTCCCTTTAGATTTAGATTAAAGTGGTGTAAGGCAATGATAAAAGAGTATACCCATTTAAATGATGGATAGTAAAATATAATCCTATTTATAGACCCACCTTTTCAAAAAATAAATTAAAATGGAAATAGATTTTTAAAATATTTTAAGTAAAGTTATAAATTAAATGGTTGAAATTATTTTGATTTTTGAAATATCATGTGATGCCATCATGATATTATCTTTTTTCTTATAATATTAATTACTGATTATATGTAACTGCATTTTAAGGGATAACTTTCAAAAAATAATAAGAAAGTAACTTTAGAGGATCTAAATTCATTAAAACTTAGTTGCTTCATGATAAGCACAAAATCTTGAGATATAGAAATAAGTAAGTCCATGAATAACAATATGAAATAAAGAAGGAAAAAAGGAAATAAATAGGGGACCTAGCTACCATAATAGCCTCATCAAATAAAGATGCTACCACTTAAACTCTCTCTATATAAAAACCCCTACAATCTTAAGTGGCTTTCTTATTTTTATTTTTTTTAGGAAAATATTAAAATTATTAGCTAAAACTTTGTGTGGTTTTTTAACTTTATATTTAAAGTTTGAAGTTTGCTAAATGTTATACTTAATTAATCTTTCTCTTGTTAAATTTACTACTTTCAACAAAGTGAGCATTTGCAGCGTTACTTATATAAAGATGATAGAGATAGTGATTTTTTTTTTGTCCTAACAATATTTATAATATAACTTTAGGGAAGGAGATAAATCGAATCTGATTCATTTCATTAGGAGATTAAAATTCGTGCCATTAGCTATAGTGGCTTTTTAGCTAGAGATAGTTATTTTAACAAGTCAAAGTTTGAGTGAGTACAATATTTAACAACTTCAAGCTTTATATGCAAAATTTAAAAAACAAAACTCAATTGTTTTAATAACATCAAACCTTATGTATAACATTAAAAATAAAAACCCAAAGTTGATATAATATTTTTTACACTATCCATTTTTTCCTATAGTTTTAGACATATGTACAAAACGACAAATGTAAAACTCCAAATTTTAACTTTTAATAGAACTAATGTAACGATTTTAAATAAATACAATTTCTCGATTAGATTAAGGCACAAGGCCTCAGTCTAACTTGACCTTGTTAATGAATGTGCAAAGTAGAAATAGATCTTATTGGTGTTTAGATTAGGAATAAGAGGATGTCAATGTAGCTATGTACAACAATCGAACTCAATGAACAATAATCGTACTTTAAGATCTACTACACGATCACATAAAATAACAGAGGAGAGAATTTATGAGTGAATGTAAACTATAATTACACTAAATGAATCAATAATACAATATTTATACAGAGGCTATGACTCGTGTATGTGAAATAAATATTAGTAACTAACTACCGGTTGTCCTAACTAATTAGTGCTAACTAACTACTAAGACTCTAACTAATTGTAACTAATCTGTACAATATCATATATTCAACACCCCCTTCCTCCCCCTCCAGTAGGATTTGGTAAAAGTCCCAATTTGGAACAACAAGATTGCAATTGTGCTAAGTGAACACCCTTTTTAATAATGTTAGCCAATTGAGAAGAATAAAGAATGTAATCAACAGTAAGGAGTAGTTACCGTGATATCATGCTCCAAATCAGAGAGTCATAATAATCTCACTATGTAAATTAACTTAAGCTAAAAGTTAACCACTAGCCATTAATATATGTATAACTTACACAAGGTATTTACCACTTCCCCACTTCAAGCCATCTAATTCCAAGTTTAATAGATATCAACTTGTAATATAATTTTTCAAATAAATCTAGAAAAATAAACTTATGGCTCAAATAATTGAAAAAATTAGGCTTTACAAATCATTTAGAGTATAAAATCTCAATTTCAATAAAGAGTTTTGAAAGCAAATTGAGTTAAGGAAATAGAGTAATTAATAATAAGGTTTCTAAAAGATTACAAGTTAACAAAGCATAGTAATAGTATCCATAATTGAAAACTAGAGGATCATTAATAGAGACCCTATTAGTTTTCGTATAAGTTAGTAATTTGAACAAATAATTAAGAACACAATCCATTAGTCTTGAATCTCACTTCCCAACTCTATTCCTTAGTCTTTTTGGGACTTGGTGTAACACTGGTGAGTCTATTGGATAACCTGCAAAACAACTATAAGAGAGTGAGCAATAACTTACTAAGTAAGTATGATGGAAACAATAACACATATCGATCATCAAGCAATCGGGTTTTTAAATAAGATTAATTAGATGCAATGCATATTTAAGTAAATGCCATCGTACAACGTTGATTAGTCATTGTGAGATTAGAGAAATTATGTTCGCTCTAATCTGGGTTTTGAAGAGTTTTACGCTACGCACTTTGCTAATTAACCACCAAATTGGGACTTATGCAATGGAGAAATACGCTCTACCGAGACTACCTTCGAACCATAGTCCCTAATCTTACCACAACCTTCTCTCTTATTACTTAATTCGACTAAGGGTAGAGAAAAGATCATTTCTACTATCTTTATCAAAGGGTCTGTATTTGGCCTGAACTTCCTAATTGTTTTCCCCTAGTAGGTTACGATGCAAATTTGGTTATAAGTTAAGTTGAGTTTGAGTTAGATTACTTTTGGGGTGATCAAGCAATTTCAAATAATTCAAAGCAAACAATATCATAAAGTAACCAATATATATACAGTCTAGCTCTATACAATATTTAAGCATACATCCATACAGGTTACTAGCTTTTATTCACAAGCAAGACACATACTAAGGCCACTAAGTATTCTTAATAATACTTCAAAGTATGGTGAAGTATTAAACCCACTCACTTGCACTTATGGATACTTTACTCCTGACCATTGTCTCCTTGACCTTTAAGCATCCTTAAAATATAGAATAGATTGGTTTTCAAGCTTTGATTCATTAGTTATTAGTTTGTTTTATATGTTTTTGGTTATTTAGTCATAAATTTCATAAGTTAATTTCACTTAAAGATTATGATTTCTTAACCAATTAATGATTTTTAAAATTTACCCTAATAAATCAAATCCTTTAAGTGGATTTATAGTGGTTTTTTTTAGTCTAAATCATCTAACCAATGCTCTGAATAGTTTTCTAGTACTTTTCTTTAGTTAAAAAATCCTTTGAGTTTAGTTTTAAGTAGATTTACAATAATTTCCTTTAGTCAAAAATCCTTTAAGGTTTCCTTTAAGCTAGTCAAGAGTTATTCATTATATTGATTTTATCCTCTGAAACATCATTTGAACTCTTCTAAGGTAAGTCCTTGTTACAAAATTTTTTGAGCTACTTTTTGAACCTGTTATTTATAGAAGTTTTAATAACATCATCCTCTAACTAATCTCCTACTTCCCTTATTTTTACTTTTACTTATTAATTTTTGCCTCTAACCTATTCTCTAAGCATCAATTTAGTGTATTATTCATTATTAAAATCCTCTAAATCACCATCTGCTTTTTGTCAATGTCCTATAATTAGTTCATTTCTTAACTTTCTTCAAATTTACAATTATGAAATCAATTTTTAACCATAAGTAACACTTGAGCAAACCTTCCTTAACTTCATTCCTTCCCAATTCCCATCATAATTCATTGATTATTTCAAATACACTAAATTAGTTAAATATTAACTTCCATATTTAAGGCTAACTACCAACTTCCCTTAATCCTCATTGAATCAATCAATCCTAATCACTCTAGAACAGTATCTATACTCCAAATATGATTCAAACTAGGTATCTAAGCAGGATTATTAAAAGAAACACCTTATTTCCACTAAAATACACTATTTTAGGCATTAATTAAAGCTAAAAAATCAAATAAAAATATAAAAATTAGTATCACAAAAAAATTTGACATAGTAATTTAGTATTAACTTAAGATAGTTTGTAGAAAAATTTTGAAATAGAAACTATGTCATTTATCTAATTTATTTTAACTTTGAAAATTATCCAATTTTATCGATTTCTTAGGGGCATATATATTAGTTACTAAATTTATATAAATTGATATTTTTCCTAAATTCTATATACAAAAATATGTAAGAATGTATATATTTTTTATAATTTTCTAAGCATATTTAATATTTTTAATAATTTTTACAAAATTAGACAAGAATAAACACCCACAAAAAATTGGAACTCTAACCATCAATAGCTGTTCTCCTCTTATTAGTAGCACTAGGTGATGGTTATATCTCCTGGTAGTGGTGGTGATGGTGATGGTCACGCTCCAGTAACTTTTTAGGCCAACATACTCCTAATTGCTTAGATTGCACCTCAATTGTATAATATTTTCTTAATTTCCTTCTTTAATTCCCTAAATCCAACATCTAATTCTTTTAAACCCTAATTTACATATACTATCCAGTTAAGAGGTTTACTATATTTTTAAGATTAGTTTTTTTGTGCAATAGAATTTTTTTCTCTCTCCTCCAAGCATATTCTTCTTAAATCTTGCACGATCTTCATTGTCCATCACCAAATAGTTGTCCATGGTCTTTCCACAAGCCCTACAATCCAATTCCCAATTGCCTACAAATTTTTATAATTTTTTAAATGATTTTTATAATTTTTTTTAAGATTATTTTAGCCTAAAATGCATATATTAGGGTATTTTAGCTAATTACGAGTATACGTATATATTTAAAATTATCCACAACACGTGCATATATATTATATATGTTATTTTTGTCCCGTATTAATTTTACTACGTATATAATTTATCTCTAATAGTTTATGAACTAACAAAATCATATTTTATATGATTACGATAAATAATATGTAATATAATTAAATTATACTATTTTAGTTGTATTATTATTTTATTATATTTTTAATATCCAAGTTCATGGGGTCTCTTTGTGTAAATTTCTAGGTTAATCGAGTTAATTTCACCAATACCCTAAATCTACTTGTTCAATTCTTATTTGCCGAATACAAGGCTTATACATGACACCAAAGAAGATCCAAGAATTACATAGAAACTAGAAATGGATTTTCTATCTACATGTGAACCAACCCAATTAGCATCTGAATATGCTATTAAGGAGCGAAGGTATTGGTAAGAAAAGAAGAGACCGTAATCAATAGTTCCCTTGAGAAATTTGAGAATATAAAGAGCAACCTTCAAATGTGTCCGAGGTTGTGAAACAAACTGACTTAACTATTGGACAACAAATGACAAATCTGGATGTGTAATAGTAAGATAAAACATGCGACCAACTAAACATCAATACAAAGAACAATCTTATAAAAGTTGTCCATCATAAGTTGATAACCGGAGATGAGAAGGAAAAGGTGCCCATATTGGTTTACAACCTGTTAATCTAACATTCGATAAAATGTCCAAAAGAAATTTCCATTGATTGAGAATATAACCATTAGATAATTTGCAAACTTTAATGCCTAAGAAGTAGTGAACCTCTCCTAAATCCTTAATTATGAAAGCTTGATCAAGAGCAGCTTTCACCTGCTGAATATCATCTAAAGAATCATCTACTACTAGAACATCATCCACATAAACCAATAATGCAGCAAATGGCCAAGACATTGTTTAACAAAAAGAGAATAATCAAAACGAGATTGAATAAAACCTAAAGACATAATAAATCTGGTAAACTCCTTGTTCTACCTTCATGAAGCTTGTTTAAGTCCATAAATAGACTCGACAAGCTTACAAAGCTATCCTGGAGAATGAGAATACCCTTGTAGGTGTATCATGTTAATCTCTTCATTGATATAGCTATGAAGAGATGCATTGTTTACATCTAATTGATGAACAAGTAAACCTTTAATAGTAACTAAAGCAAGTAATATTCTAACAGTACACAACTTTGCAACTGGAGAAAATGTATGGGTATTATCAATACCCTTAATTTGGCCTTTGGCCACTAACCTGGCTTTAAACCTTTCAATAATACCATCAACTCGATACTTTACTTTGTAGACCCATTTACATTTAATAGGATGTTTACATAGAGGTAGGGAAGTCAAAACCTGAGATTGCGTTTGGTTGCGTAATTTTTGTAGTATTAGATTGAACAAAAAATTTTCTCCCATGTTTAGTTTATAAATTTGCTTGGTGACTAAACAAAAACTAAACTAGTAGATTAAACAAAATGTCTAAATTTTGTCTCATTTGAATTACGGTACAAAAACGAAATTTATTAGACAAAAACAAAAAATATTTTGCATTTTAAAAAACATCCCTCTATATTATAATATTAAGTTAATAAATATTACAAAAAATTATTTATTTTATAATATAAATAATTAATTTTTTAATATAAATTTTATGTCTAATACTATACAAACCAAACATGATACAATAAGTTTGTCCTATCCAGTTCTTTTTGTCCTATCCTATCAAGTTTTCTTTGTTCTGTCTGATCTTTACAACCAAACACTACCTAAGTTTGATTAGCATTTAAAGCCAATAATTGCTTATGCATTGCATTTTCCCATCTAAAATCACTTTTAGCTTCATGATAGAAACTAGGTTCTCAGATTGCAAGGACATTAGCAATGGAAGCTACATAATTAATGGATAAGAACAAAAGGATTTACTGGTGAACAAAGGATATGGCTGAGATTGAAGAGGAAAAATAGCTAGAGAAGCTATGTTGCTGGAAACATTAATGGTAGAAATGGACAGAGAAGTTTGCTTTACATTAACAGGTATATTCTTGTAGACTTGATATATAGAATCATTCAACCACTTCGGAACTTGTTTGTTTCATGTAGAGTGTCAGATAAATCAATTGAAGATGAGGGAGGAACATTAGAAACAGTGGTGTTTAGAAGAGAAGTGTTTGAAGAAGCTATCTCAAAAGTACTGTTGTCTAAGAAGAAGTATTAGTATGTAGACAACAATTAACAACAACTGATTAATCAAAGGGAAACAAATAGAATGATGATGGAGGAAAATAAGTACTGGATGGAATCTCTTGAGTGGTGTTTCAGAAAAGGTTCTTCATAAGAGAGTACATCTTTATTAGTAAAAACTTGATGTGTATTAAGATCATATAATTTGTATGCCTTTTGACCATATGGGTAGCTTAATAAGATACATCTCTGACCCTTTGCATTAAACTTGTCTCTCAAAATATGGGGCTAAATAGGCATAGCATAAGCACCTAATTACTCTTAAATGGGAATAAGAAGGAGGTTTGTGATATAACAGTTCAAAAGGAGACTTCCAAGAAAGAATTGGAGTTGGCATTTTGTTAACTAAGTGTATAGCAGCTAGCAAGCAATCTCCTTAGAATTTTTTAGGTAGGTTATCATGTAGTCAAAGTGCTCTTGCTACTTCAATTAAGTGCTTATGTTTCTCTCTACTATGCCATTTTGTTAATGAGTGTAAGTGACACTCCTTTGATAAATAATCCCTTGTTTATGGAACATATTTTGATATTCTTTTGAAAGAAATTCAACCCCATTATCAATTCTAATATGTTTAGGTGTTACATGAAATTAGTTTTGAATGAGAAGAAAGAAATTTGTTAGAATGGTAATAGCTTCAGTCTTAAACTTCATCAAATAGGTCTATGTGGTTTTGGTAAAGTCATCAACAATGGTTAAGAAGAATTGTGCCTTACCGAGAGATGTAACATTATAAGGCCCTTATCTGTCAACATGCAATAAGTCAAAAGGATTTGTAGTTTAGGAAACACTATTTTCAAAGGGCAATATATGAAATTTAGCTAGAAGACATGTATCAAAAAACAAGCTTGATGAAACATCAATCTTACAATTAGGAACATGTCTGAGTTTACCAATTGAAGTATGGCCTAATCCATAATTCAAAAGTAACAAATTGTCTTTGTTCAACTTTGCATTAGTAGATAGCATACAAGAAATAGTTGTTTGTTTTATGACATAAAGTCCACACAACGCATTGGCCTTTGCAAGAGTTTGTTTAGTAATCTAGTCTTGCAAAATGCAATCATTTGTAGTAAAGATAACATGAAGATTAGAATCTTTGAGTAGTTTACTAACTAAAAGAAGATTGAAGTTAAAATCTGGCATAAGAAGAACATCTTTAAGAAGTATTTGATTGGTGAATTGAACATTTCTTATGGTGTTAACAAGTTTATGTATACCATCTAGTAGTTTGACTTTAATAGGATTGGTGAGAGTGTGTAAATTGATTAATAAACATTGAAAATGTGTGATGTGGTCAAAAGCTCTGGTGTTTAAAATTCAATCACATATACTTCTATCATTGCAAGTTAAAAAGGATGTAGATTGAGTAGTAGCAATACTTGCTACCTTAGCAAAATTAACAACAGTAGGATTAACATTTCCTTCTCCTTGTGTTATTGTATTGATTCTAAGTGCCTTCAACAGTTCAACACACACTTTGTTAACCAAATTAGAATCACAAGATGAAGAACTTACAGATGCTTGCTTATTAAGTGTTGAGTCAAAACTCCCTTTGCTTCTATTCACACAAGCAATAGATGGCTTCCCACTCCTATCCTTGTTTCTACTACTATTATACCACTTTAGAAAGCCTCTAATTTCAAAACATTTATCGATAGGGTGACCAAATTTGTTACAATGAGAATAAACAATCTAAGTAATGGTTTTAGGCCTTTTCTCATTCTTGTTATTAACTCCTCCTTTTTGCAGTGGACGAAAAACCAAACAAGCAATATTATCATTAATATTATTCACCCATCTACTGACCTACTTCTACTTTTCTATTTGAAAAACGAAGTAATAAGCCTTGCTGATTGTTGGTAAAGGATTCATTGAAAGGATTTGATTATGAACATGCTCCTAACAATCATTTAGGCCCATTAAAAATTATAACAGCTGATTCCTTATATCAATATTAAAGATGCAAGTATTTAAATTGCAATCACATGCATTAATAGCCCCACATGTATACTCCAATACAGGACATAAACTCTATATCTGATCCCATAATTTCTTCAATTTGTTAAAATGTATTCCTACTTAATCATTCCCTTATTAGCTTTCATAATGTCATGTTGGAGCTGATATATTAGAGGCCCATTTGTTAAACCAAATCTATTACTTATATTATCCCACAACTTCTTAAAAGATCTTGCATACATAAAAGCTTCAACTAAATCCTTTTTCATAGAATTTAACAACCAGCATTGGATCATATAATCACATTTGATTAATTTATTAAGGTTACATTGATTATTTTCTAGTTTCGTGACCGAACCATCAATGAATCCTAATTTTTCTTTAACTCCCAAGGCTAATTTGATAGATCTACTCCATCCAAGAAAGTTTGATACATCAAAAGTAATATTTGTGATCCAATTGCCAGGATTATCAAAAGCATTTAATTGTAAAGGATCTCCTACCATAGTTTCTCCACTCATGTCTAATGACGCCATAGTAGAAATCTCAAACATACAATGAGGAATGAACGACTATCAAACAAACAAAAATTCTTTTAGATCGATGCTCTAATACCATGTCAATGAACGTGCAAAGTAGAAATAGATCATACTAGTGTTCAGATTAGGAATAAGAGGACATTAATGCGGCTATATGCAAGGATCGAACTCAGTGAACAACAATCATACTTCAAGATCTACTACCCAATCATATAAAATAACAGACGAGAGAATTTGTGAGTGAATGTAAACTATAATTACATTAAATGAATCAATAACATAGTATTTATACAGAGGCTATGACTTGTGTATGTGAAATAAATATTAGTAACTAACTACCAGCTTCCTAACTAACTGCTAAGACTCTAACTAATTGTAACTAATCTGTATAGTATCATATATTTAACAAAACTGGCTAGAAGCGATGGTCCAGATTCTCTAAAGGGAGAAGCAACGTCGTTACCACGCACTCCACTTCTAGGTTGGTTCTTTAAAATTGGCATGAAATCTAATCTACGTTATAGTTCGATAACCTTGATCCAGCTATTGGTGGTTTTTCTTGTCTTCCTACATTTAATTTTTTTCTTTTTCATTCCTATAGTGCTTAGTTTTTGTTTACTACTTTAGCTTCTTGTTTTGCACATTCCTTGCCTAAAATAAAAGACATATTTATTGCTCAACATATCAAAAATATTTAACCTATTAGTTTAAATTATCTTATTAAAGTGTAAAGAAATTTCATTATGATTCACATCATTAGTTGAATGCTACAAGTAAACGAGTACCAGTCCCTTTATGACAATATATTCCAATTACGATTATATAGAAAAATATTACAAGAATATAATGTCATTAAAATATACATAATAACATTATTATTAAAATCAACATTTTCCCTATATTAAGAGGTTCTGTAAGTACCTTTTTATCACTATTAGTTTATATTTAAATGGCGTTACTCCTTATGCTAAACTATCCAACACATTATCTCTTTTAACTTACGATGGTTCTTCCACTTCTTTTAGTCAATACTCTTGATCTTCTTCTTTTTTTCTATCTAAATCATCTTTACCCATTAAATGCTTAACAATAGCAATGATGTTTGCTAAGATATGAGTAAGAGTTTCGCTATAATTATGATAAGAAATATCATAAAAATCATAAATGTAAATCTAGGCTTCTTTTGTTATAAAATGATGAAATGGTGATATTCGAATATTGATGAGAATGCAATTATGATTAATATGGCAAGTGGGGATAATCATCTAATATACCGTAAACCATGGATTAGATCTCGAATTACTACTTTGATTGCTAAGCAATAATAAAGGCTAAGGATAATGTTCTTAAGGTTTATAAGACCTTTAATACTTCACTAGAACTAAATCTATGCAAAATAGTTTTGGCCTGTGGACTAACTCGTTTCATTAGTTTCTAAAAGGGATTATGCCTAAGCTTTTCAACCTGTTTAAAAAGTAGCTTAATTTGGCTCATGTCAAGCTAAAAATTCGGTTTCTCTATTGATCAGATTAAGAAAACGTTTAAAAAAAAAGCTTTTTGAAAAGGGAGTTGCATTGGGAAAAAGCAAAATTAGGATCTATGGGTAAATAGACCCTAATTTTAGCTACTTACCAACTGGTTTTCTAAAGAAAAACCGTTTAGAAAAAATAGAATCAGAAAACCTTACATTTAGAGGCTAACTTATTAAAACACAAAGGTTTTCATGAAGAAGTGCATGAAAATCACTTAATGGGCCTAAAATAGGTTTTCAAATATATTAGGTATTTTTATTTACTTTCTTTTAAACAAAAAGGGGAAAACAAAAATTTTATTATTTTAGGTTGCTCGAAGTCCCTACTACTTGCCAAGGGGGATCAAACTCATGTAGTTCTCATTAAAAAAAAAAAAAAACTTTAGTTGATTGGCTTATTTTATTTTTTCAACAACTCTTTTCACTTTAAATTTATTAAATTTTATTAATTTGGGAAAAATATATTTTTGGTCCACTTCTAAAAAATCCTATAAAAATCTTTAACTTTTGAAAAAAGTCAATTTATTTTTTTTTATTAATGAAAAATAATTTTTCTATGGGAAAGTCACTCTTGGGGTAAAAACCCATCTTATTTGAAAATATTTTTATTTATGAAATTAATTAAATATGCACATAAGCCAACATGGAAAAATCAATATGCAAATGACAATAAACATTAATCACAAGAAATTAACACTATTATTCATCATGCCAATTATGAGCCTAAACATGCAAGTTGTAATTTAATTATTATCACTAACAATGTAAATGTGCATTATTAAACCTAAACATGTAAATTATTAATATAATCATTTACCATGCAAATTAACCAAATTAATTAATTATTCATGTCGAGCCTGAAATTTTTTTTTTTTGTTTTCCTTAATTAGATTTATACTAAATCATATGTTTATTTAGTTTAAACACTCGACTAACATTAAGGAAATTTGGTTTCTTTGTTTTTTTTTTTTAAAAAATTTGAAGTTGCCGCCTAGTAAAATCAGGAAAAGGTAATTAAATTAAAATTGATTAGGCAGATTGATTTTAATTTAACCACTAACTTGCGTTTTAAAAAATTAAAAATTTTTCTAAGTGAGAAAACAAATTTTATTATCATTTTACCAACTTTAGTAAAGAGTTTGTTATGGAAAAATTCTAAAAAACTTATTCTTTGGAAAAAAATTTTCTTTTTAGAAGTCTTAACAAACAATTAATAAAATAAAACAAATAGAGAATGACCACATGCTTGGTTCGGGTTGGGTCAGATCTAGGTCTTTCAAGAGGTTGAACTTGAACACCCACTTGTGTCAATTCCTAAATGCGATTCTAACCAATCTTTTCATCGAAATGAATGGGATACATGATTTTTGTATGTTTCTAATTGGATTTGGGGGGTAGGGGAGGAGTAAGAGCAATACCTCGAGTTGTTGTGATGGTTTTCGAGTTTGGAATTTGGAGATGATGGCGGATAAAGACGATGGTGACTCTTGGTTGAGTGGCTAGGGGGCATTTGGGTGCAAGAGAGTGGAGTGTCTGGAGTTTGGGGACAATCACAAACACAACCTTGATGATGGTTTTTGGTGTGGATGGCCACCGATGAGATTATTCCTAAAGAGAGAAATTCCTTGTTTTAGACAGAGAAAACATCAATTCAATTAGGTGTGTTTTTATGAGTTTTTTATTGTGATTTATGCACAAAGTGAAACATGACACTTTATTTATACTAGTGCAGTCTAGATTTAATTCGAGAAAATGCAAAAATGAAAGATCACAGGTATGGTGGCCTTATACGTTCTTACGCGATCTGGTTCCAGATTTTGAGGAAAGTATTAGTTTGAGTGATAGAAATAGGCAAGAACATATCAATAATCAATATCTATACCTTTGATTTGGAGGAAATTGCCCAAAAAATGGTGTTTTTCAAATTTCATGTAAGTATATTAATATATTTTTTTCTTTTTTCAAGTTTGAATTAATCTGTGATTTATGGAAATTAGAATGGGTTTTTTTTTGTCCTAATTTGGAGTATTCTATGTGTAGTTTCCAAAAAAAAAAAAAAAAATTCGGATCAATTTTGCAAGATATATATTTGGAACACGAGTTAAAAGTAAGGGGTTTGAAATAAGGAAGCTGTCTTTTTAATCTAGAAACTTAATTTGTAAGCGGATGAAGTTGAAAAGGAAAGAGAAGAAGGAGATAGGGGTACGCATCATGTAGGGATACGCAACTAATGTGCCTTACTCACACATGTAATACATGCTTAGAAAAGAAAATTGCTCTTGAATGTTTGAAATACTATTCGGGCTTCGACCCTGAAAGCCCCGAATGAAATTTGTAGACTAGGTTTAGCATAATATATGTTTTTTAAATAAATAAAAAATAAAATAAAATAAATGGAAAAAATAAAATCAACTAAAATAACACCACACTTAGGCCCAACTTGAATTGCATGAATCATCTACATGTTAAATTTTTTTTTTTGAAAAGTAAAATAATAAAATAACTGAAGAAAGGAAGAAGGCCTATTTGAGTTTATTCTAAAGATACTGAAAATTTGAGATAAGAATCAAAATTGAGAAGGGTAAAAATTGGGTGTTTACAATAAGCCTAAACATGCATTTTTTTAATTATGCAAATTAATTGCTAAAACATGCCTATTGTAGTCCTAAATATGCAAATTATAATCTAATTAACATTGTCATTAACCATGCAATTTTGCATTTATTCATGTAAAAACATAATATTATTACATGCTTTTTAGTAAGGTCCTACATTTATTTTTTTTTATTTTTTATGTTTTTATTTTAATTTTTGAAATTTATAAGAAAAGAGAAAGAAACTAACATTATGTGTGTATAACGAATCGATTCGAGTCAATTTGGATCAATTGTCGATGTAAGTCTAGTAGCTCACAACTCTAAGACATTAATCTTCAAAATCCTTAAGTCAATTTCAAGAAATCTCAAACCTGTCTCCTGCAATTTGAACAAGAACTTCAAGTTAGTTATAAACAAACCCTAAAAATGTTAATGTTGATTCAAATTTGAATTACTCCCTTTGACCACGAAATTGAAATAATCTACCTACTAGGCTTTCTTCTAGGATGAATGTCGAATGTAGAATATTCTACTATTTTATCTCGGATCGATTTGCTATAAAATGAGAGAAATCGAAGAAAGATAATGGATTTAGCATTGTAAATACCTAGAGAGAGAAACTATTGATTACATATAATGTAGTGATTTTCAATACTTGGGAGTTGAATGGAGTGTTACAAATCTCTATTTATAATGCTAGGTTGAAATTGTAACTCAAGAAACTTCCATGCATGAGAAATATTAAAGCTTGATGGATGAAGCAAGCTTAGATGTGCATCTTGAATCTTGCCAATTTAAGCCAAAATTGGATGTGTTTTTGTATGAATTTAAGGAAAATAATAATGCACGTGAATACTAAAAGATGTTCTTACGTATTTTGATTAAGTATCTTAAGGTATCTTACAAGAGTATGGTTTAATTTTGTTAAATATAACTTGAGTTTAGAATACCCATTTATTCATATTACTCGATTTTTCTTTCTTTTTATTCATTAATTTTGCAAATTTCCTTCAATAAAAATTCAAAACTTAGACATACCATAATAAAATAATTCGTGTCCAATCTCTTTCTTATTTTTTCAAAATTTTTCACTACAAAAAATGCATTGAAATTAGGTAAAAAATACTCCAATACTTGCCTTTTGGAAACCAAAATATCGACTATAACTTTCTATGAATTCAAATAAGGAAGGAGACGAGAAAGAGAAATAGAATTGACTTTGGTCATGCAATGGTTTGCGATACATAGTGCCACTTCAATAGCCACGTAGCACCACATCAACGTTATGCAGCAGTCTCGAATATGTACTATGTACCTACCCAAATTTAGGTGCCATGTAGCACCCAACACCACAATTTGGTGACATGTAGCACCATGTGTAGGTGATAGGTGTCATCTTTTTTTTTTTTTTCTTTTTTCGCTTTTTGTTTCCTTTTACTTTTTCTCTATTTCTTTTTCCCTCGATTCCTTTTGATTCAAAATTTCTTTCTTCTTTTTTTCAAAAAACGTACAACCTAACTAATTATGCAACATCTAAAAAATCATACTATGCACATTAATAAAATATAGAGCCTAATAAATATATGCTCAAAATATTTTTAAAAATTATCCAACATGACTAAATTAGGAACCTGGTTTTTACTAGTGTTCAATTTTTATTCAAAAACTTCAAATGTCTATAAACTATTCATTTTAACTTCGATTAAGGTACGGTTTGAGGCTATGATCTCTTGAAAAAATAAAATTTTCAAATATTTCAAATAAGCTAGCCAAACTAGGGGAAAAAAAAAAGGTTTTCAATAAATGCCCATTCTTGTTTGAAATTCTTAATTTGGTCAAATTGCATATATTTATTTTAACTCCAAAATCCCTTTTTAACCTACAGAAATTATTTCTATCCCAAATTGACCGAAATGGACCATTACGTGATACTTTTTTTTATTTTTCATTTTTCAATTTTGGGTTTTCTTATTTTTTAATTTTTTTTGTTTTTCCTTATTTTTCATTTTTTATTTTCTTAATTAATTTTTTTTTTCTTGGTGTTTCTCATTTTCTAAGTTTTTTTTTGTATTTTTTTATTTTTGGCCTTTTTGGAAAAATAGGGGTTTTTAAAGTAAAATAAAAGCTAACAAAAATAGAATGTCTATAGCTTAGCTTATTTAACTTGTGGGTTAAAGCGAGCTACCTCTTAATAAGCTAGGTTAGCCCTCGTTCTCTCTTTTTTTTCTCTTAGAAAAACAAAGTTAAAATTTAAAAATCAAATATTCACGAATTACACATGCGGCTCCTAGTCCTATGCACTGAAAGTTGACACAATGTTAATGGTTTGGTCATCACTCATTACTTCTCACATAAACAAGTTGACAATATATTATCCAATAATATGGTCAAAATGGAAAATAGAAAAAAGGAAAAAAAAAATAATGTTAACAACTGCCACTGATGTAAGATATTGCTTATGAATAGGACCTAATAAATTTGAGAACAGCAATAATGAAGTAAACTGAATATATATATTTTACGTGGAAAACTTCTAAATAATTTAGAGTAAAAACCATAGATAAAGGTAAAAAAAAATTACTATAAGAAATTTAGTATTACAATCTTTCTCTATTATAAAGGAGAAAACACTCAATATTCTCTCTTTTATAATAGGACAAAATTTACTTCTCTATCTTTTACTTTGCTCTTTAACACAAAGTGAAATGTTGGGATGGTTTCCAAACGTAAGAATCAAGTTTATTTATAGATGAATTCTCTAGTATAAACACCATATATGAATGTATGAGATTATATGGTAAAAGTTTGCTATATTTAGTAGGTCATATAAATTTCTATATGAGATCCCCCCTAAGAAGTTGTTAAATCAATCCAGTTTAGTTTAGCTCAAATATTTCCTTAAATAGCCATTTTATCTCAATACTCGTCAGGACTAAATCAAGGTTTAAAGCTCGGGCTTGGTCTTTGTCCCTTATTTTTTCATGATGGCAACTAATTTTTCCATCTATTTCCCATTGTACATATAAAAGTTTGATTCAAGTGCTGATGACTACCATGAATGAAGTGTTCTTGAATTCCATATATGAGCAGAAAGAAAAGACTTTTGAGAGAAAAAAAAAATATAAACAAACTAATTAGCTTCGTTTGTTATGAAGTATTTATATAGAATATAAGTAATATAATTAAGTAACTAATTTTAGCTAATAGGAAGAAAATAGTTACAAGCTAAAGTCTACATATACAAAATATACACAAGAAGATAAATAGACTAAATAATCTATCATCCCCCCTTAAGTTGGTTATGCTTGCAATGCTAACTTGGAGCTAAATGACTAAAGCTATTGGGAAGTCAAAGCCTTAGTGAAAATATCTACAATTTGCATCCAAGATGGAACATGTACAAGCTGGAGAAAACTAGAAGTAACATGCTCTCGCACAAAATGCACATCAATGTCAATGTGCTTCAAGTGAGAGTGTAAACAAGGATTAGAAGCAACAAGTAAAGTAGACTTGTTGCTACAGTAAATTGTAACAAGTAAAACCAAAGAGATAAAGAGATCTCGTAAGATAAAAAGATAGCCATAAGACTTCTTTAATAGTAGTAGCAAGACTTCTTTAATAGTAGTAGCAAGACTTCTATATTCAACTTTTGTCGATGTGGTGTTTCTTGGTCTTCTAAGAAACCTATGAAGAACCTAAAAAAAAAAAAGAAATAGAGTAACCTGTGATGGATAGTCTATCAACATCATTGGATGCCTAATCGACATTTAAATAAGTAGACAGCTGCAAAGAAGTAGTGGAAGAATAAAACAATCCCAAAGACAAAGTACCCTTAAGATACTTTAAAACATTGAAAGCTGCAGTCAAATGCTCCTGACAAGGCTTAGACATAGCCTGACTTAAGCTATGTACGACAAAGCTAATATTAAGATGTGTATGATTAATATAGGAAAGCTTCCTAACCAATCTTCGAAAGAAAGTAGGAACAAACAACTCCAGTCCCGATGTAATAGATACATGAAAACTAAAAGGTAATGGAGTAGCAACTGGTTTAGCTCCAGTCAAACCAATTTCAAGTAATACATTAATAATAAACTTCCTTTGATGAAACAAACAACCAGAAGAAGTTCTGCAAAGCTCTGAACTAAGAAAATAACAT
This sequence comes from Lumnitzera littorea, assembly GCA_024138015.1. NCBI lineage: Eukaryota > Viridiplantae > Streptophyta > Magnoliopsida > Myrtales > Combretaceae > Lumnitzera > Lumnitzera littorea. The sequence continues at coordinate 79,604,872 of JAMXBB010000011.1, forward strand.
GTGAGGCCAAGATCTTTTATAGTAAAAGTAGCATAGAGCTACTACTTAATGTCTTGAGTAAGTGCCTCATTTGAACCAATAACTAGGATATCATCTACATAAAGCAAGATAATCATACAACTATCAACATGCTTCCGAATAAAGAGTGATCAATCATGATTAGATTGTCAATAACTACAAGAAACAAGAAAGCTAGAAATCTCTAAGTTCCATTATTTAGAGGCTTGCTTAAGCCCATAAAAAGACCTTTTGAGCCAACAAACTTGATTAGGATTAGCCTTAAGATACCCCTTAGGAGGTAGCATATAAATTTCTTCTTGTAAATAAATGAAGAAATGCATTGTTAACATTTATTTGATAGATGGGCTAAGAGGAAACAACAACAATCAAAATTAAAATGCAAACAATAGACAACGTAGCAACCGGAGAAAAAAGTTTCAATATAATCCTCACCCTCAATTTGTGGATAGCCCTTAGCAATAAGCTAGGCCTTATACCTTTCTACACTACCATCCAATTTATACTTTATCTTATATACCCAACGACAACCTATGGCCTTCTTTTTATGAGGCAACTTAGTTAGTTCCCATGTATCATTTTTTTTTTCTAAAGCTAGTAAATCTTGTTGTATTGCCTCAATCCATTCACTTTAAGTAACTACTTGTGAATAATTTTTTTCGCTTTTGAACAGTCAACATGTATGCAAGGTATGTGACATAATCAACATGGTAGTTGCTAAATTTCAATGAAGATTATAAAGGATAGCATACAAGCAAAGGACTAGAAACTAAGTTGTTGCCTATATCAGAATTTGTGATTGAATACTGTCTGAACCAACATTACTAGATTAGATAGAACACACATAATCTTAAAGCCAAGTTAGTAGATGTTTGACTCTATTAGATTTTCTAAGTGATTGAACATCTGTAATTAAAGGGGAAGAAACAAAATGATCAACAGATTGTAAAGAAAGATTACTAAATAGAAGTTTGATTCAAGTGCCAATGACTACTATGAACAAAGTGTTCTTGAATTCCGTATACAAGTAGAGAGGAAAGACTTTTGAGAGAAAAGAAACATGAACCAACTAATTAGCTTCGTCTATTATAGAGTATTTATATCAGATATAAGTAATGTAACTAACTAACTAATTTTACAACTAAACAGCTAATAGGAAGAAAACATTTACAAGCTAAAGTCTATGTATACAAAATATACACGAGAAGATAAATAGACTAAATAATCTGTCATTGCAAACTTCCATTAAGAATGGGACTAACAAATTCTTTTATTGCCTCGTGCTTTGTAGGTTTGGTAAAAGGTCTTCCTTTTCTATTGTTATTATTAATAAGCATTAATTATTAATTATAACTCTTTCGTTTGATAGCCATATGGCCTAAATAGATGAAACTTTCAAGAAGGAGAGACATTGAGTTAATATAGGAGGAAACAAGAACGTCCCTTTCCCTATAGATTCAGATTAAAGTGGTGTAGGGTAAAGGTAAAAGAGCATAGCCATTTAAATGGTAGATAGTAAAATATATTCCTATTTATAGAGCTAACCTTTTGAAAAAATAAATTAAAATGAAAATAGATCTTCTAAAATACTTTAGATAAAGTTACAAATTCAATAATCGAAATTGTTTTAATCTTTGAAATATCATGTTATGTTATCTTTTTTTCTTTTAATATCAACCATTGATTATATGTGACTGCATCTTAAGGGATAACTTTAGAAAAACATTAAGAAAATAACTTTAAGAATTTATATCCATTAAAATTTAGTTGCTTCATGATAAGAATGAAATCTTGAGATATAGAAATAAATAACTCCACAAATACCGATATGAAAAAAGAAGGGGAAAAGGAAACAAGTGGAGGACTTAGCTAGCATAATAACCTAATCAAATAAAGATGCTAATTCTTAAACTCTGTATTTATGAAAACCCTTGTAATGTTAAGTAGCTTTGTTATTTTTCTTTAGGAAAATATGAAAATTATTATATAAAACTTTGTGTAATTTTTCAATTTTAAGTTTAAAGTTTGAAGTTTGCTAAATGTTATACTTAATCAATCTTTATCTATTTAAATTTACTACTTTCAATAGAATGAGCATTTTCAATGTTATTTATATAAAGATGATAAAGGTAATGATTTTTCTTTTACCAACAATATTTATAGTATAACTTTGGTAAAAGGGGAAAAATTGAATCTGATTTATCTCATTAAGAGACCGATATGTATAGCATTAGATATAATGCTTTTGGTTAGAGATAGTTACTTTGACAGGTTAAAGTTTGAGTAAGTTTACTATTTAACAACTTCAAACTTCATATGTAAAATTTTTAAATGAAATTCATTTGGTTTTTGTAATGTCAAAACTTATGTATAAAATTAAAAAGAAAAACTTGAAGTTTATATAATATTTTTTAAACTCTCCTTTTTTCCCTATAGTTTTTAAACATGTGTATAAAACGATAAACGTAAGGTTTCAAATTTTGTACTTTTAAGAGGACTAAATAATAGTAAATAATGTAATGGTTTTAAATAAATACAATTTCTCAATTAGATTAAGGCATAGGCTTTGGTTGAGCTTGAATTGGCCAAAAGCAATGGTCCTAATTCTCAAAAATAGAAAAGCGGAGTCGATGCCATGCACTATACTTTTAGGTTGGTCCTTTAAAACTATCATGAAATCTATTACTCCCTAAACTTGAGGAGATGTAATAACCTTGCCGTGTAAACTAATCTAGGTTATAAGCTATCCTCCTTAACTACTAACATAAGTATAGTTTACATAAGGTGAATGATGACTCAACCAGCTTTGAAGTAGTTAGATGGGCACTTGTGATATATAAGACCTGTGGAGTAATACTTCACAAAATATTGTTTTCCATATATACAAATAGTTCAAGTCCTTACATAGGTTTTTATATACATCGTAAGTTTTAATACATTCAAAAGTAATTTACCACTCCATAAGAAGACTTACTACAAAACATAGATATATCAGCTAGCCAATGTAAACTATAAGGCCTCCTAGAAAGACCTTATAGTCCTCTCAAAAAAGAAAAACAAAATATCCTGAACATTGATCCATTCATTAGTCTTTAACTCCTCCTTTCCTAGCCCATTGGAACTAACCTATGGATTATTGTAACAAAGCATCACCGGGGTACTACTCCATACATGCAAAACAATCTATTAAGATGTGAGCTCAATTAGCTCACTAAAATGGGACGAAGTTATAAGAGTACATTAACAAACATGATTGTTCAATTATTATTTAAAAGTAAATGCAAATAATAGAGTGTCCTACAATATTTAATCGATTCATTGTAAAGTTAAAGCAATTTTATCAACTCTAACCTAGATTTTGAGGAGTTTCAATGCGACACTTTTAGACTAAATCTGGGCTTATGCAATAGAGAACATCCTCCCCCTTAAATAACATTCGAACCATGGATCTCAATCTTGCCGCAGCCCTCTTTCCTATTACTTAGTTCAATTAAGGGTAGGAAAACGATCATTTCCGCTATCCTTAATGAATATGTCGATATTTAGTCTTATCACCTAATCGTTACCCCTATTAGGTTTTCATGAATGTTAGGTTAGGCCTTATTCATCTTAAAATTAGTCCAAATTACAAAGTGAGCAATCAAGTTCATACATATAAAACATGTTATGCTCAAGTAGAAAATAGTACTCGAAGTTCACTCCCATCCATCAATTAGTAACATAAGCACATACATGGCATACGCACAAACACTTTAGCTACAACTACAGACAATAACTCTTAATTCTCCAAATATCCTAATATGATACTCCTATATACTATTTAAGTATTGATCCTAACTTATCTGATGTCAATGTGAGTTAATCTTACTTCTCGTGTTCAATCCCTTGTAAGTCCCTAAACAATCACTAAAAATATTTTAGTTTTTGCTTAAATAGAGAGTATATGATTACTTTTTAATGTCTTACATGTAGTTTAGATAGATTTATTAAGTCTTGGATTAAGTTTTAACTTATTATTAAAGTTTTTGAATGAGGTTTTGAACATTAATCTTAATATAGTTTTTGGCCTTGGAACCTTCTGAACAAGTATTTAATCAATAATGCTAACCCAATTTTTATTTTATAACTATGTGTAAAAATGTTTGAAACCAATTTTGTTAATTAGGAACTTTCTGAAGAAGTATCAGAAAATATTCTTATTAATTAGGAACTCTTTGAAGAAGTATCTGAAAACAATTTTACTAACTTAAGAATTCTCTGATTAACTTGTGGATATTATATTGGCTAAGTATCTTATATCACATAGCTTTTTGATTAAGTCTCTAGACCAGAAATTTAACTCACTTTTCTAACAGACTAATCTTCTAAAGAATTATCTGAACATAGTCATTTTACAAGTTTACTCGAAATAACTATCCAACATAATAATCGATATTACAAACATGTTATATCATGTTCATAAATCAGGGTTATTATATCAAGTAATAACATATTACCAAATTCTTTAAATTCACATACTTACCTATTAATGCATTAATCCCATAAGCATCAATTTGTCCAAATTTCATCTCCAACCCAAACTACACAACTCCAGATGGATCTTCACAGCAGGATATAATCTAAGTACACCTTAGAACCTAATACTAATGGTTTCATTAAACTCCATACATCAAATCCTCAAGAAAATGACAATTTTCATCCAATTTACAGACTTAAAAATCTTTAAAAATTATGAAAATTATTTTTGTTTGAAATCTCTTCATACAATGTTCACATGCAATATAAGTATTATTTAGAAAAAATTTGGCTTAAAAAATTACATCGATAGTCAATTTTGGAAATTGATTAGTGTTGCTCAATTTCTTAAGGAAGTACTATATTCACTTAAAAATTCTTCAATTTGATATTTTTTCCTAAAGATATGTATAAAAATATGTACAAATAAATTTTTCTATACTTTTTGGAATTACTTTGATATTTTTTTTTTTCAATTTAACTAAAATAAGAGACAAAACTAGACTCATAAAAAAATTGGCCTCTTGCCATCCACGCCGACTACTACCCTATTGGCACTACCTCCTTTATCAGGGGGTGGTGGTAGTTCACTCTCAGGTTACTTCCACACTTGGGTTCCGTCGATTCACTTAGTTTGTGTAGTATTATTTTCCAATTTTTTCAAAATTTATTCTTACTTATTCTTCCATACTAGTAATTTTCCTAAGTTCATAAGAAGTCTACTAATCATTTGGAGAGTGTTGGTGATCATTCCTATGTTATTAGAATGAAATATGACATTTTCTCTCTCCCATTTAGCTTAAATACCTCTTACACAATGCATGCTAGGTGTCCCAAGGATAATTTCCTAAGTCACAACTATCCAATAGCATTCCCATGCCTATTCCAAATGAAAATCTGATTGTTTATCAATTTTTTATAAATTTTCTTATAATTATGTGATTAATTATGAGTGTTTTATAGTATTTCAAGCATTTTTTAGTATATAAATATATATAATAATTATACTTGAGGTGCATGTACTATATTTATATATTATTTTAGGTCACTTTATAATTATTATGTCTAAATAATTTATCTCTAATGTTTGATTATTTTTTGTTATTTAGTTTATGCATTTATGCTAGTAAATTATAATATAATGTAATTTAGTAATATTATCTATTTTTATCTATAATTCTATTATTTTATTATAAATAAATATTCTGAAGTCGCAATGTGCCTTCGTCTAACTTTTAGGATTTATAAGTAAAATAATATCCTAATTAGTTAACATTTACGTACGCCCTAAATTATTTACTTGAAATTTAACATGTAAGATTATGAACTCTTGGAATCTAATACATTGAGTTCACGAGGCTCACAAAATCCAATCTAGGTTATGATTTGAAAACCTAAAATCATTTACTAATGGTTTTTCTTTTCTTCTTAGGTTTGCGTTTTTCTTCTGGTCCCATAGCGCTTAATTTTGATTTACTACTCCAACTCCTTATATTGTACATTCCTTGTCTAAAATAAAAGACATATTTATTGCTTAAAATATAAAAAATATTCAACCTATTAGTTTAAATTATCTTATTAAAATGTAAAGAAATTTTATTATGATTTACATCATTAGTTGAACGCTATAAGCAGACAAGATATGAATCTCTTTATAACAATACATTCCAATTATATAGAAAAATAATACAAGAATACAATGTCATTAAATTATACATGATAACATTATTATTAATATCAACATTTTCCCATATTCAAAAGTTTTATAGGTACCTTTATATCATTTTTTGTTTATATTTATATGGCACTATTCCTCATGCTAAATAACAACAAGCAGTGATGAATGTAGAACCTTGCAATTGAAGGGGCTAAACTTAGAATCTTTTTAAGATTCACTTAATAAAACATACACATACACACACACACACACACATATATATATATATATATATATATATATTCCAATTACTTTTCTCTAAGCTTTCGAGAGAAAGAAGGAAGGGAGGTGGGTTGTGGGAAGCCCTTTATGTTTATCCTTCATAATAACATTACTTTTGTTTTTCTTTGAAATCATGAGATGTTAAATAAAATGATTAGAATGGATAGGAATATAAAGTTCAACAATTAAAACGAGATGAAAATGGCAAGTTTGTTGATGTTCCATGGGTTTCAATACTGACATCATAACGTATTACCAATTTTAGAAATAAGTATGAAAAATTTCTTGGAAAAAATATGTTCTTTAATCTCATTTGTATTATTTTGATACTAGAAATTTGTATTAATTATTTGAGTCTTCTTAGCAACTTCAACTTGCAATGAACAATCATTTTAAGCAATATAATTGTTTAAGTAAGTTGCAACACCAGAGTATGATTGTATAGAAAATAGTTCATTATGAGCTGGGGTCATTAAGTACTCAAACCATTATACATAGGACCAAAAAAAAAAAAAAAAACATTGATTTGGCAACAAGACTACTTGATATTTTGTTTTTCCAATTGTACATGATATAAGTTAATAGAAATAACAATACTAATATCATTAAGTTCGTTGATGTTCCATGTGTTTCAATACTGACATCAAATGTATTACCAATTTTAGAAATAAGTATGAAAAATTTCTTGTGAAAAATATTTACTTTAATCTCATTTGTATTATTTTGATACGAGAAATTTGTATAGTTATTTGAGTCTTCTTAGCAACTTCAACTTGCAATGAACTACTTTTTTAAGCAATACAATTGTTTAAGTAAGTTACAGTATTAGAGTATGATTAGATAGAAAATAATTCATTATAAGCTAGGGTCATTAAATACTTAAACCATTTTAGATAAGATAAAAAAACACTTATTTGGCAACAAGATTACATAGTTTGATAATTTGTTTTTCCAATTTTACATAGTTAATAGAAATTACAATTGTAACATTGAGTAGTTTATGTAAACAATAGGTGAGAGGGAAATTAAAATGTAGATAGCAAGGCCTTTTCAATAGATGTAACAAACAATATAAACAAGAAAAAAAAAAGGACAAGAGCATATGCATAAATAAAACCCATTTCAGGTTCCTCTTCTTCCTTCCTTCAACTTCTTGGAGCTTATCCTTACTTGAAAAGGTTGTTTTCCTTCCATTCAACCTCAAAAAACACATAAAACTAAGAATTAGTAAGCCACAAATATAAATTTGAACATTATTGAATGTGAGAGAAATTAGATAGTTAAGGGATTGAGCATGTGAGAAAGAAAGAGAGAAAAGGTTTGTATAAATTGGTTTAGAAGCATATATTAGAGTTAAGGTTCATGTGAAGTTCAAGTACGATAAGTTTTTCTAAGAGTAATATTCATAGTTAGTGGGCTTAGACATTCTAAGTAGGCTTACTAACAAATCTCATACATAACCGATATTAATGACTCGTTTGGAAGTGATAAAAAATAGTTGAATTGCATATTCTTATCAAAAAATCTTTTTAACATATTTAAAGTTTAAAAATACCATATTCATTTAAGGTGAAATGGACAAAGTATTATAAGATTGCTTATCTTCATGTCTCTCTAATTCTTGATCGCTATACTCTCTCTATTCAAATTAGTTACTTCATTAGTCCAAAAATTTCAAGAATGAATTGATGATATAGGCAATACTATATAAAAATATATTATTATTTATTGGTAGTTATGAGGAGTTGAAAAATTTAATAATATATAGAAAATATTAAAGGGAAGGGTGATTTTTTAAGTTTAAGAAAGGTTATGCACAACCCCATGTGTATCTTGTGTATAGTTGTACTTATATAAAATGAAAGTCTCATTATGTGAATTTATAGGATGTGTAAGTGCTTGTTGTGTGTGTAAGTATTTGTGTGTGAAAGTGTGAGTGATTTGCAAGTAACTGTACGTATGTGTAAGTTTTGTGCAATATGCCATGTGAAATGATAGAGATTGATGTATAAGTGTATGTGTGTTGTTTTCTAATTTTATTTTTAATAAATTATTGGTGAAATTGAAGAATGTTAAGGATATATTGGCTATTCTTTCCAAACTTACTCAAGTAAAAATTGTAAATAAATATCATTCATGTTTTCAATTTCTTTCTAATAAAGTTGTAGGTTTATCTAATTCATTTCTTTTGAGTTGCTTTATGTTGCGTCTTATACCCTACAATCTTTGTGAAGTTTAGATAATAAGGCCAATGCCATTAACGTAAACTATTTAGCTTGCGAAAATGATATAAATTTTCTAATAAGTTTGCTTATTCTAAACCTCATATTCTTCACTTTTTTCTACTTCTAGAACATCATCGTTGTTACAGTTTTCTAAACCATTAAGCACGGTATCTTTTTCAACTAACAACACTTCTTCTATTTCTTCTAGTCAATACTCTCAATCTTCTTCTTCTTCTTCTTTTCCTTCTAAATCATCTTTACCCATCAAATGCTTGACAATAATTGAGATGCATGAGACATGAGCAAGGGCTTTGCTATAGTTATGTTGAGAAATACCATAAAAATCATAAATGTAAATTTAAGCCTCTTTTGTTATAAAAAAATGAAATTAAAGATATTTGAATATTGAAGAGGACGTTATTGTGATTAATATTGCTAATGGGCATGATCATGTGATACACCCCAAATCTTGGATCGGATCCCAAACTACTACTTTGATTACGAAGCAATTATTGATGTTGGAAATTTATGGACTCTTAGGCTTTATAATAAGTTTACAATTTTGATGTTTTTATTAGATTAAATAGAAAATAAATAGGATATGGATAATTATTAATTGATAGATTTAGTTAATAATTGAATTAGTTGATATTAAATTCCTATAAATGATACTACCTATGATTATAAGGAATGATAGAGATTAATTAGAAAAATTGATGTGATACATAAAAATCTAATTAATATGATTGCTACAATAAATAAAACTGATGAATAAGATCAAAATAGGAAAGTGATTATCTCAAAGACACTTAGAGGACTGTTTAATGAACTAGATAAAGGCTAATGATAATGTTCTTAAGGTTTATAAGACCTTTAATACTTCACTAAAACTAGAGCCACGCAAAATAGTATTTGCTTATGGGCTAGCTCATTTAAATTGTTTCTAAAAAGGGTTAAGGCTAAGTTTTTCAACCCGTTTAAGAAGCAACTTGATTTGGCTTGACTTGTTAAACCTAAGGGTTAAAGTGAGCTACCCCCTAATAGGCTAGGTTAGCAACTCTCTCTCTCTCAAAAAAAAAAAATAGTTAAAATTTAAAAGTTAAGCATTTTCAAATCACATAAACGGCTCCTAGTCCTAGGCGTTAAAGATTGACACAACGTTAATGAGTTGGGCATCACTTATTACTCTTCAAATAAGCAAGTTGGCAATATATTATCAAATAATAATATTATATTTTCTAACCTTAGTTACATTATACATAAAATAAACACAAGTATATAAACCATGAAGTTCTAAACTAAGCTCTCTCTATTCTCAATTCTTATAAGACACTAGAAAATCATAGTTTACGCGCTCCATAACAACATTGCTAGTTATAATCCGTTATCTCTTTTAATCTCTTATAGTTGACATGAACAACAACTATCTTCAACATCTATTCCCCCCTTTTTTTTTCTTTGTATTACCTATATAATATATACAAACATACATATATATATACATATATATATTTCATAGAATAAATAAGATGCAATGATTCATAAGATATATCTTGTCATAATTTTTCTCAATCAAAACTCAAGTGCAATGGTAATGATTATGGTAACCTTAAATGTTCTTAACTAACAACATAATACCAAATTTAAGCATTTAAGCATCTTTAACATCAAATAGATACATAGTGGAAAGGCAAACCAAGTTATGTTATACATAACTAGTAGCATCAAACTACTTCAATTAAGTTTAAATGCGTTAACATGTTATCTCGTAAGCTAAAGTAAGCCAAGATGGGCTAACAAAATTCTAGCTTATTTATAAATGAGTCAGAATTGGTAAGCTCATTTGACCCACCAGCTAAAGTAGGCTTAGTTAGGTTAGTTAATATAACCTGCTTGCATACCTCCAATTAGAACTACTGAGGGTCAAAACTTAATAAAAATATATTTTAAAACATATTTTAAGGAAATAAATAGAAAATAGAATCATCATCTTAAGTAAGACTAGTTTAATGTTAACATATACCAGCCCAATGGTAATCCTTAGAGCCTTGCTTACTTCTCATATGAAGGTTATTGATTGGATGCTATAATCTTGGTGATCGGATGGTAGTTGTAAAACTAGTTGTTTTTAGTTTGTTGGTTTGGAATTCTTAAGCCACTTTGGCTTAATTAATCTTTGACGGGTTCTTAGACTGTTAACTTGATCCTTAAAACCTAAGGCAATCATTTCTCCCTATATTAGCAAAACTTCTTCCTCAAATCTAAAGGCTTCCCATTTAACATTTATCATCATTTCCTAGTAAACAAACTCATCAAGGTTTGCTTTTGCTTCCCTTTTGCAATTTGTTCTAGTCTTGCTATAGTTGAACTCATTGGAAATTGCACAATCTTCAAATCATTCTTTCTAAATATGTAAGTACTCCAAAAACATCATGAACAACTCTTCTATTAACTTATCAAAGCTTGCCCAATGAAATACTAGCAACGTTCATGAGTGTTACTATGTAACCTCATTTGCATAATGAATGACATCTCAACCCTCTTTTGACTTACAAAACCCCTCCCTCCTTCAAGGATGTAAGCTATATGACTTTGGATATGGTTTAGTGTTTAATCAAAGGCCAAGAGAAATGTTAGTGGAGACTTGGTTAGTGTAATTGCCCCCCACCTATAATGAAAAAACTTTGTTGGCCTTTCACTAGTCGCTAAGCATGGAACATGTTTTCCTTCTACTCATTTGCTCTATATCACTAATTGTCAATTCTAGTTAAGCCACTATAGCCATAGGGCCTCTTAATTCCCATTAAGACCTTCTTTATTGTAATCAAACTCTCTCATCTTAGTATCCATATCCTCAACTTCGTCTTTTTCACTCTCAACCTCAAAGTGTGGAACACCATTTTTAACAATGAAGACATGCTTGTTTGGGCATTCTAAAGTTAAATGCCTTGAACCTAAACACTTAAAATACTTAACATCATGTATTTTTCTCTTAGAATCCTTTGTTTAGTATCCTGTACATGTAGCGTTTCAAAAATCCTAGATTTGCTATTATTCCCCATATTTTCTAAAATCTTAACATCTTTTAGCTTTTGTTTAGTGATAGGATTTCCCTATTATGGTGTACCTTATGTTTTAATGTAGATCTTGAACCTCTAAATCCCTCCTTCTATCTTTACCTTTCCACATTAAGTGCCAATTTGATTACATCATTCAAAGTTTCATATGTTTACAACTTTACAATATTCGTTTGTGATGGACCTGATGATAGTTTGCTTAACTAGCTCATTCACCTCACACATGATAAGGAGGGTTTTATATTCATGCATGTAATCCCCAATATTCAATCCTGTTTATCTTAATGAATGTAGTCTCGCAAACATATCTTATATACAATAATGGTACAAACTTCCTTCTTAGCAACCTCTTCATCATTAGTCATATACCGATGTATGCTTCACCCTCATCTCTTCTCTATTTTTATAAATTTTTCCATCAAAATATTGCATATCTTGTGAACTTTAAAGCAACTAATTTGACCTTAATAGGTTTATCTTACTCATAGCCCTTAAATAATTTTTATATCTCATGTTCCAAATCTTGATAACCATAAAGAGTACTATCCATTGAATTGGAGAATTTTCAACATCATTGTCTTAAGCCCTCTAATTTGTGGATTTCATTCATCAACACATTTTCTAATACGATCATTTTCTCCATCTCCAGTCAATTCATAAATCCTTATATGATCAAGAAAACTTCTATTATGCCTTACACTCACGCCTTACCTATCATCCCTTTGCAACCCCTTTTGATATTCTCATTCATGGTATTCATCTACATATTCATATTTTGCATTACAATCTCCAACATAGTAGTTTGGAGTATTAACTAAATCCTGTTGCATCTTCATAATTTTAGGCATCTATTGTTTTAGACCCATCTCAAGCACATTACACAACAAATCTTACTATCAGTAATTTCTTATTCACTAATGTTTTCTCCATCTTACATACCTTCTTGATTCACATTTAATTTAGTAAGTTTTAGCCAAATTCTTATATCTTAACTCTAATCCAAAAACACTAACAAATTAGCAACCAAGTATAATCATAATTCAATCTTAAGGTACAATCATTATAGTTTGCAATAATTAATTCTATCTTAAGCTTCAAATATTCAATTCAATTCAAAATTAACAAAGAAGTAAGAAACTTATCATAATTTTGTTACAACTTGGCACTGATATAAAAAATAAAAAGGATATGGAGAATTATTAATTGGTAGATTCAATTAAAACTAGTTGATATTGAATTCTTATAATTGATACTACCAAAGATTATAAGAAGCAATAGAAGTAAATTTTGATGTCTAAAATATACTTTTTCTAGTATACGCTTATATTGTATAATAATTCTTGAGTATACCCATAACATATCATCAAAAAATATGACAAAAAGTATATTTGAAGAATTACTATATGTACGTATATCAATACTTAAAAAAAAAAAAAAGAGTAAGAAAGGTTAAATAAAATTTGACTTATGCAACAACTACTCCCCCTAAAATACTTATATCCTAATCCGTTAAACTTATGGCCAAAAGTACCATATCGACCTTAAATTTCTCCTAAATTGCCACATAATCACTTATAATTTGTCCTCATTGTCATTTTAATCTCTCTCTTTCCTATTCATATTTTACTTCTCAAACTTCCTTTTTTCTACAAAAACCAAATTCAATTCCTTATTTTTCTCTTTAACTTCATATAACCCCTATAATAAAACTAAGAATTAGAGCTATCTCTGGAATCTACCTTATATCTAGTTATACCTTAATTTTAGCCATCATAACTCCACCACCTTATTAGGAATTTCCTTGAAAGTTGCCACACAAAGTTAGAGTTTAAAATTTTCAAAATATTCTAAGTCTTAAACTTAACTTGAACTTTTTGCTGAAGCTACTATATGTCTCTTCTTTGACCATTAAAGCATAAGTAGCCACTACTATAACATTTGCTATGGATCCCTATCGATAAGAGTTACCATCACCACCATACTTCAACAAATTAGTAAGTAATCATAACCAAAAGTTAAGGTGAACTCATGTTTGAAGTAAAAAAATTATCAACATAGATAGTAAGTTGAACTCTTGAATTTTCCCAAACAACCCGTTTTTAAATCAATTCTCATAATTTTAAAATAATTTAGCATGATTTGTAACCAATTTAAACAACTAAAGACACCTTAGAAAGCTAGGATCATGATAGAACTCAACAAATTAAAGAAAATATAGTATTGTCAGTTGAAGAAATATATGAAGCAAACAATGATATGAGTTTATTTCTCTTTATATTAAGATTGTTTGGTGACTTGGAATTTTCCCTTAGATTGTTACAATGATTACTGATGTTGCATAGGTGAGTTGGAAAAATAGAAAGCATTTTTGTTATCTTAGATTAAGTTATATGTGTGGATATACTAATTGGAAATTAATGTGGTTTGATGCATACTTTGGATACATGAATGTTAAATTATATACAAGGATGTGTTAAGAACTTTGAAAAATCATAATATGATTAAGTGGAGTGAATGTGAAATAGGAATGAGGCATGCTCTATTCAAAATTGTGTTTATTGTGGTTGTTGAGTAAGTTGTGGTCTAGATGCTATATGCCATAGTAGTAGCATCTAAAAGGTAGTATCTATTGCTGTATTATAGTTGTCATCTAGATGTCGTAGTTAAGGCAATTGAAAGGTATCTCTTGGAGTTATCTTTTTATATAATATGAGGCATTTGGACGCATCTTTATTGGAATTAGACAATTCACCTTATTTGATGTCGCTCTCATAGGCATTTGAATGGGACATTTTATTGCACCAAAAAATTTTAATTTGAATCCCCAAATTCCCTATTGAAATTAGCATGATAAGTTGATGATAATGAAAAGTTTCATGATTGCATGAAACATGTTTTGTTATGCTATGATAATATTTGCTGATATGAGTATTGTTATCCTTTATGCACAGTATACTTGATATGATTGTAGGAAATTAGCTGAGCATCCCTAAACCAAATTAAATAATTATTTGTGATTTAAAGCTCGATACACATTACATAATTGCTTGCATTGCTAAAGGCTAGCATTTCTTTAAGGTGGTGGTAGGGGTCTAAGAGTGACATAACTTTACCATATATGAACTAATCGAGCTTGGGTTTGGTGCATATAGATAACATAATTGTAGACCTTACTATCATTTTAAGTAGATTCATTTGACTTTAATGGAAGTTAGAACATTTATGTAGACTGTTTATATGTGAATGGCTTGAGAATTGATGTGTGTACCATGAATCCCAACCTAAGATCTAAAGGGTTCATATTTTAGACTTCAAAAGCTAATTGTTAGGAGACTGCTTGCGATATTTGTATTCATATAATTGCTCATGCATAGCATATTCTAGATAACTTACTTCACTTGTATGTGCATATATTGTTTAAGAGTGCCCACCACTTCACTAATTATGGTTCTGTCAAGTTTACTTGTATTTTCAGTTCTAGATATTATATTATCATGATGAATCTAGCATTGCTCCTAAATATTTCCAATCTTACCTTTTAAGGTTTAGGTTTAGATGGTGAGAATGAGGATAAAGAAGACTTTACCCTCTTATTATTGCTTTTATATATTATTATGGTATGTGTACTTAGACTTTAGATGATCCTACCTTATTAAGAGATTTATACTTTCTAATATTTGTTAAAGACATGCTATTTCTATGGTGGAGGAATTATGAAATGCTAGTATGTTATTAAACTTTGTTTACTTGTTGTTAGTGCTTTTATAGACACTTAGTTAGTAGTTGATGGGATTTCAAACATTACGGATTCTCTATCCTAAAGAGTATTCATGGTGAGTTGTCACAGCTACTATACCTATAGGGCATGACATCGTTTTCTCAAGGATAATGCATATGAGAGTGTCTGAATTTTTTATTTTAGGTAGTTTAGTGTCTAAACATTTAAAATTTAAATTTCAATGCTCGAAAATTGAAAATTTGTTCATTTAAATATTTGAACTTTTGATTTCAATCAGTTTAGTGTCCATCATGTGCATAATGTCTATTAAATGCAAATATTGAAATGAACAAATTTTAAATTTTTGAGTATTAAAATTCAAGTTTTGAATATTTGGATACTAAACTACTTAAAATCAAAAGTTCATGTACTCTCATATGTATTATCTCGATTTTCTCATTTTAAGAATTAGTTTTATTTAAGGAAAATTGAATGTTGAAAGTAATTTAAAAAGTTCAAATCAAGTTGTGTACAAATTCTTTCATTGCCATCTCAATTTTTCAGTTTACAGTACATAAATAATTTAATTTTCCAAAAAAAAAAAAAATTCAAGGGCATTAATAGTTTCAACTTTCAAATGAAATGTAGATCAATTTATTGCAAGATGTAAATTTAAATGATAGCTTTTTATGACACAATTTCTAATATGATAATTTGTTCATGTAATTACCCTTAATCAAATATGACAAAACATAGGAAATATAAGAAAACATATCCCCATAGGCACTTTTAACTTGAAGGAAACTAAAGGCTTATAAGCAAGTATTAATTTGAATATTGATAAAACAAAAACAAATAAAGGGTGTGACAGAGAAAGATTAGTGTATATTTGCCAATATTGATTCATTATCTAGTTGCAATTTAAAACTATGACTTTATATATTTTGGTTTCTTAGGACAATATATATATATATATATATATATATACATATATATTTTGTGTTATAATAAAGGGAGGATGATTCGAATTATCTTATAGGGCAATTAGTGTTTATGCCATTAGACTACAATAATCTTGTTATATATTTTAATTTCTTGTTTGAAATGCGTACTACGCTCATAAATGAATGGATTTGGAATCATCCATTTACTCCTCCTTTAATTTTCATTAATTTAAAAATCAATGGTTGAGATTATTTAGATTTTTAAAATATTATGTGATATTATTGTGACATCATCATATTCCTTATAATTTTAGTTATAATCTAAGTTATTGATTACACATGTTAATATCTTAAAATGATAAATTGAGAAAAATTAAGGATAGTAAATAGAGAGAATCCGTTTTCTGAATGAATACCT
The DNA here is from genome assembly GCA_024138015.1 of Lumnitzera littorea. NCBI lineage: Eukaryota > Viridiplantae > Streptophyta > Magnoliopsida > Myrtales > Combretaceae > Lumnitzera > Lumnitzera littorea. The sequence continues at coordinate 79,621,726 of JAMXBB010000011.1, forward strand.
AATAATCTCTTGTTTGAAGTGCCTACTAAGCTCATAAATGAATGCGTAATAAATGAAAATAGAGAGAAAGCCAAAGTGTTAATGCTATTTCGTAAAAGGAATTTCCCAATTGTAGACGTATACCATTTCGTCTTGAATGCATGATGGGTCACTTCATTAAAGGAGGGAACTTGAGATAACTGATTGTTTAACTAAATAGAGAGATCCAAAATATAGATTTAGTTTCTTTATCATTTGCTTACATCTAATTACCGTTTTTATTTCATTGACATTTATTTGGATGTAATAAAAAAGAAATAGAATAACTATTTTTGAAATACTTTTCATTACCTTATTTATATAGAAATCAGAGTTTTTTATTTCAAGTAACTTTTCTATTCCCTCTTTATGGAGAATAGTTATTCTCCCAAAGAATTTTATTCTTTATGGAGAAGGAATAAAAAAAAGACAAAATTAAGTAATAGACAATCATTCTCTCAATAAGAAAAGTTAAATTGTTATTTTTTTTTAAAAGATCAAATAGGTATATGTTGTTATTTTTAGTCATACTCTCATATTAATATTGCAATTAATGAATTAATGAGATGAAATAAATGTTAAAATAGGTATTCTCTATAATAAAAAATTACACAAAATAAATACTAAAATATAAATTTCTAGTTTATTTATGATAAATATTCATTTACAAAGTATAATTTTTTTAATCTTTATCTATTCTATTCTAAAAGGTAAATCGATTGTTAGAGAGCCAGTCAAGATTTCAATCTAAGGAATAGCCTACAGTATTTTGATCACTAGTTTTGTTTAAAAAATTTGTACAATTAGACAAAGACTTATCAATAATTTCTTTTATGACTGCATTTGGTTCATCTGTTTTATATTTTATTGACGTTTTATTGTTGTTTACTTGAATTTTTGTGTTTAGTAAAAATAAGATACTAAAAAGATGGAAATATATTTTTTAAAAAATATCAATTAAAATAATCATTTCTAATGTATAAATTATATTTTTTCAAAATTTTTCTCTTAAAAGTATACGAATTTTTATTTTTTAATTTTAACACTCTAATTATCATTTTTTTTATAATTATAAAATAGAAACAGATAAAATAATATTCTAAAAACTAAATTTTGAATAAATATATATCAGATACAGATTAAATATAAATAAAATACAAATGAAAAAAAAAAATCTAATCAGAGCTACTACTAAAAAAGATTTCTCTTACAAATGGAGGACCTATATCCATACCTATATCTATACATGCATTCTAAAACAGTAAAACATGATGTGGATACAAACTAGACTTGTTCTAGTATAAATTAATAAGAATGAGGAATCCTAATAAACTATTTTCATATATCAATGCCGGCTGGTGAAAACTGGAGCACTATTGCCATTCGGCTGAAAGGGTAAAATGTGGTTACTTTCATTCGCATAAATAGTGCCCATTTCGTGTGTATGCGGCTCAAATTTGTATGTTTCTTTATTGTGAAGGCATGTATCTCCAATTTTCATATGCCCTAATTGTCTGTAATGTTAAATATGGTCCGACCAATTCAAAGGATAAATACTTTATTCTCTCTGCCTTCAACTAAAGACGCGCTCAAGCACCTGCCTGAAGCTTATATAGAGTCAGTTTCATGGCCCTTTTAAGCATTTCACATCCAAATTGGTACATTAGATTAGCATTCAATTCAGGAGTTGGTTTAGCTACGTGACAGCTAGGAGTAAGGCATAAATACCAAAATGGCGAGGGAAAATCTTACATTGAGCATACTAGCTATAATCAGCACAACTGCATTTGCTTTTGAGCCGAGCCCCTTGCAGGATTTTTGTGTAGCTGATCTTTCTAGCTCAAGTAAGGACACGAACTCCGGATATATTTAGTTGGTTCAGTGAATAGATGCTCTTAGACACTAGTCAACAAATCTTATCAAAATGCAAACAAATTTTCTTTTTTTCCAAAATCGATTACACTTCACATAAAGAATATGGAAAATGAATCTTTTTTTTTTCCCATTATCTCTTGGCTTTTTACGAGAGCTTATAGAGCACCTATTAATAATTTATCATTTTCTTATTAAGTTATATGGAGTTTTTCCACCCCCCACCCTCTTTTTTCCACATAAACTGTTTATGTTTATGCAATGCAATTATTTGGAATGAGAAAAATATGAAATGTAAAAAGAAGCTCAATATATATTTGGTGATAAAGAGTAATAACATATTACATATTTGCTTTTGGCTAGGATTACACTAACTATGAATATCATATTTGTTTTGGTACAGCATTGGTAAATGGGTTTACTTGCTTGGAACCCAAGCTTGTACGAGCTAGCCATTTCTCTTTGAGTGGACTTCATTTGCCAGCGAGAATTCCCATTGACGGCTTGGCTGTTACTCCAGTAACAGTGGCTCAACTTCCAGGCCTCAACACTCTCGGCATCTCCATGGCTCGCGTTGATTATGCCAATGGAGATGTCGTTCCTCCACACGCCCATCCCCGGGCCTCAGAGATTTTGACAGTCCTGGAAGGTAGCCTCCTAGTCGGTTTTGTCACGTCAAACCCAGAAAATAGGCTAATTAGCAAGGTGCTGCAAAAAGGTGATGTATTCGTGTTTCCTAGGGGACTTGTTCATTTCCAGCAAAATGTTGGAAATGGTAATGCTGTTTCAATCGCTTTCTTAAGCAGCCAAAATCCTGGACTTATTCCTATTGTGGAGACGGTCTTTGGATCGAATCCGAGAATTGCCAATGACATTCTCAGCAAGGCATTTCTGGTGGATATATCAGCAGTTAATGAGATTCAAGCTAAATTTGAAGAGGTGCCTCGAGATGGAAGAACCACTTAGAATTTAAAATGGGAGTTTAACATTTTGTCGCTGGGAGATCGCACTTGACTACTTCCCAAAATATAATATGATAATAATAGGTATGGGTTTAAGTGAAACTTAGTTGGATATGTAATGGTTGTTGGAAATTTTAGTAAATATTCTTAATGTGATGTAGGCTTGATTCGTTATGCTAAAGTCTTACTTGCAACAATCTAATCAGAAATGAATATCCTAATTACTCATTAGGAGTACTTCAATCCACATATAAACGAGGGACGATTGCTGTCCTCAAATTCGCTGATCAATATAGTCCCAAAGCATGTCTCCATCAATGACATTTAAACATTAGATGGTGAAACAAGCTTATATATGTGTTTGGACAATCCAAGTGGAGGTAAACTGCAGTGCCCTAGAGCTTGGGACATGATAACTTGCCACTTGTCCATATTTAATATAAACACAATAAAGCTCAAAACTTGCTAAAACCACGTTGATATTACATGAGCTGCAAAGCTCGCTATAATAATCCATAATAAATTCATGGAATCATTAAAAATTACAAATACAACTTCTCCACAATACACAACAGATGGCTCCTAAGGGTTGACAAATAATTGTCTGATGGAACAAACATAACTGAAACAGACAGGGTTTATGCGTAACAAGCTAATAGAACAATCTAAGATAATACCTTTACAATGCAACACATATGACATATCATCGATCAAACATCTCCATCGGAATCATACTCGATAGTGTATCCCCATAACCTACATACATGTTGACTTCAATGTAGAAGCCAGTGTCGTCACTAATACTGGAAAAACATGGAATTAAAGAACGAGATGAAGCCCAACATATAGTTATAGCAAGTATATGCAGATGCCATTTGCCAACTATATGTATACAACATAATAAATGATGTAACATAAACAATCGGTTATTATCTTTAATTTAGTAGCTCAATACAGTAGAGCTTTGGCGTCCCAATATTTGGAAAACTCATGATCCCGTCACACTCAAGAATGTGTATATATACATACGTAAATACATATATTCATACATATACATTGTCAACTTCACTAAACACCTAAGAGTCTAACTAGTCACGTTGTCCTAAGATTGCTACCAGACCAGCCATTAGCATACATGTTTACCATAGCCATTACTATGAGTATCCTATAACACAAGCATGGCCCAACTATAGTTTCATTCCCACGTAACTACTGTAGTTCTCATTCAACAATCCACCTACATTGTTGGTGCCTAATCAACTACATCCTTTTAATAAGTTCCTCCATCGAGACATCGTAGTTTATCAATTGGTGGATGCCTAGCCAATCATTGGAAGCTCTGGATCTCTTACCTTCCATGTAAGGTTTAGTCTTTGAAATGTTGACGTTCATCGAATTTGTAATAACCTAGAAGCACAAGTATCAAACAATATAACTATATACCTAAAATTAACTCTTCAATAACTAAAGGAGACTCTTCAACTCTCACTCCAGATTTGAAGGTATGTAAACACATAGTTTAGCAATTGATGTAAGTCATATTTGATATATAATTGTACTTATTATCCATCAAATTAATTTCCTAACTACTATTAACCCTTAAGTTACTCTCATTACCAAAGTGGAGTCCCTGAAGATCTTTCATTGGAAATAGTTCAATGAGTTATTATTAAATTTGTTATGATTATAATATTAGGGTGTTTAAAAATCTTTATTACGTAAAATATTTGTTAATGTGTACATAAGTGTTAAAGAGTTGTTAAAGTAAGTAAAATAAAAATTGGAAATCAAATTGGGAAGTTCCAATGATAAATACTCATTTTGTGAAAAAGAGTTCAAACATATGGAAGGAGGTCTAGAACTTTTGAAAGAAAAGGTACAAGGAAGGGCTCTTGGCATTGAATGCTCCACGTTTTGAACCATTTTATGAAAGGTCTGAGTAACACCCTAAGCTTGGGACGTGATAACCTGCTACGTATCTATAATTGATATAGACACACTAAGGCTTAGATTATGCTAAAGATTATGATGAATACAACAAACCTACTAAATACACATTAATAATGGATGATACCACATTAGGGTCATCTAGCCTTTATATAGATCATCTCCATAAATAACAGTTTTAGACTCATGCAAGTCAACAACAAGCTATAGAACAAAAATACTATCATTTGATAACATATCTCCATGAAGGAAGTTATAGCCAACATCATCCCTTAAAGTAAACATATACATTGAAACCTACATAATCAAAATAATAAAAGTCATCACCCATGCCGAAAAAATAAGTAAAAATGAGCCAAAACCCAATATGTATCTAGAGCAAATACATGCAAATGGTAACCATCAAACATATGCAGGGAACATGCTATATATGCGTCATTACAACTTATCTTCAATTTTATTGGTCGAATACAACATAGCCTTAGTGTCTTAAGACTTGGAATACCTTATGATCCCAATCACAAATACTTATATATATAATGTACATGCTATTGATAATCTGACCACCTCAAAACCAATTAGTTGTGTCATCTTAGGTTCATTATCGAACCAACCATTAGGACAATGGTCAACTGTAATTGTCCATATAAACATCCCATAACACCTATATGACTTAATTGTAGCATCTCCCCAGTATAACCTCAATAGAAACCTTAATAAGCAACTTATCAACCTTATTACGCCTAATTTATCAAATCCTTTTAGTAAACTACTCTATACAAAACATTGCAATTTACTAATTAGTAGATGCTTAGCTAATCACTGGAAGCCTTAAAACTCTTGGCTTGAGCCAAGCATAAGCAATAAGATTATTTGTAGTTCCCCTTTAGCTAAGTTCATTAAGTAAGCTAACCTAACACACACAAACTAACATTTACGTTAACAATACACCTAGGAGTAGTTCACTAACTCCTAATCGAATTCCTCAAATCTTAAATCTTGATATGAAATTACAATAGTAAATCATTTAATATTTAAAGCAACATTAACCTATAGTCTTATTTATGATTTCTAAACCCTAATTAAGTTTTCTAATTGTTGTATCTCTTACTTCATTTCCTACTATAACCCTGCTTCACTTAATATTTCTTAGCTCAAGTTCTTCTTAACATTTTTAAAAGGAGTCACTTAAACTTTTCTATCTTCCAATAAATTTCAACTGTATGTCTTTTGTCATGCCCTAGAACAGTAAAGTTGTAATAGTTCTGCCATGTAAACCAACTTAGGATAGAGATTAGTTGCTAAGTCACCATAATAAATGAATCTACACAAGGCGTACATGACCAAATGGTTTAGAAAAGTCTAGCACATTACAAATATAAACATAATAGGTAAATTTCAGTAGAAGTCATTAAATCATTCACATAATAAATATTTATACTATTTGTTTACATCAAAAGAAACGCAGTTAAATATTTATAAAAGTTGTTTACTGCATAAGTACATAAGTGGTCTAAATAGATATTTACAACCTAAAATAAGAATCTATTTAAGTCATCTAAATAGCCCATTAGATTCACCTCAAAACAAAAGACCCAAAATATCTAAATCTATCTTCTTTCCCTCACACTCATAGCCCTAAAAATTGCGATTGACCTATAGGTATGAATAGTACTGCATATCTATGGGGTAATTGCAAAATAATTTATAGGAATGTGAGTAACTAACTGCTCAATAAGATGGGACAAAGATAGAAGTGTACATGATACAATAACAAGTAGGGTCATCGATCAATTAATTAGATGAGATGTGATGCAATTAAACATATGCCATCTGCATAATATTGTCTGGTCTATTGTGAAGTTAGAGAAATTGTGCTAGCTCTAACTTGGGTTGAGGAGTTTTAATACGATGGAGGCTTGTCTCCGAGTAGATGTTAACCAAACTTAGGCTTATACAATAAAGCTTACTCCACTCGAGACCTCTTCGAACCAATATCCCTAACTTTATTGTGATCTCCTATCTTGTTACTTAGTTCAGCTTTAAGGGTAGGAGAAGGCCAATTTCCGCTAAATTGTTAAAGGGTCGATGTTTAGTTGGATAATCTTATTGATTCCCTTAGAGGGTTGCAATACTGGTTAAGTTAAGGTTTTAGCTCGAGTTCAGGTCAGTCCATTTATGAGATGATAAAACATTTTCAAACAATTAGATACAAGACAAAACACCGTAGGGAAAATAATATAAGTAGTAGAGCTACCACATTAGTACGACAAATTTCAATTACATACTCTACATACGCATAAACAACTACTCTACAAGCATAAACACAATAAACTTCAGCCTCCAAGTACTTATAATACAGTACTCCAAAATGCTACTAAGCATTGGTTCCAGTTACTTGGATTTACTACTTCTCCTTTGATTCCAAAATGCCAGCTCCTCCTTCTTCAATAATCCCTATATTACGAGTTATAGTTTAGTTTCATGTAATTCATTAGAGTAATAGTGTTTTAATCATTATGCTTATGTTTAAACTTGACATTATCCTAGTATCAACTAAATGTCGTTATGAGTGTTAAGTTTTTATTACTTCTTATAGGGTTGTAGAACCTTCTACAAGGGTATCCTAGAGTTTAGTACCTTTTACTCAACCTTCTATAAGGGTATCTTAGGGTTTTGGTACTTTCTACTCAACTTTTTACGAAGATCTCCATTTACACTCTGTGCTTAGGTGATTTTCTATTCAACCTTTTACAAAGACTTAAAGTTTAGTGAAACTTTAGTGAACCCTCTCTTAGAGTTTCTATTAAGGTTTTGGGTATAGCTCTTCTCCAAAGAACTTTCTAATGAAGTTTCTATTATGATGGCTTAAGATTAGCTTAGTCAAGAAAGTTTTTATAAAACCTTCTACAACTTCCAAAATCATTCCAAATCACCAAAAAACTTCATAATTCATACTTTGTTTTACTTCAACCATATTTAATGTAATCAAGATCTTACTCTTAACAACTCGTAAGGTTTGGGAAATTATCTGCACAAACATATATGATCCTGAACTTCACTAAATAAGGCGATTTCCTTAATTAGTCATCTAAAATACTTAAATTTAATTAGTTTAACCCGAAAAATATGGTTTTATGACAAAAGATAAACACGTACAATAGCATACACATTGTATTTACCATTGGTTGTTTGGATTTTTAAATAAACATTTAACTCATTACCTTAATAAGGGTTACTACTTGTAATTTAAGTGAAAAATCACCAAATCTAACTTTGAAAAATCCATCCTTTCATAATATTCAACATTTCCATTTGAAAATGATTAATATGCTGCATTTAATAAAAAATTACTTAAAAAGTGCCTCCTAATCAAATTGAGCAAAATAAATGGAAAAATGGTGAAATTTTCTTAAATTTTAGCTTTTTAGTTTTTCAAAAACTAAAAATTAACCCTCATAAATTGAAAAGTTTTAGAAAAAATTTTTATATGGTAATTACATATATGATATAGGGTGGTTATAGAAAAATTTTGGTAGAGAAACTACTTCATTTAGGTTTTTGAAACTTAAAAAGAAAAATTCGATTCCAAAAATCATGTTTCTTAAGAGAGATATATAAAATAAATGATTTTTATAAAAATAAAAATTTTACATGGAAGTACACTCAAAATAATATCAAAATAAAAATTTCCATAATTTTTAGATAAAATTTGATAATTTTTATAGAATTTTGAAAATTAGGCTAAAAATTGAACTTACTGGCAGAAGAAGCTTTGACCACCAGTGGTTATGGGAGGTTTTTCGACCAAAAATGACATTTCTTGGTTGTCCTTATGGTGTTGGTTGCTCGTGATTAGATTACTCCTAAGTTTGGGAATCTTAAACTTGTAAATTATTGCTTGATTTTTCTTGAATTTCTAAAAATTCCTAAAAAACCCTAAAAACATCGACACGAATTTTTCTAGTATTTAGAGCATTTAAAGAGTTTAAAATAGCTAAGGAAATGGGTATTTATAAGTGCGGGTTAGTGGGTATCTTATTTGCATGAGGGATAAGTGCAAGGCTTTTAAGACTTTTACATGCCAAGTGGCAAGCATGTCTGTAAAAACCATGGGTTGTTGATGGTTTTTAACTTAAAACCAGCAGTAAAAATCTCTTATCTTTAAAATAAATAGTGTTCATGACTTGTTAAGGAAGTTGCCCAACTTATTTTATTATATTTAGTTATTTAGGTTAGTTTTTATTTAAAGTAAAAACTTCTACTAAAGTTTTTATAGACCTAAATAAACAATTATACTTCTTCTTTTTAAATTTTACTATAAGTATATTTTGATTGCATTTCATTTTAGTTATTACTTTTCTTATTTAGTTTATTCTAAGCTCTTCTATTTATTAGGTCGATTTTCAAAATCTTCCAAAATTTTACTAATAAATGAGTTAGTTTTTATTAGTTTAGCTTATATTAATATTTTAATATTTCAAAAACTAATTTCACCTTAATTAACTTTTAGGTAGTTCCAAACAGTTCTGAGTTTACGTAAATCAATTTCGTAGACGTCTTGCGAGACTTACATCTTTTTAGAGGAAATTTTGGTTATACTTTTTCTAATCCATATTAAAAGATTGCTTTTCAAACATTAGGTGGAACTTCAACGTCAACTGACATTCTTTATTAGCAAAATAATTATATAACAAATAAATAAGGGTGCATGCACAAAAGAAAAGAAGATATAATTTTTTTACAACTAACAACAAATATTGCCTTTAATTTAGATCTAAGGTTACTATTTTAAGGGTTTTGATTGTTGGCTAAAGATTTAAGATTTATATTAGGTTTGAATAATTTCTTTTTAACATTAATATAATATATTTTTTTATTCTTCTATTTTCCTTGATAAAAAAGGTTCTTTTTCATTCATTAATAAATATTATATTATTTAATAAATTTTAAAGAGTTGGTATAAAATACCTTGAAATTTATACAGTTAAAATATAGGTTCTAGGATATAAACTTTCAACATGGATATAGGATATGAAGATGTCATACTCGTGCCCCATCCTGTAGAAGTAGATTCCAAAAAAATTAATATATAGAACATGCTCTGTAACCCTTAATATCTATCCAACTATTATCTAGTTAAATAGAGTACGGGTGGATACCTTATATGATAAGGTTACTTGCTCATGTCCAATAGGCAAGTTGACAAAAGGAAACATGAAGAAGTTTGTAAATGCTTTAATCATAATAGTGTAAAAAAGAGGAAGATAAGATGTATGTATATATATAAACAAATCATGTGCATGCACACGCTGTGTAACTAGTATATTGGATAATTTACACTTAACTACGCATGTGAACTTTTGAATTATGGGCACAATAAACTTATCAAATGCTTAACACCTTGGTTAGTGGTAAGGGCATGCAATTTCATGCCATTGAGGTTATAATTGTAGATCAAGCATGCTTTGCTTGTACATTTTACCCTTTTACATTTTTTAGCATTCATATTATAACTTTTAATTTTATGTGATAGTTTTAGAAATTTTTTGAAATAGTAACTTTAGAGAGAAAAAATATTTGTAGGTACTGAAATGGTACGTGCTTGGATGAGTAGTAGGTAGTTCCAAATATTTAAACATATGAAGTGATAGTAAGTATTTTTTAAAAAATTACTATTTATGTTTTCACAAATTATATATAGATATATATATATATATCTTGTTTGTTTTCACCGAAATGAGTATAATCAACAAACATCTTCAGAACAAAACAAATTATTAATACTAATCACTATTGATTATTATAGTATAATACCATTCTAGAAATTCTATTGCACTATCTAAATAATCATAAATATCAATGGCAGATTATGATATAAATAAATATATGAATAGATATTAATAAAACCTCCATAGGCGGCAGTACCAAGACTAGTGAGGCTTTATGCAAAATATAAGTAAAACGTGGGACAGACTTGAAGAAGATTCAATCCTAAAATGGATTGCAAATAAAACTTCTTGATCTCCAATTCCAGCCAATAGTCCAAGTCCATTAGTCCAGAATAAAAGTTTTTAGATGTCTTATTTGACAAGTGCTAGTTCTCCAAATCAAATGAAATAAATCCTAGAACAAGCATTGGCCTCCATCAATGAATCAACTTAAGGATTAGATACAAACTCGGAATCAGAGTTTGGATCTCATCATAGCGGGAATTCAAATGAAGATGGTTGTTATGGAATAAACCTAGGTGATCCTTGAACAATAAATGTAATTTTGTTTTCATTCGAATGTAATTTTGCACTATAAAACAAATATACAGTATTTGTACACATGTACTACAGTACATAATATCATCACCAATGATGTCAAATATTACTTCCTGACATAAAACTATTTATGTCTCCTCCTATGTACTGTTTATACAGTACATTGTCGACCATAATACTATTGCTTACTATAGTAACCGGTCAGTTTTCCAATTATAAAATCATGCCCCCTCTGCCATTTGAACAATCCGGCTCCCATCCTCACCTATCTCTTATCTCTTCCACACTCTTCTCTTCTTTCTTCCATCTAATTCATTCTTCTCTTTCAGATACATACATTACATCTTCCAATCTTACTCCAAATATTCTGATAATCAAATACTTTCTTCTAAAGCATAATTGTTTGCTTTAATTTTGAGGTAAAATACCTTTACCTCTCAATATTCTAATATTCTCAGATCCCTTTCAAATATTTTCAATATTTACCTTGATCTTTATATGCTCTTGTATTCTATACAAATTGTTTTGAATTAATAAAATTTCAAATTTGATTATATCTTTCTTCTCCTTATATTATATCTCGTGTGGGGAACCTCCAATTATTTTAAGTGTAATTCCACAAGATCTATCAATTTAATATTATTTACTTTTGCAAAATCTCATAATTTGTTGGTATTACTGCTTTTGGAGGTTTTATATTTATATTTTGCATAAAGCCCCACTAGTTTTGGCACTACCGTTTGTGGAGGTTTTATTAATATCTGTTCAGATATCTATTTATGTCACAATCTACTGTTGATATTTATATTTATGATTATTTAGATAGTGCAATAGAATTTCTAGAATGGTATTATACTATAATAATCAATAGTGATTCATATTAATAATATGTTTTGTTTTGAAGATGTCTATTGATTATAATCCTTTTCGTGAAAACAAACAGGATATTAAAAATCCTCTACCAATGCTCATCTTCTAAGTAGGTTTTTCCATACTAGGATTAGATTTTTAGGCTTCAATATTCCAATTATTCTACTTGGAGATTGGTATTAATAGTATGTTTTCTAATATAATTAATTTCTACTTCCTAATGATCAGGTTTTTCAAGCTAAAAACCTCTCGGATTCTAACTATAGAATAACTTATTATTCCTTCTTTTTCAAAATATTTGAAAGTTATTGATTCAGTTTCAATTAAAATTTTCTCATAAAACTAGATTGGTATGTAAATATCATATGGGATATAAAAGAAATCTTTTGTAAAAAATTTTCTTGCAAATTCAAGTGGGTCCTTTTTAATTAGATTTTCTTTGACAAAGAAAACATATCTGGAAATAGGTTTGGAAAAAAATTTGGACCTTTGAATTGCAGGTGATATTGTAGAAGGTACTGAAGATGATACTTCGGTAATTTGAATATTCTGATTTTTCCTTTGAGTTTCTATTTGTTAAAGAATTCCAGGTAACATTTGGGGTTTACTTTTTTTTTGTAATGCTATTGAAATTGCTTTTAGCAACTCTGGAGTAAGAACCATGTTGGCCAATTGGGACAAATTTTCATTGGATTGTGTTTGGATATTAGAAGTTGATTGAATATTTGAAGAAATTGGTTTAAAGGTCCTAGAAGACGATTTGGATTGAATCTTTTTCAAGTCTATCCCACATTTTAAAATTATCCCACCATTTGACCTTGTACATTCTAACTAAATTAGTCATATTTGAGGTTCGATCAGCTTTATAATCAAACCACCATCCCATAACCCATGATACTCCAATATGTATAAAACATAACATTTCCTTCTATAAATTTTTCTCATGGGATGTTGGATTATATTTTTTCATGAAAACATTGAAACCATCTTTGGCGTTTTCATGAATAATTTCTGGAACTGCTCCAAATTATTCCTACCAGTGAACAGATCCCTTTAAAATATTTTCAATATTTACCTTGATCTATATATGCTCTTATATTCTGTACAAATTGTTTTGAATTAATAAAATTTCAATTTTGATTATATCTTTCTCTCTTTTTATATTATATCTCATGTGGGGAACCTCTAATTATTTTTGGTGTAATTCCATGAAATCTGTCAATTTAATATTGTTTACTATTGCAAAACCCCATAATTGGCTAGTATTACAACTTTTGTAGGTTTCATATTTATATTTTGCATAAAGCCTCACTAGTCTTAGCACTGCCGCTTGTAAAGGTTTTATTAATATTTGTTTAGATATCTATTTATGTCACAATCTATTGTTGATATTTATGTTTATGATTATTTGAATAGTGCAATAGAATTTCTAGAATGGTATTATACTATAATAATCAATAGTGATTGGTATTAATAATATGTTTTAAAGTAAATTCATATTTTTAAAAGAGACTAATTTGTCTAATCTTATAAATCTAAATCATAAGACTAAATTAAATCCAAATATTTTGATTTCCAATTTACAACCTTTTGCTACCCTTAAACTCAAAGCAGGATTTAAGCTAGGTCTCAATAGGCTTATCACAATATTAGGACACTCTACAAATGATTCATTCTAAGTGGTTAGTAAATATAAGATATAGATTTTCATCAAGAAAATTGACTCACTTATAAAATACAAACTAACTTATTAGATTATAAGATTTTCAGTAAAATATTTATCAAAATATATTAGCCAAATATGTGATCTTTTTGTATTTATTTGATAGAAAACATTCCACCAAGCCTGTTTATAACTATAGTAATTATAACTGGCTCAATAACTTGGCTGAGGTGAAAAAGGTTCGTATTTAAGGTTCGATCAGCTTTATAATCTAACCACCATCCCATAACCCGCGATACTCCAATATGTATAAAATATAACATTTCCTTCTGGAAATTTTTCCCATGAGATGTTGGATTATATTTTTTTATGAAAACATTAAAACCATTTTTGGCGTTTTCATGAATAATTTTTGGAATTGCTCTAAATTCTTCCCACTAATTAACAAACTAGTTAGGAGGGTTTTCAATAGAACATTTATCAAAATATATTAGTTAAATATGTGATCTTTTTGCATTCATTTGATAGAAAACATTCCATTAAGCAATTTTTTGACATATATTGAATAATATATTCTTTATTATCTTGTTTCTGTTTTAATATCTATTTATAATCATAGTAATTATAACTGGCTAAGTCACATATCGTGGATTTACCATATGAAAATGATTTTAATGAGAAAAAATATGCCAACCAAGGCAAGACCTTCACAAATGAATAATAAAGTCTTAAATCATTACAAAAATGAAATAAATGTTTTGCTCAATAAAAAAATTGATTAGAAAAAGTAAGTCTCCATGGAGTTGTTCTACTTTTTCTGTAAATAAAAATGCAGAAATAAAAAAAGGTGTTCCAAGGCTAGTAATTAACTACAAACCTTTGAATGTTACTCTAAAATGGATTAGGTATTCAATACTCAATAAAAAAGATTTACTCAATAGGTTGCACAATGCTAAAATATTTTTAAAATTTGATATGAAATTTGGATTCTGGCAAATACAAATTAAAGATAGTGATAGTTACAAAACTAACTGGAGAGTAAATTATATACGACTAATTTAGTAGATAATTTTCTTGGTGAAAATCTATGTCTTATATTTACTAATCACTTAGAACAAATCCTTTATAGAATGTCTTAATATTGTGATAAGCCTACTGAGACCTAGCTTAAATCCCGCTTTGAGTTTAAAGATAGCAAAAGGTCATAAATTGAAAATCATAATATTTGGATTTAATTTAGTTCTGTCATTTAGATTTATAAGATTAGATAAATTAGTCTCTTTTGAATATATGAATTTACTTAAGAGAACCATGTCTTCTTGTAGCTTTTCTCCATCTAAGCAATCAGAAGAAACTATGTTAAATAATACAAATGAAATACATATGAAAGATTTTAATAAAGCCATAGATGAGTGGAAAATATCAAAAACTTCATATGACCAAATATATCAAATTGGTAAATGGAAAATTTTTGGAAAAAATGATTATGTTATAGCCACAGAGAAAAAGGACATCCCAATCTTTGATGGTTTAACCACAATAAAACTTCTAAATATTGATTCAATAAAAAAATATGTAAAAGAATGGAATTACATGCATATAAGTCTAATCCAAGTAAGAGCAAAACCTCATACTAAATTAGGGTTAGATACTTCTGTCTTCATGGTTCTTAGAGATGCTAGAGAATTGGTTTATGAGAGATCAATACATGCGATAATAGAAACTAATCTCAACAGTGGACCAATTCAATCTGAATGTCACCCCAATATCACTCTTGCTCTTAGAGATAAGACAATAATGAGTTCTTTAATCCTTCAAATAAAAACCCATAATTACTAAATGGTAGAAGGGTCAATTCCAATAGTTGTAATATACAGAATTTATTTTAAATTAATGAAAATCGCTTTTGGTTCCAAGACTTATAAAATAAATAAAAGAGGCTAAACTCTTCTTATCCAAATAAACCTAACCAAAACCAATGTTTCTGTCCCTAGGATAATTCAATGGTCTCAGGTCAACTTACTTGAGCATTGGAAGTAGAAAATCCACTTCAAAAACAACCAATATACAATACTGAACTATCAAACGTGGTTCAACACCCAAATGGTAAAATCACAATCCAATTTAATAGGAGATCTTTTAATCAACCTAGAAAACCCTTAGAAATAAGGTTAATGTCATCCCCTTCTAGGCAATCTATAGATCTTCCAAATCCTCTACTAATAATCTATAAACCTTTCCATGTTTAACCCAATACTCAACCAAATATATATAGAATTGTTTTATACTTATTTAGAAGATTATATTACTTTCCTTGAGCATTTTCATAGATTATATTTCTAGTTATTTGAGCAAGTTGAAAATATTTTAGACTATACTGATTAGTATTTTAATAATAATAAAATCACAAAAGTTCTTTAGTATGTTGATTGGAAATTAGGACTGACTGAAAGAAAATGTGAGGATTTCGTAGGCCTATCTTTGACCTAGCAGTATAATGTCACGTACTAAGACCAATAAACAACAATATAATGCTTAATGTCTCAAAAAACTAAAGACAATAACGGAGAAGATTTAATTGAGTATAACCAATATTTGGAAGACGCAATAGAATTTTTGTTTTATATAATTTGGGCTTATTCTCTACTCAGAGAAAGGTTTTACTTAGATGATATATATTTTAGAAGAAATTAAAATAATATAATCTCCAGTACTCTCTAGTTTCATATCATCCTCATTTAGGGTAGTTCATCCTGGGTTTTAGTTGGTATATATATATATATATATATATATATATAGAGTTGAAGTTGGATTAAAAATAAGGTTATAAATGAGTCGAACCAAATTGAGCTTCTAAAAGTTGAAGTTCGGTTTGTTTAAAAATTATTGAGTTCGAGTCGAATCAAGTAGAATTTTTATTGAGCCCAAAAATTATAAACTCGAGCTCATTAAAAAATCTAAAACTCGAACTTAGCTGTTTAAATAGACAAGTCTAAGCTCATTTTCCCAAATGAGCTTGAGCTTGGGCTCGTTTAGCTTAAGTTTGTTTAAATAACAAGCCCAAGCTTGAATTCGAGTTATAATTAAAGTTCAAAATCAATATAAAATAAACCATTTTTTTTATAATTTTTAAATTACATTGGTCTTACCCTTATATTCTTACATAGTAATGTTATGCGATATAAATTTCAATACAATATATCAACTTATGAACTTATTCCCAAACCTACTTACAAATCTGTTCACGAGCTGATACATTAACAATATAAATGAGTTTGTTCATGAGCTTGAGTTGAGCTCTTTAAATAAACAAGATTTATTTTGAGAACAAGCTTGACTCATTTATAAATTAAGCTCAAGCTAAGTTGGATTTAAAGTGAGTTGAACTCTAGCAGCTTGAGAACAATTCGACTCATTTATAGCCTTAGTTAGAATCTTTTATCCGTAGACTTGATCTATATAAGCCCTATTAGATCAACGTTAATATGTAGCCTTCGCCCTTATACGGTTTAAGGGACCAAGTCCATGTTAAAGTTCTACACATAGATTCCTCATCCAAATGTATCCTGGACAAGTAATTACATTTTGCATTCTAATGGTACGAGTAATGGGATGCATACTGGTTAAAATCACCGGTCTATGAATTTACAATTTAATGGGTAAAGTTGAAATGAATATAAAATCGTTTTAATATAAATTATTGATAGTATCATGAGTTTAGGCATACAATCTTAAAAGTTTATGACTTTACCTATTTTACATGATTTTGTATGTTTCAATTCTAAATAAAATTGTAAGTTTTACTACTATAATGAGATGGAACAAAATCGATTTCCTTAACCTCAATGATAATAGTTAGTAAAATAAATAAATAAATCACAATCCTGAAATAACAGAAACGACAGCCTTCGTCCAGGTAATATGTAGCATTTCATCAAACTTCAACAATATGAGACAAAAAACTATATCCAAAAGCAGGCTGCAGACTAGCCTAATTTTGACAAGATCATGTCGATTACGAATCTATGTCAATTTTTTTATATTAACGAGTACGATATATGAATCATCACGGAATAAGAAAGCATAAGACAAATACAAATAAATCAATAAATAAACGGCACACGTCAATTTCATACCTGAGCTCTCTTAGTTTATTGGCTCCCATGTCCTTGAAAGAGTCAACTAGTGGAACTCCAATATTTATGTGCATGTAAAAATTATTGAAGATTTTGTATCAAATCTATATGTCCGTATATGGGCAAACACCCCTTAATAACAAACGTCGACCTCTTCAAAAGTAATTTGTAAGTGTTCCTCCTTATTATAATCATCCATTCAAGTAAATAGTATGTTGGTATCTTATTTCACCTTTGAATTCATGTCAATATAATATTGAATAAAAACTACAAATAACTAGTTCATATTATCAAGTTAATTTGTATCATAATCCTATCTTTTGTTGGTGTCCGCTTCAGCTTTGTGTTATAATCTTATTTCTTATCATATTGGATCTGTGATTAATGTCTTGTTAGTAGTTCTCTTTTTTTCTTATTAAGGGCAAAAAATAGAAATTTATCGTACTTTTCCATATTCATTACATAATATACAAGTGAAGTACATACAAACGTAAAATTCCTTTAACTAGTCTACATATAAGTTCAAGGGCACCATTTAATATTTCCCTCATAATTAACTTTTGGGTACATCGCAAAAACATGGGCTTATATTTTCCTATATTTGCATTAAACCTCTTTATCTTTGAAATTGTATACTGAGAACAGCAATCTTTAAAAAAAAAAAAAAAAAGCCTTTTAGTCCTCTAGTGACCATATAATCCCTTAAATATAATAGAAAATGAAATTAGTATATTTTTAATTATTTTATGAAAGGATAATATGGTAAAACAGTGTCTAGAAAAGTACGCTTTTTAAAATATTTGGGGTTAAACACTTAATTTAAGAAATAAGACGCTTAAGTATATACAAAAGGAGGTATTTTTGGAATTCGCCATTTTAATATTTTATTACGGACGGCTGCCAGACTACTCGTTCCCTCCACATTGCTAAGCATGTTCTTAAAGCTTATATAAAGAGTGATCACCGCTACCGCTAGATATCATATCATCCGACTCATAGGATTTCTATACTCATAACACATCAGATTTAAGCAGCTAGAATAGCACACTAAAAATGGCAATGCAGAAGCTTATGTTGAGTGTGCTGGCAATAACTTGCGCTATCGCAGTAGCTTTTGAGCCGAGTCCCTTGCAGGATTTTTGCATCGCAGACATGTCTAGCTCAAGTAACTTCATTTCCACTTGAATTTAATGATGCTTTCCATATATGTTTTCCATTAGCAGTTTTTTTTTTTTCCCCTACGTAACTAATGTTCGTATGTTGCTTTCCAGCCCGAGTCAATGGTCATGCTTGCATAGACCCTAAACTCGCAGAGGCCAAGCACTTCTCCTTCAGCGGATTTCACTTAGCTGGAAAAACGAACCCCCTTGGTTCATCTGTGACTCCTGTCTCGGTAGGCCAAATTCCAGGACTCAACACCTTCGGCATCTCAATGACCCGCATCGACTTTGCACCCGGTGGTATTGTCCCTCCCCACACACACCCTCGAGCCTCTGAGATACTGACGGTACTCGAAGGAAGCGTACTTGTTGGGTTTGTGACGTCGAACCCGGAAAACAAGCTCATCAGTAAGGTGCTGCAAAAGGGTGATGTATTCGTTTTCCCAATCGGGCTGGTTCACTTTCTGAAGAACGTAGGCAAATGGAATGCCGTTACCATCTCCGCCTTGAGTAGCCAAAATCCCGGTGTTGTTCTTGTCAGCAACACGGTGTTCGGGTCGACCCCATCCATTGCCGATGATGTTCTAGCCAAGGCTTTCCAGGTTGACAAGACTACAATCAATCAGATTCAATCGAAATTCTAATGAATTTGTCATTAGAAAATGGAGTCTTTGATCTCTCTTGGTGTCTTGGGTTCTCTTTCTGTGTTAAATGCAATGTGTAAGTGGCCATTTCCATTTAAAATATTGTTTGTGATTCCCCAGTAAAGAGTGATGCATTTACAGCATTGTGAATGTGGAGGAATATTTCTTCTTGAATTCTCCATAGTCTACATGTTTTACTCCTACCATATTATAACAAATGTCGCAATTTCAGAGGGGCAGGATTGACAATATGAGAAGGATGAAAAAAAAATATATATATATATATTAAATTCTAATTACATCCCTCCATCATCTTTTTCAAAGTAGATCATGTTACAAATTATTTTAAAAGGATTTATTCGTTAAAACTCCGGCATTTATATTACTAAATAACAACAGTATAACAATTACAATTCGTGTTAAATTAAATCTACAATATGTATATATATACTCATAAATGTTATCTCTGTATAAATTGACTTATATTATTTTGAGTTTCGAGCAATATGAAGGAATTGAGTAATAATTACTACGATAACATTCGGGTTAAAATCGAATGAACCTATAAATCCTAACCTTTCTACAGCAAAATTACACAATTTTCTGGATATGATGGAGTTTGCAATTTTATTTTCCTAAGATTTTCATCCTGTGGTCTTCTTAAACGTTTGTTTCAACCATTTCATGCAAACAATGACAATATGTCTCTTTGGAAATACCGATTTTTGATTTGTTTTCTTATTTGATATATTTAAATTATCTAATATGTGAAAAATTATTTCCTTGTAAATAAATCTGTCCAGTTACTTTCAAGATTGTATACGAAAAAATCCCATTACTCATTTTTTATTTGTTCTCATTTTATATATAATTTACAAGAAATTATAAATACATTCCAGATCGTGTTAGAACTTGAAATTCATTGCTATTTATAGGTATTTAATGACAGTTGTGAGAGCTTTAAAGGTGATAAGAGAGATGTGTGGAATTTTTTATATGATGTTTAGTATACGAGAATGGATAAGAGTGTAATTGCGATTTTGGATTTCATTCATTTCCATGTTTGGAAGTGTTTTTATAAAAGGAATCATCATTCTAGTTTTAAGAGAGAATTCAATTCCACAATTGAGGGGTAAAATTGTGATTTCATTATGCCCTTTTTAGGGATATTTTTCTTTCCTCTATTTGAAATTGCTCACGAAATGAAATAATTATTATTATTATATATGCATTTCATTTCGTGAGCAATTTCAAATAGAGGAAAGAACTATAATTTTAATCCTTATTCCATATTATTTTACTTCAATCTATTCTATTCTAGACAATTCTTACATAGCTAATATTAGAGTCTATAGGGTCCTTCAAGGCTTCATGATGATTTTGAGATATATTTGTAATAATCCTTATAATTTATTATGACTAATTCCTTATTAGGATAGTATTAATTTAAACTTAATGTTGCATAATGAAATAAGTCACCATAGCTATCAAATGAAAAAACAAAAGCAAATATAATGAACCATTAGTTGAGTGGTTCGTGAACCATTTAGATTTTTGGCATAAATCCAAGAAACACTATAAACTTAAATTGAAAATTTGGTTCTTTGTTAAAAAATTCAATTTAGGTGCTTAAATAAAATTGAGTTTGTTAAACTATACCAAGCAATATATGTAACAAAAATATTCGAAAGATCAAACCGATTTGCATACCTTATTGTATAGTATTTGAAGGAATCGCCATCACTGTTATGAAATTTCCTACTGCATTTCTCGTTACAACTCTCGCTCTTGCTCTCTTATTAGAGTTATTGAAAACTCTATCACATGATATTCTACAAGGCCTTCATCAGGTATATGCTACTGTAATTGCTTTAACTACAGGGCTTTTGAGGATGCATTGTTGATGTTGTTTTGAAAAAAGAACAACTCCCTTACATTTTCTTCTATGCACTGAATGGTAGCAACATGACTTAGTTGGGTAAAGTTGAAACAACTTGAATTCCTTTCCTTCCAAATCTATTAGTCCCATTGTAACTTTGCAAAAGAATTCTTCACTTTAGTGTTTGGTTAAGTTGCATAAATCTGCAACGATCACAATCCAATCTTGTATTCTGTTAATAGATGAGTTGTTAACATGATAACTGTAGAGAGCTAAATTCAAAATTAGGTATCAAGCTCATTAGTTAATTAGGTCTAACGCTTTGGGTTAAGGTGACAAGACACAAAGAGTTGATTATATGTATTTAGGATGAATAAAAGAGTTTTGTCATGGTGAACTTGGAGTAGGGTGATAACTCCAATTGAGCATACATTTTCTATGGTTATTTTGTATTATTTTAGACTTTAATCAAGTAATTGTATGTTATTTTGAACTTAATTCATTTAATTTTATTTTTAGGGACTTATGGAGCATTTTAGCACTTTTCAAAGCAAATGGCAAAAGCATTGATTACAAAATGAAGCAGAAGAAGATTGGGTGAGAATTGAGTAGAGAAAGAAGTCTAAGAAGGACTACGGCTAGGGTCCATGGTAGTGATCCTTGCATGTGTTTCTCTTGTCACTTAATTTCTTCAAATTCGAAGTTTTTGAATGAAGAATAAGTATATGCCTTGTCACTATAGCCATGTACCTAAGGCGTAGTTGTTATATGATAAGTGAATCTTCCATTTTTGTAACGCATCTTCTCATTTTTGCAATGCATCTTCTATTTTTTATATATGTAATATTCATTAAATCTTTTATTTTATCAAGTCTTTCTTTATAAACCTAGCTTTGCTCATTATAAATAGATCTTTAGGCTAAGATTTTCTATGAGAGCCCCCATTAGGTAGTATTGTAGCTTAGAATATTTTTGGGGGTCTTTCAAATTATTTTCTCTTTTCATGTTATTATGTTATTATTATTGTAATATTCTTGTTAAATCATCATTGAAATTTAGTTCTCTTTGCAACAACTAGTCTTTCTATCTATGATGTTATTTGTTGGTGTTCTAGTTATGCAAAATATATTGTCTCCTTTTAGTATTAACTATGGTTATTAATTGGATGTCTGAGTAGAGTCGTGAAACCTATAGTAAATTGAAAAATGTAATTAGAAGAGTTTTAATGCACTAAGAGATTAGGTATTGGATTTTTCTAGATTAGGGAAACCTAATAGCAAGATCCAACTGTTTCACATGATCTTAAGATGCTCTATTCAGCAATAATGCGAGTAAAGAGGGCCTTGAAATTAGGAATTAGCTAGAGATGCGAGTTTGGCTAACTCAAAATCCGATTTCTATAGGAATAAGATTATAAATCTCCATAGTTCAGAGAATAATTAAGATTGAAAAGTTACATGGAACTAAAGACTAATAATAACGATTCATTAAGGATTATTTTTTTTTTATTTTAATCGATTCTTGCTTGCTTGGTTATTAGTTTTAGTTTTAATTTTTTTTGTCATTTTAGTGGCTCCTATTTATTTCATTACTTTATTATCTCGTATTCATCTTACCTATTTAATTACAATCATCCTTATATTGCGAAGTTAGATAGTTAGAAGTTTTACGTAACTTGCTAGTAATTAAGTTTTCCTAAATTGGTTCTCTATGGGATTGACATTCGAACTCACATTCATTTTACTTTTTACTATAATTTGACCAAGTGTACTTACCTATAGTGTAGTATATATACAATTAAGTTTTTGGTATTGTTGTCGGAGAGCCAAAACGAGTAACATAGTTAAAATTAGCAAAATCTTAATTTTCAATTATTTCAACATTTTTATAATAACTTTTCCTACAATTCTTTTCGTTTTTTCTTTATTAGTACGCTTTTAATCGATTAGGTATGCAAGTATTAATCAAGGAATTGCACTTAAGATGGATTCAACCGTCAAGCTAACGATGCAAAACAACAACATTCTTTAAGAGGTAGCTTAAATTCGGTTTGGTTTATTTCAATTTAATAATTTTTAGTTAGTTAGTTTATTTATTTTGTTTGTTGTGTTAATTCAAGTATCGAATTTTGAATAAGTTGGTTTTACCTTGCTTTGAGTAATCTTAATTCATCTAAAAATAGTTATTGATGTATTCTTACAACAATGAATTTAAAGTTGTCATCCAATCCATCTTCAATTCGTTTTTGTATTTCAATTCATTCTAACTTTAAGTTTTTCTAAGGCCATTACAGAAACTAAGTCTAAGGAATCAAATTGTACAAATTACACGCTTAGAGACGAATATGACTAAGGTCTACGCTTGCAGACCTAATATGTGTTGCTTTCGTAAGTAATTTTATGAGAAATGTCAAAAGAAAACATGGAAGAAAAGTCCATGGGCAAGGCACCATGGGCAAAGACCATGCCCTTAGACCACACCCATGGAGTTCACTAAGTACGCAAAATTAAACAAAACGTGGACTATGGCCAAGATACATAGCCATGGACTATGCCTATGGTCTGCAACAAAATTTAAAGATCGTGGGATAAATAATCTTCATACATTCTCAAATCTTCTTTCTCTCTCTATATTTTCCTTTCTTTTATTTCTTTCTCTTAGCACACTCCAAATGATCACGAAAACTCACAATCCAACACCATACGCTACAACACCAAGGTACATACATCATCTTTCTTTGATGATTTTCCTAGATTCGTGTTTAGATTGGTTGGAAAATGTGATTTTTTATAAGGGTTTTTATCCTTGCATGCATGTGCTTAGATTTTGATTTTTGGGATTGACTTAGGAGTTTTAATAGCATGAATTGTGTTTTCCATGCATTATTTGCTAGCAACTCCATGAATCATGCATGTTTAGTGAATGAGAAAGTGGGAGAAAGTAGAAGAAAGTGATGGGAAACTATGAGAAAGAGTAAGAAAGTGAAGGAACATGATGAAATTTATTATTCATGTCATGAGATGTATATAGTTGATGTTGAATTATTGAAACTTATTTAATGTTAAATATTTTTGTGTAATGGGTGAATCCATGAATCTTTAGAAACAATTGACATGAATTTATTCTACCATAAATTCATGTTAGAAATGGGAAATTTGATGTTAATAATTACACAATTTAATTGTGAAAACAAGTTTCAATCGTTGAATGCTCATGTTCACGTTCACTTGAGATTATGAAATTATAGGTTAAATTAAAGATTGAAAATTAACATCTTATTAACCTATTGATTTCGATAATCCATGTTTTAAGAAATTAGCATTTCAATATGTTATGTGCCACTATTTCAAGAATCTCTCATATTGAGCTAAGTTTGAGGAATTTGTATATGCTGAATGCTAATATTGTTGTCAATAGAATTATGCAACTAGGACTTGATTAACCTTATAGGTACATTAATCTATGACTTTAACAAGATTAGTATGATACTATACAAATCTTTTTCCTAATTTCATTGCCTAAGTTGCTTAGTTAGGTAAACTAGTAATTAACTAGGAATGATAATTGGGCTATATTAAATTTTTGAATTAGTTATTGTATAAATCACATGAATTGTTCTATTTATTTTTTTTTGAAAGACTTGGTTTGATTTTTAATTTGGATGATTTCGCTTTTAATTTATTCTCCATTGTAATTTGTTAGGTAACTGTTTTTATTTTTATGGTTTGTAAATTTGTAGGGAACTAACACTTTGATACTTGAATTAGTAGTAGTTTTATTTTGTTTAGTTTAACTTTTTCTTTTCTTTTCTTAGTTATGTCATCTCTTTTATGCAAAGAAAACTTCATGTGCATAATTGGTTAATGGAACTAAACATATGGACTTCACATTTTCCAAGATTAATGTCAAAAACCAAGAAAGTTTTAGTTCCCTTTTATTTCTCTTTCTTTCCCACTTTAGTGTTTTGTCTTGCCTAATTATGTACATTGGGAACAATATATAACTTAAGTATAGGGGAAATATTAGATTACACATGCTATAAATTAGAAAATCACTAAAGCTTTCAAAAATTTTTCTTAAAAATTTTAGAAATTAAAACTTAAATTATGTATGCTATAAATTAGAAACTCCCTTAAGCTTTTGACAATTTTTCTTAAAAATTTTAGAAATTTGTACCCCTTACATAAGCAACTAAATTTTTTTTTTTCAAATTTGCCTAGTACATTATGAATTTAGAACACTTTGCTAAATTTGAGTAATTAAATATTTAGAATTTATAATTCAACTTCTCTTAAGTTTGGACTTAGACTCGGGATTATGATAGATATGAATAAGTTAAAGACTAGTTATTTTGACTTTTAAACTTGATTTTAGTCTTTTCTCGTAAGCCAAGCTTTTTGTAAAGTCGAGCCGTTTTATGCCCGAGGTTAGTTTTTACACAGGGTCAATGTGGAAGTTGGATAAGATTGGAGAGTACTTCTGATAGTTTATAAATTTGAATATGTAAATGTTATACTAGTTGAACTGAAGACGTGTTTCAATCTTTGTACTTGTAAACTTTTATACAAATCGACAATGTATTATGTTTTTATAATTTTATTATTCGTCATGAAATGATATTGCTTAAGCTTACTCACTCTTAGTAGTTAGTAATAGTTGTAGCCTTATGTATCGTATAAAAGAGTCGTCGATTGTAAAGGAATTCAATCTGTAATCCTGTATACGGTATACGATGACTGCTACGACTAGCCTCCTCGGGTCGTGACAAGGAGACTTGGTATAGCTGCACCTCAGTAAGGAACAATTCTCGAGTAAGAGGAAAAACAAATTATCCGTACAGGCTGAGAGACTCTTCAGAATCCTCTAAAAGATCAATGACAACACCTACAAGTTGAAGATTTATCTTTTGAAAATTGCTTGAAAAATCAAAGTATTTAGAGGTGTTAATTGAATTGATAAAGTAATTGCTAATGATTAGTATGGATTGATCTTGATCTCTTAAAAGAGCAATACTCTTTCTTGCTACCTATCGAAAAAAGTAAAATTAATTAAAGTTGTTAAGTATTAGCTATGGTTTATTAGAAGAGTAATGTGCTTTCCCGTTGACAATCGCTAAGTGATTAAAAGAGTTGAATTAATAAAGATCGGTCTCGATCCCTCAAAAGAGCGATGTACTTTCTCAATACTAATTAAACTTCAATAAAGGAAATTAAATTGAATTGACAAGTCTCCTAATAAAAATTGAGAGAAGTAAGGGGCAATTAGAGATTGAATTAATGTAATATGCATCCAGTCTAGCTTTTCAAATTAAAAATAATTAAGGAAGATTTCGCTTCTCTTAAGTTAGAGTAAGGGAATCCTTATAACTTTTTCTTAATTAGTTTATGTCTATTTTAATCTCTAGTTTAGTTTCCACTTAAGCGTTAAGCGTTGTAGCTAACTCTGGATCCTCTAGATTGATTATTGAAATTCAATATTTTTTCAATTGTTACTATCTAAGTGTTTTGAATACATTATAAAGATAAGGAATAAGGTTGATTTGGAATTTTTTTTCTAAGCTATTAATTCTTAAGGTGCACTTTCCTAAGATTACAATACTCACCTTGTCCTAAAGATATTTTCACTTTGATTTTCATTGTTTTGCTTAAGGACAAATAAAAGCTTAAGTATGGGGCTATTTGATAACTCCACTTGAGCATACATTTTCTATAGTTATTTTGTCCTATTTGAACTTTCATCAAGTAAATTGTATGTTATTTTGAGCTTAATTTGTTTAATTTTCATTTTCAAGAACTTTTAGAGTACTTTATGAAGTTTTAAGGGTTTTTAGCATTTTTTAGAGCAAATTAAGGCAAAAGCATTAATCATGGAACGAAGTAGAAGAAGTTTAGATGAGAATTAAGCAGAGAGAGAAGTCCAGGAAGGACCACGCCTTGGGTCTATGGCTATGGTCCCTACATGTGTTTCTCTTATCATTTAATCTCTTCAAATTTGAAGTTTTTGCATAAAGAATAAGTATATGCCCGACCACCATAGCCGTATACCTAAGGCATAGTTGTTATATGATGAGCGAATCTTCCATTTTTGCAACACATCTTCTATTTTTGGACATGTAATATTCATTGAATATTTTATTTTATCAAATCTCTCTTTATAAACCTAACCCTACTCAAGATAAATAAATCTTTAGGCTAAGGTTTTTAAGGAGAGTCCCCTTTAGGTAACATTATAGCCTAGAATATTTTCAAGAGTCTTTCAAATTATTTTCTCTTTTCCTGTTATTATGTTATTATTCTTTTAATACTCTTAGTGAATTATTATTGAAATCTAGTTCTCTTTGCAACAACTAGTCTTCTTATCTATGATATTATTCTTTAATGATCTAGTTATGCAAAGTACATTGTTTTCCTTTAATATTAACCTTAGTTACTAATTGGATAACAGAGTATGCTGTAGATTTGCGAGACCTGCCGTAAACAGAAAAATGTAATAAGAAGAGTTTCAATGTACTAAGAGATTAGGCATTGGATTTTTTTGGATTAAGGAAATTTAATAACAGGATCCAAGTGCTACATGTGATCTTGAGATACTTTATTCAATAGCAATGCGAGTAGAGAGGGTCTCAAGATTAGGAATTAGCTAGAAATGCGAGTTTGGTTAATTCAAAATCCGATTTCCATTAGAATAGGATTATGAATCTCTACAACTCAAAGAATAATTGAGATCGAAAAGTTGCATAGAACTAAAGAGTAAATAATAACGATTCACTAAGGATCATGTTTTCTTTATTTTAATTGATTCATGCTTGCTTGTTAGTTTTAGTTTTAATTAGTTTTGTTATTTTAGTTGCTCATATTTATTTTATTACTTTATTATCTCTTATTCAACCTATCTGTTTAGTCATAATTATCCCTATATTGTGAAGTTAGATGATTGAAAGTTTTAGATAAATTGCTAATAATTAGGTTCTCCTACATTCATTCCTTATAGGATCGACACTTAGACTCTCATTCGTTTTATTCTATACTATAACTTTACTAAGTGCACTTATTTGTAATGTGGTGTATGCCCAATTATGGGACTTGTTGGATAAGCCTATTTAATCAAACCTTTCTTAATATTGGCTTACACTAAGAATAAGGTTTTATTAGGCCTAAGCTCATAAAAGAAACTCTCTTAGAGCACTACCCCCATTCTTCACCAATTGTAAAGTTTAATGTCATTGAGCTCCTCTACCTATCATTGAATGTGTTAGAGTCTCGTTGAGATTGTTTATTCCTCATCCCTTCCTTACCTCATTTGACCATCTCATACGTACAATTCAAGCAATTTCACTAATCACATGTAGCGCGACTTGTCATACATCATGCATGTGACTTTCATACTTGAATCTTCACTCCCACAATAATGAAACAAATGAAAACAAACTTTGTGAGTCCAGGAGCAATGAAAAAAATATATGTTCAATAGATTCTTCCTTATTGTAGGAATAACTTTTGCCCCCCATATGATTGTCCGTAACTTTTGGTCTGGCAAAAAAGAACAAGATGCTTTGCTATTATCTTAGGAATTATGATCCTTTACTAGCAGTAAATAGCCATATTTTGCAGTATATTCTCCATTCTTGCTATCCAGCCCTACAATTCTGTCGGTTACTTCTCCATTGAAAATTTAAATCGTAGAAACTGTTCTCTCCTACTCTAAAATGACATGTCATATGCAATCCAGATTCTATATTCCTCCTTCTTAATATTTGATGTCGCACACTTTTTATGCTAACTTTGAATCTTTAGCACTTTGTTGGAGCCTATGCTCAAGTTAACATCTCACCCAAGGGTCTTAAAACACCTTTACTTTATCCCCTTTACCAATTTGCCAAATGATATTCTTTAAGATAACTTCTCTCCTAATCATAATACTCTTCCAACCCTAATTAATGTTCAAAGTGTCTGCATAATTGTGTTTGACCTAATCATGTATATTTTTACCAAAGAGAATAGAGGATTTTTGAAAGTCTATCAATTGGCTAGAAGCATTGTAATAATCATCTAAAATTCTCTTTAGCTTAGCAATGTTTCCCATAGTAGTACTCATGAAGAAGAGAGAATCATCTACAAAGTGTAGATGACTCACTTTAGGGCTTCTCTTTTTAATTTTAACACCATTAATCAAGCCCTTTCACATTTCCTATGAATCATCAATAACAAAGTATTAGCTATCAACAAAAATAAATAAGATAAAATTGGGTTACCATGTTGAATCCCTCTAATAAGGTTAAATTTGCTTGCTCTCTTATTGTTAATGTAGATTATAAGATTGAAAAACTAGAAATTTGAGAAAATAAATAAATAAATAAAAAGGGGAAAATAAAATAAGGATATTAAAATATAAGAGAGGTGTAATTGACTTATCCCTATAGGGACATTTAAGTCAAATAAAAGTTAGAAACCTTTCTTTAACCCTAGAAACCCTAACTCTATTTAAAATCTTGCTTAAACAATGGGAGCTTTTTTTCTTCTTGACATTTGGAGCTCAAAAATTCGGATCTCAGCACCCCTAGTATTGAAAATCATAAGAAAAAAGTCGAATTGCTATGGAAACGTAACAACAAGGTATGTTAACCCCAGTAAATGCCATAGAATGCGTTTTTCCATTAAATAGGGTGATAAATTTGATAGAATCTGTGAATTACAGTGTGATGAAGGTGTAGAATTGATTCCTTGGTGTCATTACAATGAGTAAAAGCATAAGTACCCCTTTTATCTAAAGTTTCATGTTGATATATTAGATTAGGGTTTATTTCATATATGTTGATTTGGTGATTTGTTTGATCTTGGTGTTTGAGGGGTTGTTGTTAAATGTATAGAGGTTAGGTAATGTGCTGAGGTTGTAAATGTTATAGGATGGTTGATTTGGAGTGGTGATTAAAGGAAAAAATCAAAGTTTGAGGGGAACACAACCAAAGACCATAACCATAGTCATAACCGTGTTCGTCTATGGGAGTCGTGTTGAGTTGTACGTGAGGAAGAGAAGAAAAATTGAAGATGAGAGGATTATGGCTAAGGATCTTGGCCATGGTTATTGCTCGTAGTCATTCCTCTATACAAGAATAAGAACCACGGCTAAAGATCATAGCTATGATTCTTGTCGATGTACTTATTTCATCTTTTATCCCTTCTTTTCTTTGTTTTCTTTCCTTTTAAATCATTACCTAAACCAATCTAAATTATCTTGGGATTCTAAAATTGTCTTAAAAATATAGATAACAATAATTTAACCCAAGATTCAAGTAAGATTTAGAAATCTAAGTTAGGACATGAAAGTGCTTTTAAGAAAGTAGATTCTAAACATTGCCTTTACTATTGTATAGTAGGTGTTGATCTTAAACTTACTCTTAGCTTAGACATAAGTGACACTAATGGTTACTCTTCGGATCCAAGTATGGGACACTTAGTTGTTTGTTGTGCTTGAGTAGATTAGTTAACTAATCGGATTAAATGCAAAGTTGGACTTATTGATTTCTATCCTAATTGTGCTTGTTTCACTTTGACCTCCCCTTGATAAGGTCTAAGAGGATTGGTGAGGCATTTAGTGATCGTACGCGACTCACCTAATGAAGGTTCCATACTAAGATGACCCAACTAGATCTAGGAAAGGTTACTTAGATGATAGGTAGGACTAACACCAAGTTCTAAGATGTTAGAACTCTATTGTTTGTTAGCTAATAAATAAGATAATTAAAAAGGTACTTTTTGCATTAGTTTATTTATGCTTGCATGTGAATTTTAGTTGTTTGTGACATTCACATGTGCATTTGGTGTTCAGTGTTAGGCTTTGGCTCACCTCATATTAAATCTTTTCAGGTATAGTTACTGAGCAGAAGTTATAAGGTTTGATGGTTTTAGATTCGATTGTTGAGACTACTAGGTTAAAGAGTGGTAGCTAGAAATTCTATCATGAGAATAACGTTGAGTTAGGAAAGATGAAGTTTGTTGTAAAATATAAACTCTTAATCAAAGCTTAATGATATTTACTTAAATAATAGTTATTCTAATTTTATGAGGAGATTAATTGAGGCTATTTGGAGATTTATACATGTATTTAGAGGTTTTAGTATTTGTGTATGCCTAACGTGTCGATAGATAATAGGGATAGGTGATGGAATATAGCACTCTAGGTTCTGGGGCATTAAAAAGACACAAACACAACACAGTCAGTTCATAATCTATTTGATCAAAGTCTCATGGAATCCCATTTTCCTCATCATATTCTTTAAGAAATTCCATTCAACCCTATCATTTGCTTTAGCCATATCAAGTTTAATTGCATAATTAAATCTGCATGAGGCCCTTTTATTTCTTTAGAAATGAAACATGTCATAAGCTATTAAGATATTATCTTGAAAAAGCCATCCAAGGATAAAAGCGCTTTGATTAGGTGAAATGATGTTATGTAACAAGGTCTAAGCCTATTAGCTAAGATTTTTGAGATAATTTTATAACCAAAGTTACACAAGTTAATTGGGCAAAATTGTCCGATA
The DNA here is from genome assembly GCA_024138015.1 of Lumnitzera littorea. Taxonomy (NCBI): domain Eukaryota; kingdom Viridiplantae; phylum Streptophyta; class Magnoliopsida; order Myrtales; family Combretaceae; genus Lumnitzera; species Lumnitzera littorea. The sequence goes on from JAMXBB010000011.1 coordinate 79,653,686, forward strand.
TCCTCAAGATTAGCATACTTAGGAATTAAAATAATATCAACTTAATTGAAATAGAGAGGAAAAACACTTGAATCAAAGTAGATCCTAACCACATCAGAGATGAAGGATCCTATAGAATTCCAATGAGAGTGATAAAACAGACCATTGAAACCATCTAGACTAAGGGCTTTTGTGGAACTAAGTTGAAAAGTTGCACCTTTGATCTCTTCATTCGTAATAGCTTGGATCAGTCCTTCATTCTACTCATCCATCACCACTGGCTGAATATAACTTAAGATTGCCTCCATATTTGATGTGTACTATGAGGTAAAGAGCTTTTGATAGAAATTTAGAAACGCAGCTACTATCGCCTCTTCATCATTCATCTACATAGCCTCTTCATTTTTCATTCTAAAGACTTTGTTCCTAACCCTTCTTTTGATTAAAGATTGATGAAAACATCTAGTATTTCTCTCTCGCAATTGGAGCTAATTCACTCTTAACCTCTAATGCTAGTACATCTCCTCTTTGTAATTCAATTTGTTTACTTCTTCCTTAATCTCTTTTTCCTTTGTTATGTTTGAACCTCTCACATCACGATTTTTGAACTCATTAAGTTTTTTTTTTTTTTTTTTTTATAACACTTCAATCTTTTGCTTACTATTGCTTTTCTTTGACCGACTCTAATTCCTTATATGCTTCATACAATTTTGTAGTTTTAGTTTGATATATAATAGATTTGCTGGTTATTCACATTTTGCTCAACTTTTGTCTACAATATCTCTATGATCCTTTTCTAATCTCCATTTTGCTCATATCTGAGCCCTTCAAGACTTATTTTATCCTTTTTATACAGCTCGATTCGTAGTAGACATGATTTTATTCACTTGCCACCAAATGTGTAATTTTCATACAAAGGAAAATGTTGAGCTACTCTCCATTAACCAAACCTTGATCTATTCTTTCTTTAACCAAGTTATCGCCTTCACAATGATTTAACCAAGTGAACTTATGCCCCTTATTCCCTATACCAATCAATTGGCATTCAAAAATTGTATTATTAAAGGCATTGATTTGTCTCTTTAGTTGAGAGTAGCCATTACTTTTTTCTTTATCACAATATATTTTGTTGAGGTCCCCATCACCATCTACGCATTTTGCATATAAGCTATAATATTTTTTAACTTTTGATAAAAATTCGTTCTACCATAAAAATCTAGATTCTCATAGCTCCAAGTTATTCAAATAGCATTACCATATTCTAGCACAACTAAGTATCAATCAAGTTATCCAAATATTATACTACTTAAACTTACACATTACTCTCCATCATAGAGTTAAACCTCTACTTGAGCCTCTTGAATTCAACATTGAAGTAATTACAAATCATAATCTTCTCCTCACTTCTTCTACATAAACATGTCTTTTTCTTGTTTCCATTAAAGGAATAAGGTTGGGTCGATAAAAAGAAATAAGGCATTGAAGCTCTCTTAATTGTTGAGGCTTTCCAAAAAAGTCCAATCACGGCAATTAGGTGGCTAATGAAGGCCAACTACCAAAGCTTGTTGTGATCATTTGATCAACTTCTTTTACCTTCACTTCATACAATTGATTCTCAAACTTAAGTTTTCCCTTCATTACCCTTCTATGCTTGACATGGATGCTCTGCCTACTCTTCTTTGAAACATTCTTCCTATCGCCTTTTACCTTACTTTCTGTCTTAACATCCTCTTTAACTCTCTTTAAATTATCAATATTATGTTCTAAATCAATTGCATCAAGAGATCTTTTGATAGACAGATTGCTCGGTGCTTTCATCATAGGGGATAGGAAATGTAATGAGGAATAAAGAGGTGGTGAATTAGCATGGATTATAAGGCTACGAATCATAGGGGAAAGTAGTAAATTTTTACCACTTTCTTCTATGGCTAAGAAACAGTCTTTTCTGGACTTCATGGTTCCTTTACATAATAATTCAAAGAGGAAGTGTCTAGAACTGTAGGTTTATCTCTACCTTAACACTCCTTCCAAAGAAGGTTACTCATAAGAGGTAATGAAGGGTTGTTTAAGAGATAGGGTTCATGAAGTTGATTTAGTCATGTCAATTGAGGGTGCATTCCAAAACAAGGTTGTTGGGCTGATGGTTGAGGTTTCTAAAGAAAGTGGTGTTTGAGATTTCAGATATTCGAATAGGCTATCTTAGTTATCATATAAAGGGGATAAGGGGTTAGATGGGAAAATGGTGGGGACACAAATGGGTTGAGAATAGTCTTGTAATAAATAAGTGGCTAAGCATTCTATTTCTTTGATAGAGACTTGCTGACTTGGCATAGAAGATAAAAAATTTCCATATATAGAAAGCTTTGGAGTACAATCACCTTCATGTGGATTTTCTCTCTTCATTTGGCTCTTTCATTCTTATCTCTTAAAAAACTTATAGTATCTCTTCCTTTCATTAGTAACGTACAGCTAGTTGAATATTCTGATTTATTCAAAATTGACAAATCCTTTTATTGCTCCATAATCTTCTCCTTGTCACAATCTAAATTCTTGATTTCTAAAAGATGGCTTTAACTTTCCTTATTTTCAGACACCTTCCCTTTTTGATCATCTTTTACTCTCACTTTCTCAGGCGAACTTGTGTTTACCTATTGCGATGATCTAATAACATTTAATGATGAACTTTTTCACTAGGTTACTTTAAGATTGGAACTTAAGCTTTGATGGTGAAAACCTTCTCTTTCCTTTTTTATGACAATGGATCTCCGTATATCCAATGATATCACAAGAGTAACATAAATTCAGGAGTTTTTCATATTAGGGCCTTATCTTCAAATGCAAAGCATTTGAATTTTTTATTCAATAGTGTGCAATTAAGGGTTTCAAAATATTTAATTTGGCTCTACCCCTTAGAAAATCTTTTTTAACGATAGAGCAATCATTAACTTCAATCACTTCTCCAAATCTAGACGCCAATTTCTTTACATTCTCATATGACAAGAATTGTAAAGGCAGTCCATATAATTGTACCCTAATGTTACAAAAAGAAAAGCCTAAATCATCATTTTTTTTTTTTGCTTAGATCCCACCATTACAAAATAAAAGGGAAACCCATGATTGAGTAAGGATCCATGTCTAAGATCTTATCCAAATTCCTCTTTTCCTCCAAGAACATAATGAAGATATTTCACCTAGATGATGAATAATGATCTTCTCAAATCAATCCCATACTTTTGCCTAAATAGATAAGACTGATTTCTTATTTAGTATCTTCTTTGAAAGAATCTTATTGAAAATATAATGCTTATAACACAATGTAGCTATCTGTGAATTAGAGATGATGAATTCATTTGGATCACTTTCATGGAATTCTATAATCTCCATGCTAATGCATTTAAGATTTGCAACAATTCATAACACAAAAGATTAATAACAAAACTATGGAGACTATGAGAAGTACACTAAATATAGATAAAAACAGGATTTCAATAAAACCCTACACCTAAAGGACACCGATAGCACTTACGACTGATAGCAAGAGGCAAAGAAGAGGAGACATAGAATCAAGAAGACAAAATGAATCTAAGGACACATAATTTAATAGTATAAGAGCAAGAATGTAAGTCGAACAAAGAAAGAAACGTTCTTAAGAAAGGAAAGAGAAACTTTGAAAGACATCATAACGGTGTAAAGCTAAACCCAAGAAGGAGACAGGACTCTCACATAGTGAGAAATTTTTTCAATTTTTTAATATCATGTTTTGTATATAAGAATAGATAGAAGTGGAATTACAATTCTGAATTTCAATCATTTCCCATATTTGAAAGTGTTGTTAGAAGGGAAAACAGTGATTTCAGTTTTAGGGAAGAATTTAATTCCACCATTGAGGGGTAGAATTGAGATTTTATTATGCACTTATTAAGGTTGTTTTTAATGAATATTATTATTATTATATATGTATTTCATTCTGTGAACATTTTTAAAAAGAGGAAAGAATTATGATTTGATCCTTATTCTATTTTATTCCATTCCAATTCATTATATTCCAAACAATTCTTGCATAGCCAACATTAGAGTTTATAAGGTCCATCAAGGCTTCATTAATGATTTTGGAGATATATTTGCAATAATCCTTATAATTTATTGTGGTTAGCTACCTATTAAGATAGTACTAATTTAAACTTAATATCGTATTATGAAATAAGTCATCATAGCTATTAAATGAAAAAACAAAAGAAACTATAATGGACCATTAGTTGAGTGGTTCATGAACCATTTCAATGATGGGCATAAATTCAAGACATATTGTAAACCTAAATTGAAAACTAGGTTCTTTGTCAAAAAAATTCAATTTAGGTGCTTAAATAAAATTGAGTTTGTTAGACTAGACCAAGTAATATATGTAACAAAAATACTTGAAAGTTCAAACCCATATGCATATCTCATTGTACAATATTTAGTCATTAAGCTTAACACAACTTACTAATAATCCAAGCCTAACTCTAAGTTTCTCCTTTCACATTCAGTTTATGCTTAAGTGTGGTCATGGGTTAGGTAAAGTCAATCGGCACCATTCACTAATTAGTAAGGACAATTTTGATAATGGAAAAGTTTCTACAATCTTGGGATTGAATTATTTATTAAAAAGCTAAACCTTGAACATCATCAACCAAAATGTTGATGAGTAAGCCAAATCAAGTCAACTATGAACCTATATTTCTTTCTTTATTTGTATAAGAAAAATAAGACAAGAATTGGGAATTCGATCCTACTATTCGGTTGGTAAAATGTACCATCCCCTTGGTAGGTCCACCATCTAGACAGTATTAAAGGGTTCATTATTTACAAAATATGCCATGCAACAATTCAAATGATGGTTAAGCTACCATCTAAACTATAGATCTCAATGAATGAATCTTAAAACAAATTTTACTTATTTTCATTCTCTAAACTTTGCACTTATTTGCCATTATGTCAGTGATTACTTAAGAACTTTCAATAGGGTTTTAAAGTTTATTCACAAATAGCTTTCATCATGTATTCTCTCTCTAGTCAAAACTTCTCTTGAACTTATGATTGTTAAGTGATCCTGTCTTTCCCTAATCCTTGTGTTCTTATCAATAATTTCATGATTGCGGTGTGTCCATTACTTAGAAATCAAGAGTAATATCAATTTCTATTTAACACCCTATAAAAGCTTTAGTGATCATGGATCATATAATTATCGATTCGATTATAAACTCAGTCTATATTTGATTTTAGTGCATTATATCTATTATCATTTACTTTAGTATCCCTTTATTTCTCGCATTCAAACACAAAACCCTGAAAATATAAAAAACACTAGCCTTACTTGATTAGCCACATCCCATCAGTTTATGTACAAGCTGGAGTTTCTGAGTTTATATACATGATATTTAATGGTATCAAAGATATGGTTTGATGCACTTAAGCAACTTCAACTTGTTCTACAATTAATTCAATGACATTAGTTGGTTTGAGTTGAAATAGGTAGTTGTTGGTTATTGTTATTGTAAGTGTTGTAAAGTCTTTGTTGCATTATAGTGTTATACTTGTTGATGAGAAGTGATTGGTTGTGTTGAATTAAAGTTTTTAATGTGAAAGGAGGATTGTTTATTGTATTGAAGAATTTGTTTATACATTATTGGAAATGAAGCTTGCTAGGTGTTCTTACCAAAAGAGTTGCAGTTGTGAGTTAAGTTGAGGAAGAGGAATGGCTTTATAAAATAATGAATGACCAAGAGAAAGTGGTGAGTGAGTAACCTTTGAAGAAGTTAGAGGAATTGAAGAATATAAGGTTGTGCACATCGTGGATGAAGTAGAAGTTAATATCATTGAATCTAAAATTGCGTAATGGTTGCCATTGTTAAATTTGCAAAGAAACTTGAGTGAAATTGTTAAACATGATCATTTCGTTAGAAGGTCACTCATTACTATAAAGAGAATCTTAAATTTTCATGATTCAACTTAAAAACCCATTGGTACATACATGAATAGAGCCTATGGTCCTCTAAATCCTGTAAATGTAATTGGTCTAGCATGTGTTGTGTAGACAAGGATCAAGTTGTTTCTAAAGCTAAGTATTAAATTTTCTAGGCAATATGAGTAAGTCATGAATGAAGACCCTTATTTAATGTTACTACAAATGTATGAAGATCAATTAACTTTCATGAGTTTGGTTGATCATAAGCACATGATAGTGGATGGAACTCTGGATATTTTTAATATTTCTATTTTGGTTGAACAGTTACTATGTTTCTCCTTTCCTTTCTTGCAAGTTCACATTTGATCTTAAAGGATATATAATTATTCAACCTTAAGATTTTGGTTTAATTTTTAACCACCATGAGATGATACAATTATAGGACCACGCTTTGTATAAAGGCCTAAGCCATGATTGTTAACCCAAATGTTAGGGAATGGATCAAATCAAGTCAATGATAAACCTATATTTCTTTCTCTAATTGTATAGGACTATCTCCATCTTTAGCATCATTTACACCTATATCCCTTTATTTATCTCATGTAAACATAAAATCCAAAAGTATAGAAGCACTAGCTTTGCTTGATTATCTGTATCCCATCACTTTGCATATAAGTAAGCTTCCTAATTTGTATACATGAAAGTTCTTCATGTTTTAGCTCATTTATTAGTAACCATTCATATTCAACATGTCATTGTTTCTTGAGCTGATCTAGCTAATGGTATTTGATCCATAGCTTCAAATACTATTTACATCAAGTGATAGATCCATAGAGTTACCACTTCTTACTAAATTCTCAATGTATGATAGTTATAAAAACTATTCCTAAGAACCATCTTTCCTTAAAAGGCCTTAGTGGCAATATACCTTCCTAACGCTTTGTCCTAACTTCCTTTCCCACTTAAATGACAATTGTAGGTTAGTCTATAGCTTGGTATCTTACCCTACTTGATGATATAGGGGTCGTATGACCTATCCTCTAACCTTAACTAACCTTTCCTCCTAATGTCCGAATCTACTTGAATGGCACTTATTAATTGGTCCATAACTATATGCTTTACTTTAAATTAATAATAGGTATCTAGCAACAAGCAATTCAACTATCAAGGAATAAGCAATTCATATAATTAAGTCAAACCATCTTAGATCTATATCATATATGTAGTTAAAAAAGAAATAATACTAGCCCAAAATATTGTAACAACCATCATCTGAAAGTACGAGGCATGAGATCAATGACACACCTTTATCGAATCAAATAATACCTTCAACTTAAATTTGAAGTAGATAGTCAACTATTAAGACATGACTACTTTTATTGTTGAAGGCCAAAAAGCACATAAAGAAGGGAATTTTATAACTAGTCCCTAGTATGGTCAACCATTCTTCCTCATATATGACTAAATATTGAATATTGGGTCATAACAAAAACCTCCCTCCAAGAGGAAGTTCAATATAATATTCTCATCATTCATTCAACTAAATTTTCTTAAACCTTGAACCTTGACTTCACATTTGAGTTCAATAAAATGGACTAACAAAAAATCTTAAAAAACACTACTCTCCAATCATGTTTAGTGGATTGAAGTTATGGCTACAAACGAGTTGAGTCAAGATGATACAATGCCAAGCTCAAGCTCAACTCAAAATCTTATAGTTCGAGCTCAACTAGAAATGGCATTCAATAAAGTCAAACTCAACTCAATTAAACTCATTTGAGCTAAATTTATCTAAAAATATATTTTCTTCTATTTAGAATAATATTAATATCAAAACTTGACTCATATTCAACTAATAATTATACTTGATTCGAGCTTGATTAGGTTTGCGAGCTAATCAAGCTAAATACTATGAAGTTTAAGCTTGTCTCGATTAACTAGTCGAGTAGCTTGAGCTTGGTTTCAATCAACTTTTCTCGAGTCAAACTTGAGAAAAGATTACATCAAATTTGAGTAGTTTCATGAATAGTTTGATTTGATTATACTCCTAACTAAACCCATTTCAACCTGGACTTCAACAAGAGTAAAATTCCAACTCTCATTAACACCTTCATACACATTAACTTCTATGACTCCCTATTGGCTTTAATCTCTCATCCCACCTTGAATACAATTTTTAAACAATTTTCAATATTATATTTGAATATTAAAAGACAAATATTCCTCAAGTCAGTCATTTCAAATCGAAATGCATATAAATTTTCCAATACATCGAAAAAAAAAATTAAAAACCCATTAAGTAAGGATGAGAAATATTAGCGCTCTTGAAATTCTCCTTAAGATTTCATCGCACTTTCTTTTTATTAAGGTCATTGGTTAAACAGTCCACACTCAATCAACCAACTTCTTATAAGGATTTGAAAATTAAAAATCATTTAGACTTAGTAATATCATATTTATTGAAATTATGGATTGTTAATGTAAGCCTTATTGAATCCTCCTCCCTCGTTTTGTTTGAGAGCATCTAAAAGAGAGAGTAACTAGGTTATATTGAAATGCTCTTGGCTACTAGTGTTATTTTTCTTTTACCAAAAGGGTGAAATATCTTCAAAAAGCATCTTAGCCTTTCTTTCAGAATTGTCTCTAGATTTTTCAAAAATTTTAGTACTCGCTTGCAGTTGAAATATTTTTCTTATACTTTCTTTTGTTAATTTCGTTTAACAATTATAATATCTTCTGATGAGATTCTAATATTACATTGCATAATAGGAGTCTTAATTTTGAATGTCAAAATGTTTTATTATTTGATTATGAAGTTGAATCTCTAACTTGAATTGAAAAAAAGAAAAGTTTTCCAATTGCATTTTTATTTTACTTTATACTTATTTTACATTCAATAATTAAATTACACTAAGTATTTATAGTTTAATAATGATTTTTTATAATTTTTTTATTTAATGATCATAGCCTGCCATGTAATTGTTATATGACTATTTAGCACTATGCGGCACTTTGAATTTAATTTTTTTGCCAATACTGAATTTAATTATTCAGGACATGAGCTAGTATTTCATTATATTTTTTGAGGTAAAAATGGTAAGTGTTGCGTTCTAATAAATGAAAATGACAAATGTCCAACGATATTCAATGGAGCTACGTAAGGTGTCACTACTAGTAAACATTGCCCGGATAAATCCACAATCCATTCTTGAATCCTGCTCACATGAGAAAAGTCAACATGATCACCAAAGAAAGATATCCAAACAAGATTAGTCCAAGGACAGTGTAATAGAACATGTTATATGGACTCTTCTTTTAAATAGAAAATACAGAGCAGATTATTTCTAATTTTCCGTTCAAATAAATTTAAATTGCACGCAACTGCAATAGAGCAAATTCTCCAGAGTTTCAGCTTAGGCATAATTTTCAAATTCCATATCAGTTTCCACAAGGCGTTCTCCGGGACAAAGGAAGAAGAAGCTCTATCACTAAACAGATTGGGCTTATTTCTTAATAAGAATAAGTATTCAAATTTGGTCGAATATTGTCCATTCTTCACACTTGCCCAAATAACTCTGTCCCTATCAATCCCTTCACACGTTTTCACCTCGAGGATAGCTTTCTTCTTATCTTCTGTTACAACATGTTTGAGAGCATTTAAGTTCCTAGCTGAGCCATTTTCATTTCTAATATCTCGAACACTTATCTAAGTCAAATCCCCACCAATGTTTACATTGTTAGTTTATATCTAGGTATGGTCGGTACGCAATGGTCATTAAACACACGAACCCATCCCCCAATTGACATAAGTAGTCTTTTTCGATCACATCCCTTCCCTCTAATATACTTTGCTAGCACCAAGAGGCACCTTTCTTTCTTGCTTCTAAAAAGTCTTCCTTAGGGAAATAGGTACTTTCTAATACCCTTACCCATAGGTCTGCAGGTATTAAGAACTCTCTAAGCAAGCTTACCCAACAAGGATATGTTAAAATATGCTAAGTCTCTATACTTAAGACCCCTATTACTCTTGAGTTTTGTACTTCTATAATATATTTCATGAAAAATTATACAAAAATGTAGCATTTTAGATAAATTTTACAAAAATAGTATAGTGAAAGTGCACAAGTGCACGCCTTCACTGTGCATGCATTTTTTAAATTGAAGAAGCGCTACTTGAGCGCGCCTTCCTCATTACGAGGAAGTCGCATGCTAGAAGCATGCCTTCATTTTCCTTATAAATAGCCCGATTTTAGTATTTTTCCCTTATTTTTACTTCTTCCAATTACGTAAAACCCTCAAAACCTCTAATTTTCTCTCTTAGAACAATAGCATAGTTCTATTTTCTCTTTCTAAGCAACAGCGTTACCTTATTTTCCTTAACGCATTTGTAAGTAACCCTTGACCATCTTTATTACGCAATAATTTTTTAAAATACAAATTACATTGTTAGTACAGTTATATTTATATTGTCCATATGAAATGTAGTTAGATGATAATTTTTTTAGTATTTATATTTTCGTAATATGCATGTTGCATTTTGTTCATTATTTATATGATAATATATAGTTATATAAGTTGTGATGGTTACATAAAAAAATATATATGTGACTCGTAGATTGTATGTGATTTTATCGATGTATTAGTGAAGCACATATATATTTATAATCATAATATGTGATGAGACGCTTTAATGAGAAGTGAAATTTTGTAGGTGTGATGTGACGCTCCACTGAGACATGAAGTCGTGTAGATGCTTAAAATTATAGTATGTAATAAGATGCCCCATCGAAAAATAAAATTGTACGGGTGTGATGAAACACCCTATCAAAAAATGAAGTCGTGTGAGTGCTTAAAGTTATAGTGTGAAGTTATAATATATGATAAGATGTCTCACCAAGAAGCAAAATCGTGTAGATGCAATGAGACGCCTTATCGAGAATCGAAGTCATGTGAGTGCTTAAAGTTATAGTATATGATAAGATATCCCACCAATAAGTGAAATTGTATGGGTGCGATGAGACGTCTAACTAAGAAATGAAGCCGTGTTAGTGTTTAAAGTTATAGTATGCGATAATATGCTCCGCTGAGAAATGAAGTTATGTAGGTACGATATGACACCCCACTAAGCAATCTTCTACCTTAATAACTTCACTAATTCGACCTCCCATTTTTCTTGCATTTTCTTCCGTAAGGAATTGCTGGGGAAGATCATATAACTATATCCACATATTACATGTAGAAAAATTAAGATCATCCAACTTATTTGAATCCCATCTTCGCAAAATGATTGGATAAACCATCATGATTATGGATTCAACTTAAGAATCCTTGATCAAACCTTCTCTTCATGCGAGCATATGACAAACAATAGATGAGCAATGGTTAATTTGCCAAATCTCTCTTACGCACGTTGTAGAATAGATATAACAGCCTTCTAAACAAAATCTTTTCTAAATGATCTTCCTGATAAGATAGCATTCATATCTATTTTTTGAAACTTCAATGTCTAAAATAACAATCTCTTCTTGATCAACAAAAGATCAAAGAAAAGAAAAAAAATCCTGGACGACACCACACAGGTGAAAAGTCACCCATAAGGGATAAGGGAACTCTCACAAAGGAGAGAAAGTTTTTCAGTTTAGTCAACTATAGACAAAACTTATACTATATTATCAATTATGCTCTTAAAAGGCCTACACTTAATTTTGAAGGCATAATAGAGGTTTTAAATAATCACATCAATATTATATTGTTGTAACCTCTCATCTAAAGAAGTTACTTGTTCACTTTGAGAAATCTACTATTCTCAACTCTTAACATTAACAAATCAAGAGTATGGGAATTGAAAACAAATTTTGGAGCCTTAGGTCATAAACAGACCCAACAGCACAATCAAGAGAAAGAATGACAATGTATTGAAGTTCTCACAAGATAAAGTTCAAATCACTATTAAAACAAAAAAAAAAAAAAAAGAGAACAAAAAAGAAACACCACGAAGAGAAAAACAAAAATTTTCTGTACAAAAGTAAAGAAAAATATAAGATAGTTTGAGAAAAATATTGACCAATATGTTGTCCATACTTTAAGTGTCATATTATTTCTTAAAGTTACGCTAAGCAAATTTTCAAGGAACTTTTTTCTAAGTGTTTTCCTCTCTCAAGCTAGACAGTGAATATTTGTATCCCAGCAATTTTATATGTTTTTTCTTCTCTTAGGAATGACATTATGAGGTAGAATAGTTGTTTTTTTTATTATAATTATAGGACAATATTGTTTTAATCCTCTATATATATATATATATATAGCTTTTATTAGATAAGAAGCATAAGATAAAGTAGTAGCAAATTTGTAGCTTATGCTAGTACTATTTCTCTTATGCTATAGTGATAACCTCGTTTAAAGATGGGATCCAAACAGATAAAGATGAAGAGTGGACTGACTCAGAGGTATTGTATCATGTCTCAAAGTAATACAATCATAACAGTTCTACCGTATAAACTACTTTAGAATAGAAGCTGACCTTATAATTATTATCTTAGACTTAATTTATACAAAGTGTCCACGACTAACCCGCTTTGAAGTAAACAGTTCCTAAATTAAACATATTATTTATCTATAAGATTATGAAAAATACATATTTATACTAAAATAATATCAGTATGTTTATAAGATTTAGTAGCCTAATCATAATCTACTTAAGTAATACATAAATTGATTCTAAAAGCTTTAAGAATAAAATCTATACTTGGAGGTTATAATTGATTCAAATTTTATATTCTTACTCCTCAAGATCTAGTAGTTGCTAACTTTAGGGTAGTTATATGGCCGCTTTTTAGCTAGTATCTATAATAACATCTATAAGAATGTGAGCAATCAATTACTTAGTAAGTTGGAACAGAGACTTAAAATTATATATCAAACACAAACAGAGTTATCAACCAAATTAATTAGATGCAATGCATGTATAAGCAAAAGTTATTACATGACATTATTCAATTTGTCAGGAGATTAAAGAAATCACACTCACTTTCCAATCTGGATTAAGGAGTTTTCATATTTATGCAATAGCTCACGATCAAATCCAAGTTTATATAATGGAGACACTACTCTTTCCGTGACTGTTTTTGAACTATTGACTTTACCCTTACTGTGACCTCTTCTCTTGTTACTTAGTTCTATTAAGGATGAATAAGGAATCCATTATGTTATCCAGTACTATTCCTTTCGAAGAGGTTGATATTTAGTCAGAAAACCCTAAACGTTTCCCTTAATAGGTGACTATGTAGGTTCGTTTCAAACTTACAAGTCATATATTTAATTAGGTCTAGTTTAAGGTATTCAATCATTTCACACAAAACATACAAATTTCAATACAATACATAAAACTAGAATCATACAATCAAACACAAAAATACACATACACAAGCATATGTACAAGTAAGCTATCTACAGGCATAGTCAAGTATTATCATAAGTCTCCAAATACTATAGAATAGTACTTTAAAATACAGTAACGTATGATCGTAACTTACCTGGATTTCTCGCTTACTCACTTAAGGTGTGACCCGTACAGGCCATCGCTGATAATCCTTATAATATAAATGTTATTTTAATACTCATATAACTATCTCATATAGGCTTTATTTTGTAATTCTTTATGTTATCTTCAATTTATGGTTTAATTATATCTAATTATTCAGGTTTTTAAGTCTTTTACAATTATTCTCAATTTAGGATAAGTTTTGATTCGGTTTCTAAATCAATTTCTAAATTAGGTTTTAATTTAGTTTCTGATTACGAGTTTTATATGCAAATCCTAAGAATTTATTCCAAACCATTATGTGAAATTAATTACATTAGACTCAGGTATCTTAAATCTCGTATTTAACTTCTAACTAGTATTCTAGTTCGTATGGTACACCTAATTCTTAATTAAACTACCGATTTAGCTCTTAATGTGAAAAAAATCTACATTTTTCATATAATTATGTAAATTTATATTTCATATTAGATTTATTATTATTATTATTATTATTATATCAATTTTGACATAATATTTTCTACTCATTAATTTCCTATATTTTCATATTACCCATTATTACCTAATATATACTTAATATGTACATCCCCAACACTTCAAATGTCTTCTTTCATCACCAACTAACATCTCAAAATATCTAAATACATCTTAAATTAGATTTTGTATTATTTTGATCCTAATTTACAAAATTAACTTAAATATACCTTTTTTATCTACATATTTATTATATAGTATACATAACATATAAAACTAACCCCTCAAATTCCATCAAAACTATGAAAAATATATTATACTCAGTAAATTATAGTTGTTATGTTTTGATCATGAGAAGTACTAAGATAGTTTAATATATATTATTTTTCGAAATATTATTTTTCAAAATATCAATTTTTAGGTTTGATTTTGCCAAAAATTAGCTTAAATTAGGTAAATGACCAAATAAAATTATAAGATTCAAATTAAATATTTTTAAAATCATAACTAAGCTTTAGAAGTCATTACAAATCAGATTTATTAAGAAATTTAATTAAAAATTTATTATTTCTTTCATATGAAAAACGTATAGTTTATCAAAATTTATTTTTATGTAAATTAAATATATCATATAAGAAATATGTACACAAAAAATTAGCTTGAAATAACATTATTTACTAATTTTGAAAATTTATATAAAATTCATTAGAATCAAACATATTCTTAAGGAACCTATATAAGCACTTTTAATTTATAAAAAAAAAAAGGTTGATATTCTAATTCTATATGCAAAAATAACTAAGAAAACCAAATTTCATAATTTTTCATGCATATTTGATATTTTTACTAAATTAAACAAATTTGAAAGGGAAATTGAAACTTACCAATTGATAAGCTTCCAACCACCAATGGTGGCTTCACCATTGTTAGCACCTTTAAGCGTGGGGTCCACTGTCTAGTGGTGATGGCCGTTCCTCTGTAGGTAGTCATTAGATGTGGGTTCCTTATATAAACCTTAAATGTACACTATTTTATCTAATTTTGCTAAAAATATTCTCTCATCTCTTCTTAGTCTCTCTCAATTTTTTTTTGAATTCCTAAAGTCAAAAATGAATTTTAGAATGGGTTTAGGTATTTATAAAAGAGGTTTAGGGTTTCTTTTTTATTTTTAGAGGGCCAAGTGTCATTTTTCTTCTTCCATTTCCACTTTCTATTTGGCTAATTTTAATTGTTTGATTTTCTTTCTTCAATTCCCAACATTATGTGCCTCATTTATGGAATTTTCTTCATTTTTTCATATTTTTGTTGATTTTTCTTTAATTATTTAGTATTATTTTAACATATTTTAAGTAATCTCGCGTATTTTTACTTATATGTAAATATATATATGATACAAAGAAATACTTTTAAATATTATTTAAATTATTTTATAATTTTTAGTGTACATATAATTTATCTCTATCACTTTGTTAGTTATTGGAATTTATTTTATGCGTTTCCAATAAATAATAGGAAATTTATATATAATTCAATATTATAATAATTAAATATTTTATTATTTATTTTTTTATATCCAAACTCGCTAGATCATTTTTATTAATATTCTTAATTTCGTCCTAAAATTTAAGATTGATCAGACAATTTACTTGATTACCCTAAGTTTTACGAATCAAACTTTAAATACTAGATTGCGGGGCTTACATGCCGCTATACATACTTATCTTGACTTTCTCTTTCTACCCATTTGCTTAATTGCATTTATATTTATTATCATTGAAATTCATTAATCTATTTGTTAATTTGATAAAATCTTTCGTTGCTTAAAAAGCTAAAAGGAAGGATTATTTTCAAAAAAACTTTTAAGTATTTAAGTAATTGATTTAATTATCACTTCTTGATTACCTCAATGAGACCTACAATAAGGAAAGCTGCTACGTTCATCCCAAGTTTGCAATCTCCAACAACATTTGAAAATGACGGGGTTGTGCAAACTTAAGAGGCAAATCTATTCAACAATTGCATGACATGAATAACAATGCAATTAGAGTATAGGTGTTGACTCCACATGATGGCTCCTTCTATTGAGAATGTCACAATAAGGGGGGATTGATATCTTAAGGATGCTATTAAGATATTAGCCTTTATCTGACGAACAAATGGATTGCACTGGTAAACAATAATGTAGCACATTCTTTACCTCTATGAAATGTTAATATTCAAATTATTGATGAAGAAAAATGAATTCAAGTAGTATTCTAATTAAAAGTCAAAATCAATCAATGATTGAGAACAAATGGAGAAAGGGTTTCTTAATTGCTTTCATAAAACACATTGAATTGTAGGCGTGATGTACTTTACAAACACTAAGTAGAAGAGATACAAAATTGTTGTTGGTGAGATCAACTATTGATGATTATTGATATTAGATTGTAAAGATCATCTCTTAGAAATTGTTGCACTTTAAATATGCATTGAACATATGCTTTGGTAACTTTCTCTACATATTGCATAGAGTTAAACCATACATCTTCAAAAGCCTCACCATTGAAGATATGCCTTCCTATCATATTAAGGTAAATAAATAAATAAAATAAACAAGTGTAGGCCAATTAATGCTTTCTATCTAGGGTCAGCAATTCCTGTTGACAAGTCAAGTTTCATATCTAGTTTTGAACGTTATATATTTAAAAAACCTCAACTTGCAAAATGATTCATGTATAAATTATATTTGGGAAAAATTATATCAAAGGGATTAACATTTACAAATAAGTTTGAATACGAATCAATATTTTAAAAGTTTAAATAAAAAATATCATCAATCGATCATTATGATGGCATCAAATTAGTTTGACATAGCTATTAAGTGCCAAGTGGTGCTTATATGTTGGTCTTGTGACACTTATGTGGCATTTTAATAACAAATAAAGAAAAATGTATAATTATAAAAAAAGATAGACTTTTGAAAAAAAAAAGTGAAAAAAAATTTGTTAAAATCTTATTGACACTACTACATATAATATATATAATACAATATAATTAATTAAAAATTAAAAAAAATTTATAAAAGAAAAATAAAAGCAAAAAAAAAAAAAAAAACTAGCCACTCCTTAGCTTTAGAGTAGCTAGTGCAGCCACAAAACATTAGGTGGGTAGTCACCTTCAACCTGAGGAGGTTGCATACTACCCCTCCTTTAGTGGACAATTGTCACCTCTAAAAAAATAAAAAATAGAAAAAAAAAAAAGAAATGTAAAGGAAACTAAATCGAGTTAGGAGTTGTGTAACCCATCCACTTAAGTGGTGGACGACTATCATTGCCTTAACCAAAGAAAAAAGAAAAGTGAAGGAAAATCGATCGAGTTAAGCGATTCGATCAAATTTTATTTTTTTTTCTTTAAATGACTCAATTTGTCAAGTGAGTCACAACCCACTTAGTAATTCATTATTGAATTGGCTAACCTCAAGCCTTAGGGTGGCTTTTTTTTTTTTTTTTGTAGTTTTTGCCTTTAGTTTTGTTTTTCCAAGCTTTTTCTTAATTTTTAGTTAATTATATTGTATTATGTATGTTATATGTAGTCATAGTATTAAGATTTTAACAAAAAATTTTCTACATTTTAAAAAAGTTTTTCAAATATTTTTTTTGCTTTTTTATAATTTTATATGTTTTGTAATTTTTTTCAATATTTGTTATTAAAATGTTATATAAGTGCCACACAAGTGTCATGTAAACGTCACTTGACATTTAATGAAAAGTTAGACTAATTTACTGTGTTATTATGGCAGGTTAAAAACATTTCTTATCAAGACCATTTATTAAAATATTAACATTTTATTTAAATTTTATTAAATATTAATATTTTATTTAAATTTACTCTAAGATGTTGATTCTCTAATGTTATTTCCCCATCATATTTCAAAACCCCAAGCCATAAGCTGGCATGTTGAAAATAAGGAGAAGGATAAAGATAGAAAAGTGATGGAGATAACAAAAGACAAAAAATCCAAAATCTTTGCGATTTCGATAACGCCAATGACTAGGGTCATTGGTCCATTCTTAATTAGGCCGATTTCAAAACATGACGTAGGAGATGGAGTTCAAGATATTTTCACTCAAGATACTGTTGATACGGTTGAAAACACGGAAACGAAGACTTTGAGAATAAATATTGAATCAGGAAGGAAAAAGGGGGGGAAAAGTAAAACATAGCATCTTGCTTACGTTAGGGCTAAGGTTTCTTTATCTTTTAGAAATTGTAACTGAATTCTAAGAGCATTTATATAACAAAAATGTTTTGACGTAATTAATAATAGATAAATATTCTCAATAATTTTATTACTATTGTTATTAAATTAATTGACTTATTACAATTAAATACCCCCAAGTTTTAAATATATATTCCTGGTATGTTGAGAAACACTAGATGAAACAAAAAGGATTTTCGCAAGGCCTTCATCTGGTTTAATAATCTTTTCAAACTACCCCTAAATAAAAACTTTTAAAAGGTGGTCCATCTTTCCTACATTTATTACCGTGTTTTATTATTTTTGTAGCTTATGGCGGGACCTATGATGAAGAAAGTAATTGGTATTTAGTATTGTTATCCAAACTATTCCACGAATAACATTGTTCCAATTGTTCCTATCTTTTTGGCCTTTTGTGTAACTTATTCTTCTTGCTGTTTTTTCTTTTTTTTTTTAAATCTTTTTCTTTTATTGTAATGCCTAGAATCAAATGGAGTCACAATCTACCACGTATCTCTACTAATTAAGAACACATTGAAACTCTAAAACCAATTATGATCTTTTTAATCACTTGATTAAAAATAACTCTTAATTATAATTCTTAAAAAATGACTCATAGACAAGTCATTTCAACCACAAATTATATATAAAAGATTTCTAACTTTAATTCAACAAAATTTGTTAATAGTTCCACTCAATACCAGTTTTACAAATCACATAATTTAGCAACGTCTTCAACACAATACAAAACTATTCATCTCTCTTTCCAACTCAAAAATCCATTTCCATACTTATCACAAATAGCAATATGTCAAATCAACTTGCAATTATAAAAATAGAAAAGTGAGCCGAAACTTAATACAGGTGAATAAACACACACGAATGCCAAGCCCAAACGTAAACATACGTTTAATGCAACTATAACAAAATATAATTAACAACAGTTTAACCATCTTCAATTTATGTCAGCAAACAACATAGGGGTTCTCATAACCTCGTTATATTATGATCTTGGTCTATATCTATAGGTGAATATAATAGAAGTTTTCTTTTAAGTCCTTTACACTTGGAGTCCAAAGACTAGAAAACCTAGAATTCTAATTGCATCTCTCATGTACGAGTTCACTAGAGAATTCTCACATATGATTAGTGGTTGCTCCTTTAAGAATCTACCACTATAAGCCTTTAGAGTAAATGGGTTAAGCACAACCAACAGTCAAGGTCAATTAGGTCGTATATGAATTGGTCCGATTTTATTTTCTAAGTCCTAATAGACATAAACAACAACCATGCACTATGCGCCATGTACCTAGGATCACTCTACAATAGCTAACAGCAACTCCAAACTCATAAGTCCCGAACGAAACAACTCAAACCTCAATAAGAAAAGAATCTGATACCTAGCATAAATCTATTTGAAATCAAGAAATAATCATATGCATTAACCTTTAAATACTTGATAATTAAGTTTTACCTAAAAATTACTTGGGAACCTATTTATCTATTACTTATCAATACATAAACTTATCAATTCAAAGGTTCTAAATGAAATTAATCAAATTGATTCATTAGTCAAAGATATGAATTGGAAATAATATAAATATATAATACAATAGAGTAAAAAGTTAATATATTTATATATAAACTAGTTAATTACTCATATCGTAAGAGTACAATATATAGGGAAAATATAAAGTAAACATATAACGGGGATATTCAATTATAGGGCTTACTAACCAAAATAAATAAAGAATATGTATATTATTAAATAATATTAAAGTTCATATAAATACGTAAAGAAAGAGATATTAGTAATTGGAATCTAAAATGAACATGCTATATAATCAATATCATACACTATATAATCGTAATAACAATCATAATATAAATACTTAAATCATAATATCAACAATAATAATAATAAAGCATAATCATAAGAGAATGGAATCATTGTAAGCCAAATTGATAATTAAAATCATACATGTATGATACAAGTATTAGTATAATTCCATATCTAATAGAAAATAGTAATCCAACTCCATATATTATAAGAATTCAATACGTGACACAATTTATGATAGTAACTTTTATATAAAAATAATACTACAATTTAGTAAATAAATCAATTTATAATAGAAATTTATTTACTAGCAAAATAGATAAAAAATAATATAATATGTACACAATACTAAAAATTTGACTAAGTTGACTTGTGAAATATATGACTGAGACGAGAATATTGAATGAACACTAACTCATTAGATAGAGAACCTACTAGAAAACAAATAAATAAAAAATGACATTTTTCTTAACAATACTCAAAATAATTAACGAATAATAACTTTACTAGAATAGCTTAGAACACATAGAATATAATTGCAGAAAGTTGTCCAAAAGAAGATGAAGATAGTGAGATAGTTAAGTGAAATTTTGGGGGTAGAGTCTTGCATGTAGATGAAAAAGAGTG
The DNA here is from genome assembly GCA_024138015.1 of Lumnitzera littorea. Lineage (NCBI taxonomy): Eukaryota > Viridiplantae > Streptophyta > Magnoliopsida > Myrtales > Combretaceae > Lumnitzera > Lumnitzera littorea. The sequence continues at coordinate 79,674,330 of JAMXBB010000011.1, forward strand.
GTTAGGTTAGTGAGGATCAGGGAATTAAGTAGGAGAGTAGGGTTTGTAAAGAGCAGATGGCAAGAGAGATTAGAGAAGAGAGATTGGGAGCAAAGAGAAATGAGAGATTAAGAGAAGAGATGAGGGAAAGAGAAGAGAGCTTGGGTAGGGGAGTGAGGTTTGGCTTGGGAAAAGGCATGAAGAGATTAAGTAGGGAAATTAATGGGATGGGGGTGATCTAACGAAGAAAGAGGTTGATGAATAAAGAGAAGAAAAGTGAGATGAGGGTGGGGTCCGATAGAGAGTAACCACAGAGTGGTTTGGGAAAAAAGATAGAAAAAGAAAAGAGTCAAGAGAGAGAAAGAAGAAATGATTATGGTGGGGTGAAAAATTTTAGAACAAGGTTTAGGATATTCTAAGGTGTTTTAGAATCTAGGGTGTGTGTCTAAGTGAATTTGGGAAAAAAATAAAATATAATTAAAATGAGAATAAAAGAATAAAGAGTATTAAGAAAATATGATAAAGATTAAAATATAGAAAGATATAATGTATTAATAAAAATATATACTTTATTTGTAAAATAAAATTATCTTATTTTATGTTTACGTATAATAAGAGTTATAGAAGAATGTTAATGAAACCTTAATTTAAACATTTATTCCATAAGATAAATTTAAATAAGTCTGAAATCATATTAAGATTTATAAATTAAAAATTTTTCTTATTCATAATACTTTTATACTGACATGGCCTAAATACAATTGATTACTTAATTATTACTTTTAGTTTGATTGGGGTGTTCGTTATTCTCTCCTTAAAATAAATTTAGTCTTTGAAATTTCCACTAAAAGAAACACTTGATATATTTGAAACTTCGATCTATTGATTTTTAGTTATCGTTAGCGATCAAAGATTTTTAATTAGTACTAAAATATTTATACTGTTTACAACTTAACATAAGTACACATATAACGAGGCCAATGGATGTTAACTCAACATTAGCTCGACTGACCGAACTTAATTGATACTCAACTTGACTCAACTCAGTTTGATTAACTTGACTTAGACTAATAAACACAACACAACATTTATTAACTCATACAAAACCAACATGTCATGCCATGGTATAAAAAGACTCATCCATTCATCTCGCTGTAAGCATTCATATGTTAAGTTTTTTCAAATCTTTTAAATCTCGTTTTTTAGATTGACCTTTTATTCCTCATTCCAATTCTTATGTGTTACTATCTACTATGCATGGTTTGGTGAGTAGTCTTAAGTTTGAATGGATCGTGCATAAATGCTTGTTATGTCATTCTCCTAATTGTGCCTATTTATAGAGGTTACGTAAGATATATGTCTTTAGAGGGTGATTTTTATCAAGTTTCTCTCTAAATATTTTTACATCTATTCGTAATCTTATGGATCTTAATTTAAAAGTTTTAAGAAACCAAATGAAAATCAAATCTAAGAAGATAGGAACTAAGGTAGCTTCTCACTCACTCTTACATCGGACCCATATTCTACCTAGTCCTCTCATTTGCTCACCACGCGTCTATTACACTGCTCTATCAATTGGCTAAGCTTTGTAAGATGAACTAATCTAAGCATATCTATGATAAGTTATCTTAAGTTGCTAGCGATCGTCAACCTAGGTCCTCCTATGATTCATCTCCTAAGTCACTTTATAATCTTCTAACCTAAGTGCTTCTAAGTTTCACTAACTTAGCTCTTCAAGCATCCATCGAGTGAATCTATTTAGCAGTCATCAAACCTAATCTTTTCTATAATCCAAAACCTTAAAATTCATTTAAGATACATAAACCTAAGCTCCATAGGGATCAAACAACCTAAGTTCTTAATGGATTAATCACTTAAATTCCTCATGATCAACAACTTTTGTCACTCTTGATACATCGTCCTAGATTCTCTATGATTCTCAAAACCATAGTTTTGATACCATTTAAGCTGTAATACCCGAGAACTAGAGGGTACTATAACCTGCCATGTGTCCATACTAATTATGATCATGTTAAGGCTCTAAAATCAACTACAGTTTCTTTAATCACTTGATTAAAAATAACTTTCCATTCCAACTATAAATTATACATAAAAGATTTCTAATTTAAAATCAACAAAACTTGTTAATAGTTTTACTCAATACCAACTCCACAAATCGCACAATTCAACAACCTCTTCAACATAATACAAAATTATTCATCTCTCTTCTTAACCCAAAAATTCATTTCCATACTCGTCATAGATAGCAACATGTCAAATCAACTTATAGTTGTAAAAATAAAAGAGTGAGTCAAAGCCTAGTACAAGTTCATAAACACATACGAATACCAAGCCCAAAACATAAACATACGTTTAATGTAACTCTAACAAAATATAATCAACAACAGTTTAATCATATTTAATTTAGACCAGCAAACAACACATGAGTTCTTATGACCTTGTTATATTATGATCTTGGTCCACATACATAAGTAAATATAATATAAGTTTTTCTTTAAGTCCTTTATACCGAGAGTCTAAAAACTAGAAAACTTAGAATTCTAATTGCATCATTTCAGATACGAGTTTACTAGGGAATCTTCAAATATAGTTAGCAATTGCTCCTCCAATGATCTTGCATTGTAAGCTCCTAAAGCGAGCTGGTTAAGCACAACTAACAGTTAAGGTCAATTAGGTCATTATGAATTAGTTTAGTTATATTTTCTAAGTCTTAACATGCATAAACAACAATTAAGCACTACGTATCTAAGATCACTTCACAACCGCTAATAGATACTCCAAACTAACAAGTCCTAAACAAAATAGCTTAAACCTCAACAAGAATGGAACTTGATACTTAGTATGAATCTATTTAAAATTGAGAACAAGTAGATACATTAACCCTTAGATATTTGATAACTAAGTTTTACCTAAAAGTTACTTGTGAACCTATTTATCTATTACTTATCAATACATAAACTTATCAATTCAAAGGTCCCGAATGAAATTAATCAAATTAATTCATTAGTCAAAGATAAGAATTGGAAATAATATAAATATATAATACGATAGAGTAAAAAGTTAACATATTTATATATAACACTATTTAATTACTTGTATTGTAAGTGTACAATATATAAGAGGAATATAACGTAAACAAATAACGAGGATATTAAAATATAGGGCTTACTAACCAAAATAAATAAAGAATATATATATTAGTAAATAATACTAAAGTCCATAGAAATACGTAAAGAAATATATATTAGTAATTAGAATTTGAAATCAACATACAGTATAATTAATACCATATACTGTAAAATCGTAATAACAATCGTAATAGAAATACTTAAATCATAATGTTATTTATAATAATAATAAGGCATGATCATAAGAAAATAGAATTGTTGCAAGCCAAATCGATAATTGAATTTATATATATATGATATAAGTATCAATGTAACTCCACATCTAATAGAGAATAGTAACCTAACTCTATATCTACATATATTATAATAATTTAATACATGACCCAATTTATGGTAGCAATTTTTACATAAAAATAATACTACAATTTAGCAAATAAACCAATTTATAGTAGAAATATATTTACTAGCAAAATCGATGAAAAAAATATAATAGGTATATAATATCGAAAATGTAACTAAGTTGACTCATGGAATATATAGTTGAGACGAGAATACTAAATGTACACCAAATTGTTACTGAGGACCTACTAGAAAATAAATAAATCGGAAATTACATTTGGCTTAACTATACTCAAAATAATTAACAAATAATAAATTTACTGGAATAGCTTAAAACGTATAGAATATAATTGCGGAAAGTTGTTCGAAAGAAGATGAAGATGGTGAGATAGTTAAGTGGGAATTTGAGGGTAAGGTCTAGCATGTAGATGAAGAAGAGTAGTCAGGCTAGTGAGGATTAGGGAATTGAGCAGGAGAGTAGGGTTCGTGAAGAAAAATGGTGAGAGAGATTAGAGAAGAGAGATTGGGAGCAAAGAGAGGCAAGAGATTGAGAGAAAAGATGCGGGCAAGAGAAGAGAGATTGTGTAGGGGAGTAAGGTTTGGCTTGCAAATATGCAAGAGGAGAAAAGAGAGATTGAGTAGGAAAATTAATGGGATGGAGGTGGTCTAATGGAAAAAGAGGCACATAGCTAGAGAGAAGAAAACTGAGATGAGGGTAAGGTTTGATGGAGAGTAAATGGCGAAAGAGAAAGAAGAAATGGTTGTGGCAGGGAGAAAATTTTTTGGGTAGGGTTTAGGATACTTTAAGGCGTTCTAAAATCTAGAGTGTATGTCTAAGTAAATTTGGAAAAAAAAAATATAATTAAAATGAGAATAAAAGAACAAAGAATATTAAGAAAATAGGATAAAAATTAAAATATAAAAAAATATAGTGTACTAATAAAATTATATACTTTAATTGTAAAATAAAATTCTCTCATTTTATGTTTACCTATAACAAGAGTTATAGAAGAATGTCGTTGAAACCTTAATTTGGACATATATTCCATAAGATAAATTTAAATAAGCCTGAAATTATACTAAAATTTATAAATTGAAAATTTTCCTTACTAATAATACTTTTATATTGACATGATCTAAATAAAATTGATTACTTAATTATTACTTTAATTTTGAATGAGGTGTTTTATTTATGCTTCTAATTCTTGTGCTTCAAATGATTAAACTTTGTAATTGCTTTTAATTAATATTCTATATTGGATGCTTTACTTTTAGCACAAGTGATAAATATATAAAAATATATAATTTACAACATATTTGTTATATACATTAAACTTATCTCTCTCTCTCTCTCTCTCATACAAACCAAACACATATATTAGAAATTTTGGATAATAATACGATAAAATTAATTGTGCTATAAATACCTTTGGTTTTTTTTTTCCCAATAATCATATTACAACTTTTGGGAAAATGGTGAATTTGACTTAATTTATCCCACTGAGAGGTTGATGTTTATATTATTATATAACCGCCTAGACTACAAATATTGGTTCAAACCGCAATGAAACTCAATTGAAGTAAATAAAAAATTTTAAGCTGGCTTTGCTTTGAAAATTTTTATTTATTTTATCTAAAATCTTTTGAAGATACAAGAGTGTTGTTTGACATGAAAAATCGTCGAAAAGAAAGCCAAATCTCTTGCTAAAGAACTAAATCATCGCAGCTCAATCCCTTCAACAATATACCACCTCAATGACATCGGTGAAACAAGCATAGCTTATTAATAAAATTACAACGGCAAAGAAATAGTGAAGAGAAACAGAAGTTATTTACACAAAGCCAGAAGGAAAAAAAGAAATCCAGTTGGCTTTCCAGCTCAGCTTCGTTGAACAAACTTTAAACAGGAAAAGAAACGGAGTATCCTAAAAAATCTAGCTCCGTAATTGTGTCGGTACGCGGTGCTCTCCGCGTATTTTATTAAACGCTTAAAAGAGAGAATTTTTTGCGCTTCCTAGTAATTACGTTGTAAAAGCTTATATTAATACAAGAGAATGAAAAGCATTTTGTAATAAATATCCCAAGATCGTTTATATTTCATAGTTCTACTTTTAAAATAACACAATATATCTATAGTAATATGCTAGTAATAATTTATTTATTTATTGACGATTATGAGTTACAGATTATCATGAGTTCAAAATCAAATATCAAATATATTTTCATAAAAACAATGACGCATATGAAAGAAATATTATTTATAAAAAATTACAAAAAAAAAAAAACAGCTAACAAGCTTTTTTTTTTTGAAATAAATAAGGTTTTAATGTTAAGTTTAATATATAAAAATAATCCAAATGAAATCAAATAAGTTAAAATAGAGTCGTGATTTCGATTCTTTTAATCTTAAATCAGAATCTTCTTTAAAATCGAAAACATAACAAATCTTAATTTTAGCTTTTAAAATTATATGTAAACATAAAAAATGATAATTTGATTTCAAATTTGTGATTCAGTTTCGACTCGCTCCCGCTTACCAAAGTATAAGTACTGACGAAGTTGATTATGATTTTTCACGTGATTAAAATTGTCTTCCTTTTCCTAACGAGACCCTTTCCATTTCCTAACCAGAACCGATGTAACAAAGTCCCAACGCACCAATTAATGCACAATTAACCACATACCAAAAAATAACCACATAACCCCCCTTTCCCTCCCCTTTCTCACTCCGTCCTTGTTTCTCTCAACTACCCTGGTTCCCACCTTCGCACGCGGCCGACCACGACATAATTTCCTCTCAATTTCCCACTTCTCTCCGTTGAAACCACTTTTGCCTGTTTCTTTTTGTCTTTCCATTTTCTTTAGGTTTCCCACCCCTCCTGCGTTTGATCCTCAAGTGAAACAAGACAACATCCTTGTGACTACTCTTATTATTATAATAAAATCGCAAACCCTCCTCCATAGTAGCAAATTGAAGTAAGTACGACGTGATTGTGCTAATTAACGTCGTCATTTATCATCATGCCCCCATTTCCATGGAGGAAGAAATCTCGGATTTCCCGCCTGGTGGCGGACCTCCAATCGCCGCGGAAACATGGCGGGTCGCTTGTGGTAGAAACTGGCTTCCCAACTTCCCTCATTGATCTCGTCGTCAAGAACAGCGATCGGTTGAAGAAACCCTCCAAGAAGAAAAAGAAAAGCGAGCACTATGAAGAGTTGGAAATTTCTAATCCTGTTTTAACTTCACTTTTACCGTATCGAGAATACGGCACGACCACGCCATCATCATCCACGACGAGCCCGACCCTGAACTCGACCTCGACCTCGACCAAGACTGCGACCGCGGCCACTACCGCGACGGCTGCAACAAGTTCCCTGTTAAAAAAGGAACCGGTAAGGAAGGATCTTGATAAGAAGAAATCGAATACCGGTAGTCATAATTGTGATTATGATAACAAGGGTATTGTTAGTGTTAATCGGGATGATAATTTAAATGGGTGTGATCGAATGGAAGTGAAGAGCATATTGATTGCAGTTCTTAAGGTTCTTTTGGTGGTGGTTTTGGGGTTGAGTACAAAAAGACTTGTTGTTGGTTTTACTATGTCGGCTTTTCTTCTTTTGTTCCTTGAATGCGTCGGTGGTCGGTCGTTTAATTTCCTAAGACCTTGTTTTAAAGCAAGGGAATGTTTTGAGTGTTTCTTCAAAAGGGTGTTTGTATGTGTGCCAAAGTTTTCGTCTTTTGGATGGAAAAGGGGTTGTTTGGATTCTCCAAAGCCGGTCCTTATTACGCAAGAAGAAAAAATTGCTTCGTCCAATTCGTGTCTGTCTGGTAGAGATGGCAAGATAGAAAGTTTAAGTTCTTGTGTTGAAGAAATACAAGTTTTGGATTCTAATTCGGATAGGGATGTGGGTGGTGAAGCTAATTTGGGTGTGCTACTTGGCATTGAAAGTGGTGATGGTTTTAGGGAACCGAAGGATTTGGATACGGTGGAAAAGATGAAGAGTATTGGAGATGAAGAGGACAGTAAGAAGGAAATATTGGAAAGTGAGAATCCGAAAATGAAGAGTATTGAAGATGAAGAGGGCCATAAGAAGGAAACATTGGAAAGTGAGGATCCGAAGTGCAATAAGAAAGGGAAGTTGAAATCGAAGATAATTAAGAGGATTGTACCGAAGAAGTTGAGGAACTCAAAGAAAGATAAGAAGGAGAATGGACTAGAGATGGGAAACGAATTGGTTGCACGCCTAGGGGAAGATTGTAGTATTTCTCGTGAAAAAGATGATGCACGGCGAGAAGATAATGAACTGCAGAAAAATGTACGTTCTATTGGAGTTGAGAAGTTTCAACAGAAAATCGAAAAAAATGATGGAGTGAAGTACAACTGTGTTGTTTTGGAAACAGATCCAGCTAGACTATCAACGGGCAGGCTTAGCCCAGAAAGCATGGATAATGGTGGAGAAGAAGGAAGCAGTAAGTTGAAATTTTGGGTAATATTGCTTATTTCCCTTGCGGCACTTCTAGTGGGTCGCCTTCTCCCATTACTACTCACTGTTGTGTGTTTCGTGGGGAAAGTGGTTGGAGCACTAAGGAGGCAAAAGAAGCGCTGTTGCTCAATTTCAAGCTAGGAATGCTATAGGCAGCACTTTCTCCTTTTTTTTTTTTTTTTTTTTCAGGTCGAAATGCTTGATATTAGTTGGAGTCTCGAACTACAAGTGTATTGCAAAAGATCGAATGATCTTTTTACTGTCACAATGTTGGTGGCAATCATCCTGGAATATTGTACACAGACACTGTAAATTCATACAGACACGGATAAATGATGAAAGTCCATGTGCAAAATTTCTCGTCTCCATATCAGGAAATCTGTGTGATTTTATGGTCATTTATGTCATGAGCTTTACTGAGAAAGGATGGCTGAAACTCGGAGCCGTTTCCTTTCTAATAAGCTTTTCAGTCAAATACGATAGAGAACATTGCAGGCTACCTTTAGGTGGCTTTGGCCTGATGATCGTGCTTGTTTCTTTTTTCAGCTTCAAATTTTGGCAACTTGATACCTGAACTTTGCGGAGTTAAGTCTTTTGTAAGACGGGTTTACCGAGATATGTATGTTAGTAGCAATAAGCCTAGAGAATTGGGGAGGAAAGCTATAGCTTATCAGGAAGACATTTTAAGTCACTGAGCTTGTGAAGCCTTGGTTTGTCCTGTCTTTTATACACTACTGAATTAATGTCGTTCACCTCGGTGTGATCTTTCAAGGATCTGTAGATACTTCAACATCCTTTATACATTGTGGTAGAATTTCATAGCAGCCATATTTAGTGAACTCGGCTTGATATTGCAAAGAAGCACGTGGAATCTTATTTTGACACGACCGCAATCAATTTCCCGGTTCGAGTCGGTGTGCAGGCTGTCGGGCAGGACCATTTTTGAATCTGCAGGTACCTCAGCCGTTAAGTTTAAGTAAAGTAAATGACAGTTGAATGTAATAGCAAAACAGCTGCAACTTTCCCTTCTAGTAGTTTACATCAATTCGCAATTCAAACAATGCCTTTCTAATAAGCCGGAACTTGAACTGATGCTTTCTTGATCAACTTACTGCATGGTATTGTAATTATAATGGAGATGACGTACGTTTATCCTTAAAGGCAAATCGAGAACGAAATCTTTTGAGTGACAAATTATTAATAAATTTTACTCACAACATCTAGTGTATACATGTTATTATCGTGTTAGCTAATACGCTTTCTGCAAACATCACGTGTTGTAACATATGTCCTTTACTGAAATTTATAGGCAAACTTAACTTTAATGGTTGAGAGCAAGCATAAATTATTGTAATTATATTGAACTATATAGCACAAGGTACTTGAGTGGTTTGCATTTGATTTTTGTAAAAAGGAGGATGTTATTGACAGTGAGCTTGGAGCAACATTATGCTATGTAGAAAATGGTCAGTGATTGAAAGTGGCTGGCTTGGTGCAGCTTCCATTGACTGTGGATGGTTGGTTGTAGGTGGGGCTGATTTATTTAATATTGAAAATTATGAATAGCGGAGAATTTCTTTTTCTTTCGTTTTTGCGTTTCCTTTTTCATATTGTAGGGACAAAATTATTCTACTCTTCCGTATTGAAGTTGAATGGATTAGATATTATATTATAATTCATGTGGATGCAAACTTACTCTACTTGTTCTATAATTGCATATATTATATTCCATTGATTTAGAATGTATAGTCAATGGGGTGAACATTATTCTCCTACTCTGGAAAATATTTTCCTTAAATAAAAGAAAAAAGAAATTCTAGATTGATAAAGTAGGTGCTCAAGGAAATGATTCTGGTATATTGCTTTTGATGAGTATAGGGAGACTTTCTTATAAGAAAGTGTAGAATCAAATCTTTTTATAGTTTGTATTTTCTAATTTTTGCCATATTATTTCGTTATAATCTCATAGTCAGTGTTTAAAGAAAATTGAACTTGATAAAAGAGTGAATAAATGTTTGTCTCAATCTTTTTGCAGTTTTATCTCTTTAGGTATGTAGAGGAAAATTAAATTCATACGATACTCGATACAAAAGATAGATTAAATATAAATAAGTATAATTATTGTAATATAAACAATTTATTTGCGATTACAATTAAATTGAATATTCTTTAATATTGTTATAGTCTCAATCCGATAATAACGCGGATTACCATCGTAACTAGCAGTGCATTGAAATCGAAGGAGGTTCGGGTTCTTTTTCCCTTGTCTGTCTTATATCTTATCTCAAATGCAAGCACTCGTGATATATTAAGGACGTCAAGGGAACATTTCTAATAATTTGTCAAACAAATCTTGTTTCGTTCGTGTAATTTTAATTTTTCAGTTGTGGTGGCTGTACTGTTGTCACAAAAACGTGACCCACTAGCCTGGAATATTACAAAATTCTCAATTTGTAATCGAACAACTTGTCGTTATAGCTAACCACTAGCATTTTGTTAAGCAAATCATGTTGTCTTGCGTAGAGTAACACTGATGCCATATGCCACATCTATTATACTCCTGCTTTGCGCTTTGAAAGGAAAACCAATAAAAGTTTCTACATGTTTTGATTAATAATCAGTAAATATATAAAAAATTTCAACATGTAAAAATATGAATTCATTATTATTAATAGACATGTAAAAGTTAATTGGTATTTATTTATTACTTTTGAACATACATGGTATGTTAGTATTAGGAGTCTTTTTTTGTTACAATGAAATGAAATTCATAAATCTTATTGTAGATTATGATCTGACGACATCAGTTACGAATATTTTGAAAAGGATGATTTGGATTAATACATTTTTTTTCCCTAACCTTAATTACAGATCCGAAATCAACTAAGCCATCTTTTCGGTTTCATTCCTAAATTTTACTTAAATTATGATTCATCATAATATGGTACAATGGAAATACAGAACCTACATAATCAATCCCACGAAGTGGGACAAAAACTTGTGCTTATGTTATAATTGCCGGATTTGTCGACATGTTGCTACCAATTTGCCCATACTTTGGCCCAACAATAGGTGCATGATACAAATAATTGAAAACAAAGGGGTGGGACATAAGAAACTTTTACAAGAGTGATATAATATGCCCTAAATTTTAGGCTACTTATGAATTGTAAGATCGTGGGCTTTAACATTGTTTGGTAAAGAAAGATAAAATAAGGGTAAAAAAAAAAAAGCCTTTTACTTAGGCACTTTTCCAAAAGCAGATACTTTAAGTGGGAGAAAAAGTTATGAATGTTTATCGCAAACCCGTTAAGATGATCCAAACCCCGATACAGGCCGGTTTGAACCAGTGAATGGCATGTCTGGTCAGGGCCTAAAATCGGCCCATCTCAATGGATTGTGCCCGGTTCATGCTACCTCTTGGTTGAAATCATCAAAATAAAAAGGAAAAGCTTGTTTTACGAGTTGCATTGCCATGTCAAATCATAGCAACAAATGAATTGCAGACGAACAAAAAGGAAAAAAAAAAAAAAAGTGACGCGCTCATAAGCAAATTCAAACATTACCAATTGAATGTTACTTGACGTTCTTCACATAGTAGTGTACATAGCAGCTCACCTGGCATATTTCATTCACTTGAAAATATATACACATTATGTATTACTCTGTAAACTACTTTGTATTTAAATATCTACTAACTATTGATATATTATCTTTTTCCGATTTGTATCCCTTTTTGTACTCAAAATATTTTGGTCTTTTGCAGTTGTGATTGTGATTATTGTTGCACTAACTTTTTTTGAACTTTGAACTATTTTCGTCCATTTGATTGTGGAAAGTTTGCTTGCAAAGTTATTGTTTTATCAAGTTTATATTTCATATACACTACGGCTAGGTTTTTTAGTTTTACTTACTTATTTTTTTTCATGTGCATCTAACTCTAGAAAGAAGGGATGCTTCAATAAAGGTAAGGCTAAATAATTGAAATGTAGTCTTAGATCATTTACGACGTTGATGAGCAATATGATTTTTAAGACTTCAATGGAGATAATGTATTGGATGCAATAGACTATCTTTTATCTGGATTCTCCAAAAATTTTGGGAATAGGAATTTGAGACAGACACTCCCTCCCACCCTCCCCAGCGCCTCTCTCTCTCTCTCTTAACTCCTTCACAAACCTTAGCATTTAAAGGGTGGCCATGTGGTTACCCTTCCTTTGTAAATTTTTTAACTTCATTCAATATAATTTAATTTATAGGTTTATCGTATCGATCTTAATATCCACATATCTATTATTACTAACCTTAGATTTGTCTTTTTTTATCATTCTTACTATCATTGATTTATCAGTATTATGATATTATCTATTATAAATCCACCTCTATAAATCAAGTTCATTTGAAGATTATAGTAATTAAATTGAGATTTGTTTGATAGTAGTTTTTAAAATAAATAATTTTTTAATGTATTTGTTTGCTCCCTTTTTCTTTTTGTCACCCCCTCCATGAGATTACGCCATCCCTCTTATGGGATTAATCACTCTTGCTACTTGGGTGTATTTTATTCTATTAGGGGAAAATTTAGTATTCCCTATGATGGATGTTGTAAGGCTTGGAGAGATGTGCCAATTTATTTGATTGGGTCTTCCTATTCCTTACTTTTTATATATTAATTCTTTTATAGTAATAAGTTTGATTGATATAATTCCTTTTTATTAAATGAAATTCATTTTCTAGAAAAAAAAAATAAAAAATAAAAATCACGTCCTCTACCAGAGACAGACGAGGAAGGGCGTTTCAATAAGAGTAGCAAGACGAGGAAGAAAGATAGCATTACTATGATCAAGTTTGGGCTAGTTATAAATCATCAAAACCATTTAAAATGTAAAGTTTTATAAAACATTTTCATAAAATTATAGACCTGAACGGGAAGATGTGGGACATTTCAAACATGATATGACATCATATATTTGAATCAATTATTCACTTACCCCATTATTCGAGGAACTCAATATAACCTATTATTTTATTGATCTTTTGACATTATTCATATGACTGATGATCTTTCTATTTCCATAACCTCATCAAAACTTTTTTTTACATTCTTTACTAGCCGGAACAAGTTTTTTCCTCCAGAAACTCTCCAGCTACTCGTATGGAGCCACGTAAAATGCTTTCTCTCTTTGTCTTGTGTCTCCGTAACAAATGGTCCATTAATTGATGGGCGAACCACATAATTACAAAGTTACAATCCGATTTTGGTAAAAGATGGCCCGTGTACTTCCCTAATTGGAGAGTGGGATAAATTCAACTATCAACTATGAGCTTATACAACTCAAACAGTTCTCCTTTTGAAAACATATAAGAACGGAGATGTGTGAAGGTTCTTTTCACCACCTGCCATTTATTTTGGAAATTTCAGTAGTAAATTTATACATCTGGATAATTACAATGGAGATTACTTGCTTTCAATTACAAAAAACGATATAAATTTCTTAGTGGTACAAATTGAGGACAAAATTTGCTTGTAACATGTGATGTGTACCGAGGATAGTGTTAACTTCTTGTCATTATCATGGTAGTTTTGTCATATGCACATTTTGTTACATTATTTAATTATGTGGATTAACATTAATCAATTATTTAAAATGTATCATTTTAAATTATTAATAAATCAATTATGAAATTATTAGGCTGTGTGATTCATAATTGAAAGCAAGTAATCTCCATTGTAATTATCCAGATGTATAAATTTACTACTGAAATTTCCAAAATAAATGGCAGGTGGTGAAAAGAACATTCACAAGGTTCTTTATATTTATTATGAAATTATGAAATTTCAGTAGTAACTTGTTAGGCAATAAAGTAATTAAAATGTATATATTTATTACTGTTGCTGTGTGAGCTCATTAGCTCACATAAGGTTTATATTTGTATTCTAGAATATAAGTACTACTAATAGTTTTAGATATTTGTGGCTATTAAACTAATATGTAGTATGTATTGATAGTTAAATCTTATATATTTGATTGTGAGGTGATTCATGCAATATCTTAAAAATCTATTTGTTTATGTATTAATAGTGATGTAATTATTTACTTACTAATATAAATCTTTGTTTCCTTTGTGACTTTTGTAACCATAACAGTATATATATATATTAATAGCAACAGAATCATTTTACTTATTGATATGATTTTCCTTTCTTTTTAGTTTTTATGATTATATCAATTTCTATATTAATGGCAATAGAATTATTTTGCTTGTTGATGTGGATTGAATAATAATATCAATTTTTAATTTGCTTTGTAATTTTGTAAATATTGCATTTTTTGTATGAATCTTAAATTGTGGTAAGAATGCACTTGAATTCGAGAGTGCATATTTTTATAAAAGTACCATAAGTGATTATATTTCAAGTTCTTATATGTGATTAAATGCATTATGATGATATGGGTAATATTTATATAGGTAGTTACCACAAAAGTAATCTATTTTATGTATTTTAATATTTTGAATGAACTAGAAAATTTATCTTCCAAATGACACTTTTTTAAAAATTTATGCATTTTATTGATCCGCTTCATACAATGAAATCTAATGCATGTTGCATTTGTGCTTAAAAGGGATTTGTATGTGATGTTGGGGCTCCTTGTTCCTTTTGACTGTCTTATGCCTTCATCTCAACGCAAGCACTCGTGATTATATTAAGGACGTCTAGGGGACATTTCTAGTAATTTGTCAAACAAATCTTGTTTCGTTCGTGTAATCATATCTTTTTGGTTGTCGTGGCTGTACTGTTGTCACAAAACAACATCCACACACCTGGAATATTACAAAATTCTCAATTTGTAATTGAACAACTTGTCGTTATAGCCAACTACTAGCATTTCGTTAAGCAATCGTATTGTCTTGCTTAGAGTAACACGTATGCCATATGCCATATCCATTATACTCCTGCTTTGCGCTTTGAAAGGAAAGTTTTAATAGTATCATCCCGGTATGTGTTTTCATAAATAAATAGTTAGTAAATATCAGTAAAATTTTAGTATGTAAAATTATAAACAAATTATTATTGATGTATTTCTAAATTTATTAATACTTTCTTAACACTTATTAAAACACATGCCATGTTGGTACAGATGATTTTTTTTTTTTTTTGTTATAGTGACACACAATTTATAAATCTTGCCGTGGATTATGACTTGAGGACATTGGTTGCAAATATTCTGGAGAGGATGATATGGATTAATAATGGTTTTCTTTTTTTTTTTCCTCCAACCTTAGTTACAGATCCAAAATCAACTGAGCCATCTTCTCGGTTTCATTCTTAAATTTTACTTAAATCGTGACTGATCATGATATGGTACAATGGCTATACAGAACCTACATAATCGATCCCGCGAAGTGGGATAAAAACTTGTGCTATAGGTACACGATACAAATAATTGAAAACATAAAAGGTAGGAAATAAGCAACTTTTACAAGAGTGACATGATATACCCTAGATTTAGGCTACTTATGAAATCTAGATCGTGGACTTTTACATTGTTTGCTAAAGAAATATAAAATAAAATAAAATAGATAAGGAAAAAAGAGCATAACCTTTTTACTTTGTTTAGGAAAAAGTCATCAAGGTATGTTTATCTGCAAACCCACTAAGATACCCCAAACCCCGATACGTGAACCGGCAAACTTGCTCAAGACCTAAAATCTACCCATCTCAATGAGTCGTGCCCAGTTCATGCCAAGTCTTAGTTGAAATAATCAAAATAAAAAGGAAAAACCAGTTTTAAAACTTGCATTGCCATGTCAAATCATGGCAACAGATGGATTGCAAACCAACAAAAAGAGGGAAAAAAAAAAAAAAAACAAAAGCGATTCACTCATAAGCAAATTTAAATAATGTAGTGTAAAAACTTTTCCTTTCATTTTTTTTTTCTCCAATTTCAGCATTACCATATGAATGTTACCTGAGTTCTTCATATATTAGTATATATAGCAGCTCATTTGGTATCTTTCATTTACTAAAAAATACATACACTCTATATATCACTCTTAAGACTACTTTGTAGAACATTAGGCAAAACTTAAGAGGGAGATAAATTGAGTTTTAAAAACAAATTACAATTTTTTTCGAAATTAAACACTAAATACAACAATAGGTAAGATCAAGATAATGATAATATAGTAATAAATGTGGAAATTAAAAGAGATAGGGATGGAAAGATTAAGCGTAGATATAACGTGGAGTTCAAACCATCCTTTATTTTCCACGAACATACAATGCTTCTAATTAAGGATTTCACACCACTTTATTGATTTCTTAATTCAAGCTTTAAGAGCTATATAAACAAACTTGATTACATAAGTTTTATACTTATAACTCTTAACACAAATCACAATCTCAACTCTTAACATAAAACTCAATCTCAAGAATTGTTGATGTAGTACTTTTAACTTTCAATATTTAGCAACTAATATCTTATAGACAATATACTTTAAATCTTTCTAAATATTAGTAAATTAGGGTACAAGAGACATTGGAAATAATACATAATAAGAATATAAGAGCATGTTAAAATATTGCAGTAAAGGATCAGCTCTCTCTTGTTCTTAGTTTAGTTGTTAAGCATTTATATTATCCCATTTAATTCTTCCCGTTATAGTGCATTAAATGCTCCAACGGCTAATTGAAACAAGTTTATTGGTATGCCGGTACCTTACACTTATCGGCATGCCGATAAGCAAATGTACTACTGGTATGAATACTAGTAAGTATACCGGCATGTTGGCTCTTTAAGGTCAAAGAGTTTTTTTTTTTTTTGTTATTCGAGGCTTTATATCGTTAGCTTGGTTCTTTCTTGTGCCGTCATGCCGGTAGACCAAATCTTCTTGAAATCAACTTTAATACACAACGAATAAATATATTTTGCAATCCAACTTCAAGATCATTTGATCACCACTAAAAAATTAAATATCTTATAGAGTTAATTGATATATTTAATCATTAAGCAAATTAATTGATCTTATTCAATTAACTCAATATAATCAAATAATACTTATTTTAATTATCTACGTATTTTGTTCTCTTAAAAAACATGTTTAAATATATACTTTTTGTTTTGTTTTTATCAAAATCAAATGGTTTGATCATCACTTAAAAGATAATATATCTTGTATCCAACTATCTACTAACTATTGTGATATATTATTTGTTTTCTATTTGTATCATTTTTTGCACTCCAAATATTTTATTTTATTTTATTTTATTTTTTTTACAGTTGTGATTATGAATATTGTTGCACTAACATACTTTGTATCCAACTATCTACTAACTATTGTGATATATTATCTATCTTCTATTTGTATCATTTTTTGCACTCCAAATATTTTATTTTTTGTAGTTGTGATTGTGAATATTGCTGCATTAACTTCTTTTAAATTGTAAACTAATATCATACATTTGATTGTGGAAAATTCGCTTATAAAGTTATTTTCCTATCAAGTTTTGATTTCATCTACAATGGTAAGGCGCTTTTTTTTTTTTTAAATTATACACACACACACGCACAATAGGGTCTAAAATATAACATGGCTTAGCCCACTTTCTTTATCCCTTATCTAATATAGTTTAGATAGTTTTTGACACTCAAACCCTAATCGTATAGGTAAGATCTCTCTCTCTCTCTCTCTCTTTGTGTTTCTTTCTTTTTGTTTTCTCTCAATACTATATACAACTAAGGTTTTTAACTCTCTATGTAACTCTCTCTCTTGCAAGGTAAGCAACGAAAGGATAGACAAAGCCTGTTTGAGATGACTGATCTCATACACTAATAAAGTGTTGTAAAATTTCTCAATACTTTTTTCTATTATTCTTTTTTACTTTTATACATGCTTAGATTTGAGTTTGTTGAATATATCTATCAATTTTTTATCTTGTTTAACCTAATCTAACTATATATAACAACTATGATGATGTTTACTATAAGACTATACATCTTTATATAATATGTATACTATTTACATGTAATAGTCTGCATATTTTTGTGGAAATCTTCTATTTTGTATATTTCTGTTTGTAACAATTTCCTCCTTATGTAGGAAAACAATCTTGTCATCAAGGTTGTGATGTGCATAGAGTTGTTGAAATTGATCTCAATCTTCCCATGTCGTATCTTTAGGTTATAACCCAGTCCATAGACCCAATGCTTGTCGAACCTTATCACCTTGTCACATAATCACCCTCTAAAACTGGATGACCTTCTTTAGCTAACGTAGGTAGATGTAAGGAAGGAATAGAGCTACTACGAGCTTTCTTTAAGAGGGAAACATGGACAACATTATGAATTTGAGCTTCTAATGGTAGCTCTAATTCATAAGCTAAGGCATCTACCGAATGACCTTAAAGGGTCTATAATATTTTCTATAAAGCTTATGATTTGTGCTCTGAAATACCGATATCTACTTGTAGGGCTGCAATTTGACAAACACCATATCCCCTACTTCGTATTGAATATCCGTTTTGTGTTTATCATAATAAAATTTCATCCTGTCTTAAGCCTTTTGCAATTGTTCCTTAAGTTGTTTAAGCTTCTCATCTCTGGTTAGTAACTTTAGCTTAGCAGCATCTACCTTTGTCGTGGCCCTAACAAATGTCCAAAGAGATGGTAGGGGTCTCCCATAAACCACTTCAAAAGGTGATAATTGAGTTGATGTGTGAATGGACATATTGTAAGCAAATTTTGCCCATGTCATAAATTTCACCCATTGAGAAGGAGTATCCATAGTAAAACACCTTAAATACTGTTAAAACACCTTATTCATCACCTTTATTTGATCATCCGTTTAAGGATGGGAAGTAGAAGATGTCTGTAAAGTAGTACCACTCTTCTTGAAAAGCTTCTTCTAAAACCTGCTCATAAAAACTAAGTCCTCATTTGATATAATGGTTTTTGGAAACCCATGCAATTTCACCATTATATTGACAAACAATTGTGCCACTTTCCATGAAGTAAAATGAGAATCCAATGGTCCTATGTGATAGTATTTTGATAGCTTGTCAACATCCACTAAAATAATTGAATATCCTTAAGATTTTGGAAGACATGTAATGAATTCCATTGTAATGTCTTCTCAAATCTTGTCTAGTATAAGAAGTGGAGCTAATAGCCAAGAAGGATGAGATGTAGTGTATTGTACTTGTTAACATATTTGATAACTCTTTGCAAATTCATCCACATGGTTCCTCATACCCTCCTAAAAGAATTCAAAAGCTATTCATTTAAATGTCTTCTCTTTACTAAAGTGGCCCATAATACTCCTGTAAAATGTAAGGAACAAGTTTAGACTGAGGCACCAAAAAGATCCTTATACTATCATAATACAAAAGTCCATTATGCCATGTTAAAGGGCCTTTTAAATTTTACCTTGCTCCAACTCTTTAATAATCTACTGAAATTGTGGTAAAGTGCTATACTCTTTCTTTAATTTGTCAGCAAAACAAAATAGAGGCACCAATAAAGCAAAACATGTAGACTCCTCTTGTTGTCTTGATAATGCATCAGCTACTTGATTTTTTGGTCTAGCCTTATACACCATTGTATAATCATATCTAATCAACCTAGATAAAAATTTTTATTGTTCCAAAGTTTGAATGACTTTAGTCATGATTTCCTTTAGGCTCCTATGGTCAATTCTGATAATAAATTGTGATCGAAGTAAAGACTATCTCTACTTCTTAACAACTTCTATGATAGCATATAATTCCCTGGCACATATAGAAGCCTTCCTTATATGTAAGGGAATTTTCTTGCTACAATAGGCAGTTGGATGTTGTTCTTCTAAAAGAATAGCACCTACAACAGTGCCAGATGCATCTGTTTCAACTACAAATTGCTTTGAGAAATTAGGCAAAGATAAAATTGGTGCTTGCACCAAAGCTGATTTTAGGTTTTAAAATGCTTATAATGCTTCATTGCTCCATTCCAAAGCATCTTTTTGTAACATATCAGTGAGTAGAACTGCTATGGATGCATAGCCTTTAATAAATCTACAATAGTACCTTAATAGTCCACAAAAAGCTCTTAATTGTTTTACATCACAAGCACTTTCCAATTTTGAATAGTTGCTACTTTTGAGCACTCTAAAGCTACTCCACTTCGATACACTACATGACCTAAGTATTCTATAGTATCTTTCCCAAACGAGCATTTACTCTCTTTTTGATAAAAAGTATTATCTAATAAAATTTGCAATATAAGAGATAAATGCCCAACATGCTCTTATAGACAAGGATGTTGTCAAAAAATACCATGATGAACTTCCTTAAGTAAGGTTGGAAAATTCTATTCATTTGTGCTTGAAAAGTGGCTGGTGTATTACTAAGTCCAAAAGGCATAACTAAAAATTGATAATGCCTAACATGAGTACAAAATGCTATTTTTTCTACATCATCCTTGTGCATTTTGATTTGGTGGTACCTTAAATGTAACTCCAATTTTGAAACTATAGTGGCTCCATACAATTCATCAGTTGTTGGTATAGGAAATTGATCTTTTATTGCAACCTGATTTAAGGCCATATAATTAATTCAAAAACACCAATTACCATCCTTTTTCTTTACTAATAACACTATCAAAGAAAATGGACTTGTGCTATGTTCAATTACCCCTTGTTGAAGCATTTTTGAAACCTACTTTTCAATCTCTTCTTTTTAGAAATGTGGGTACCTATATAGGCATACATTACTAGTCGCGCACCTTCTTTTAAATGAATTTGATGTTGAATTGATCTTGGTGGTGGCAATGATGAAAGTGTCTTAAATACTTGGAGAATCTACCTAATACTTCTCGAATAAGAGTATTGCTAGAAGTTTCTCTTAATGTATTAAATTCTACCGTTTGAGCCAAAATCTAAAGACTGCATAAAACTACATCATGATGTACTGTTTTGCGCAATTGATGTGAAGACATTGAGGTAACCTATGATGAATCCATTCCCTTAAGCATTAATTGAGTTTCATTTATTTGAAATTTCACTATTAATTTCTCATAGTCAATTGTAAGAGGTCCCAACTTTTGCAACCATTGAACACTAAAAAATCACTTTCGCTCCATTTACAGGTAACACATAAAAATGTTTCAATGAATTGTCTACCTTAAATATACAGATGCACATTCTCACAATGTCCTTCACACTCCATCTTACTACTATCATCGATTAAGACTTGAAATTTAGTAGTAGCTAAAATTGTAAGTCTCAAATACTTGACTATTCTACTTTGAATGAAGTTGTGCATGTTCCCCAAATCTACAAGAACAGTGACTGGATGTTTATTTATTTCACCTTGAAATTTAATTGTTGGAGGCATCAATGTGCCTAATAATGCATGTAAGTAGATTGCAGTAGTATCTTCTAACATTTCTTCTATTTAATCCCTTAGTCCATTATCCTCCCACTCCTTGTCATCATTCATACCTTCTTCTACAATTAAAGTAAAAAATTTTTCTTTACACTTGTTATTCCGGCTAAATTTTTCATCACAATTGGAGTAAAGAACTTGAGCTCTTCTTGCATCCATTTTTACCTATGTAAGTTTTTTGATTGGTAAAGTAGGTTTAGTGTAGTGTTATTTGGAATTTATAGGCAAGGTTGTTAAACTCATAATTCTACTTAAAATCACTAGAGGATCTATAGAATCAAAATGTAAAATCGAAATGTAGAAGTGTTAGTTTCTATAACCTACGTAAAATAGCTTTCAAAAAACCATAGATTTCAAAAAACCATAGATATGGTTATAATAGTTATACAAGCCTTGAGATATAGATGGAAATTAAAAATAAAGAGAAGAAATTTGGTTCTCTTTACATAAAAAAATTCTTAATTTATAATGTATAATCTAACATTCATAGAGTCAGATAAGCAAGGCAAAATTTTTTTTTTCATTTTTTTGTCTTAAAAAAGCAATGAACTAAAAAAACTAAATATTTCGACTTATTTTAAATTATTAATGATATAAATTTAAATATATGGTTTTTCTTATAAATTTTTCTATTGAAGCTATAACCTTGATGAAAGCTATGAATATTAAATAAGGGAATTGAAGAGAGAGAAAGAGAAAATAAAATAAAATAAAATAGGATGGGGAAAATGATTTAATACCTTAATAGTCGATAGGATAATAGAAGTTTAGTTATATTATTTTTATTCTTAGCATATTAACTTATATATGTAGAGTCGGTAAACTCGGTTTAAAATGTAAGTTTTTATCAATTTTGACATGTGAAATTGGTTAAAAACATAAATTTCTACAAAATAACGATTTTAGATACAAGTTAATTCAGAAGAGCCTCCTAAAATCGTAAACTCAGAAAAGCCTTCTAAAATTGTAAACTCATAAAATTGTATGGATAGATTCGCGATTTTGACAACTATATTTGTGGGTATAATCTGAGAAGAGGGTTGACAGTTAGAATGATGGAAAGATGTCAACTAAGGGTTCTTTCATGAAAACTGTTCCTAAAATTTGGTTTCATGTGATTTGTCTAATAAGATGGCTTGGGTCAAGGTTGTTGATTTAATGATTTGTAACTCTCTTCTGATGAGTGGTTTGAGGCTTGATATGAAACAACTAATAAAAAAATTCAGTGAAAGCCTAATTACTCTATTACACAATGCTTCAAACTCGAATTGATATTCAGTTACTATCCTTTTCTAAATCAATTTACACAAAGTACCTTATACATGTTCATACTTAGACGATCCAAATCTGGCTTATAATGCTTTCACAAATGCATCCTAAGAAGTCAAATGATTATTTTTGTACATCTACTGATTCCATTCTAATGCTTCTTCCTCCATAGCAAATGATCATATGGTAATTCTATGATGTTCAAGGACATCATGAAATTGAAATAATTGCTCTACTTTAAAAATCCACCCAAAGGATCAGCTCCACAAAATTTTGGAATTTCTAACTTTACTCCTTTGAATAGTTGATCACCATTTTGCATTGTTAAAGATTCATTAGGGGTACCCTAAGTAATGGATGGTGGAATTATATTATTATTATAGGTTACCTTTAGCTTTTCCAATCAAGACACCAATTCTTAAAGTGAATTGTTGAAACTTAGTTCATACTGATGTTACTATTGTTGAATTGCTAAGAGCATGTTCTTGATAGTTTCCATATTTGATGCTTTTGTGTTTCTTGTAGGTGGCACCATTGGTGAAAATCAACGAGAGCAACAAATTGATAGGGCCTAAAATATAACATGGCCTAGCTCACTTTCTTTATCACTTGACTAATATAGTCTAGATTGTTCCTAACACTCATACCTTAATCTTACAAGTAAGATCTCTCTCTCTCTCTCTCTTTGTTTTCTCTCAATACTATATACAACTAGGGTTTCTAACTCTTTATGTAACTCTCTTGCAAGGTAAGTGATGAAAGAATGCATAAAGCCTATTCGAGATGGCTAATCTCCTATACTCATATACAGTGTTGTAAAATCTCTCGATATTCTTTTTTGTTATTCTTTTTTTAACTTTTATACATGATTAGATTTGAGTTTGTTGAACAGATCTATCATTTTGTTATTTTGTTTAACCTAATGTAATTGTAACTACCATGTTGATGTTTACTGTAAGACTATACATCTCTATGCAATCTGCATACTATTTACATGTGTTTGTGTATTTTTGTGAAAAATCTATTTCGTATTTTTCTGTTCGTAACAATATATATTTGTTGTATGTTGCATCTAGCTTTAGCAAGAAGGGATGCTCCGATTAAGTTAAGGGCAAACCATCAGAACGTAGCCTTATACTATTTACGATGTTGATGAGCAGTAAAATTTTTATAACTTCAACGAAGATAGAGTAGTGGATGCAATAGACTGTCCCTTACTTGCGTTGGAGTACATGATACCTTCTTTTGACTATCCTCCAAAAATTTTGGAGCACAATTTAGAGGACTACAATATCCTCTACTAGTGGTTATAGAGGAGGGGCATTTCAACAAGAAACGCAAGATGAAGAAAGACAACAGTAGTATGATGACGCTTAGGCCAGTTATAAACCATCTAAACCAATTAAATCGTAAATTTTTACATATAATTTTTATAAAATTATTATAGGCCCAGACAGAAAGATGGACATTTCAAACATGGTATGGCTTTAGATATTTGAATCAATTATTCGCTTACCCACATTTGACGAACTCAATAGCGTACTATTTTACTGATCTTTTGACATTACTCATATGATTGATGATCTTTCTTTTTCCATCACCTTATCCAACTTTTATTTACATTTTTCAATTACAAAGTTACAATCCGATTTTGCTAAAAGATGGCCCCGTATCCTTCCTACATGATGTATTGAAAAGTTGGACGAATTCAACTATTAAATATGGGCTTATACAACTCAAACAGTTCACCTTTTGAAAACATTGAAGAACGGAGATATGTGAAGGTTCGTTTCTCCACGTGCCATTTTTTTTTGGAAATTTCAGCAGTATATTTATCCATCTGGATGATTACAATGGAGATTACTTGCTTTCAATTGCAGAAAACGATGTAACTTTCTTAGTGGTACAAACTAAGATAAATTAAACTGGGGATGAAATTTGCTTGTAACATGTGATACGTACCGAGGATGGTATTAACTAGTTGTCATAATTGTGCTAGTTTTGTCATATGTATGTTTTTCATTTGTGCTTATAGGCAAACATTCATTCTCTTTATGCATCACTTGTTGTGATGTTTATCTTTTATCTGAAGTTAGGGACAAACATACATTCTGTGTATACACTATATATTATAACATTTGTTCTCATTTTATATCACTTAAAACGTATACATCCTCCATTTATAATTAATAACAAACGTAGGTCCTTCTACTATAATTATTCTTTGAACGTCCTCAGTGGTTCTGGAAACTCGAAAAATTATGCTCTAAAATACTATGATGCTAAACAAGTATGACTGGTCTGTGGGACTATAACATTTACTACATAAATTAGAGAGATGCTTGATAAGCCAAAGGAGAGTTTTGAAATTGAATGCAAACCAACTGGCTCTTAAATATGTCAATCAAGTCAATGCTCTGGATTATCAATGAGGGCAAGAGTCTTGTCGTCAGTAGTAAAGCTATTGAATCTTCTCTAATCTGAAAGAGAGGTGGAAGGATTGTGTATAGCACAAGAAGATTGGTTGCTGGGATGAGAAATATAGGAATCGCCACATTGGGCTGTCTCATTAAGGTTTCTATGTCCGTCCGGCACAACCGTTCCCATCGGTTAATCAGCACGTGAGGGTGGTGGATACCATCCTATATTGTAGAGTGAATGGTTATGGTGAACTCCTTGGTCGACTCTATCCTCATGCCTAAGCATGTAATCTTCGGTGTTGTCATATTTTCTCTGTCATGTGTACTTAGAACACTGGCACTTGATCTATGGGGATCACTGCATCTTCATCTTCCACTGCTGTTATTTCGTAAGGATCCAGTGTCACACGGTCTCTACAATAGTAGAGTCCATGCGTTCAGCCACATTAGGTCCGAGTTTTGGTGGATGTACCTTTACATGAATTGAAGAAGTACTTTTTGGTCCAACTCTTGAGAGTTTTCGTCGCATATTAGTATTATTGAATCTTTTTTCTACTTGGTAAGGATTTAAAAGTAAATGGAGAGTTGTGATCCAAAGGATTGCAACTATCGGTTTAAGTGAGAATTATTTCTCAGCCGTTAGCCTTCAATTCGTGTGTCAGTTGGGTAATTAGTAGAGTCTTGCACCCTTTAATCAGAGACAAGAACCTGGGGAATCAATCCAAAGTGAAGCGGCGGCCTATATTACTATATAGGGGAGGGTTCAATGCTCAAATTCAAATTCCCTCAGTGGACTCGGCCTGCGTTAGTTGAAATGCCAGTCGAAAACTGATTTTTCGTATCAGAATTTAATTTTAGAGTCTATAATTATTCCTGATGTCTATGATCAAAACTTCTTCAATGAGGGGGAAGAGATGGAAGATGATAGTGATGATTATAGTTCCCCATGGCTGACAACTCAGGTATGAATGATTCGGGTATTATATTGTTCCCTTTTCCCAAAAGGAAAAAGACGCCTTAGGAAAAACTCGCAAAAACCAGGGATAAAAGTATAGTCATACCGGAATTCACTGGACTATAAATTACTATTACAAAAACGAAATGCATTATGGCATTTCTGTCAAGGCTTTTCAGTAGTCGGTAATGGCCAAGGGTTTTATATAGTGATCTTTAAACACGAGGATGGCATAAAATGAGTCATAAGAGTTGATTCGTTGTTTAGTAATGGCCATTTTCTGGAAACCTAATTCTAAGGCTTCAATATCTTCTTTTATCTTGGTAGCTCTTCGGGTACATATTCAAGGATTACCCCTTGAATAGTATGCTCCAAGTGTTGTGGGAAAAATTGGGAATCCATCGGAACAATGCTCCATCGTGATATGTATACTTTGAATACTAAATATGGCCGTTTTGCAGGGCTTTGTGTTCAAGTAAATTTTACTAAGCCACTTGTTTACACTATTGTAATTGCACAGCTTTGTGTTCAAGTAAATTTTACTAAGACACTTGTTTATACTATTGTAATTGCAGGGGTGCATTATTGACTAAAACAGCAGGGTATTAACTCCTCATGCTTCATTTGCGGTACTTTGGGCATAAGTCAGATGTTTGCAATTTAAAACAACAAACGATTAACAAGAAGAGGAAGATTCTCAATGAAGTGAGAGGAGAATTCTTATGTTGAGTTGCATACTAGTGACTTCATATGAAGTTGTTACATACAAATTTTTGCATAATATATAGATTCTAATTAAAGTTATTGGTATTAGAATTTGCATGTTTGTGTGTATTTTGGAAACGGATAGTTTTACCAGAATCTACATGTTATACCAAAATCTAAGGGACAACTTGGATCAGAAAAGTTAATTCCATTGGGTTTCACTCTTTTCTTGCATCTAGGAGCACGAAGATCGATGTTCGAAGAGCTTGGGGATAGAGCTAGGGTTAAAGGTCGACAAGAGCTCATTTTCTCCACTAAGTTGAGTTCAACATAAGTCTAAGCTAACATACACCAACAACTAAATTTTATATCGTGTGAGAAATTTAGGAATCTATATCCTAGGGTTTGGTTACTCAAAAGTGATAGATATAATCACCCTTAAATTCAATAAATCATCCATAATTTATAGCCCATAAAAAAAAGAAATTATCTACAATTTCATGAAAACTATCAGAAAATTGTCGACAATCTCTTTTTTTTTTTTGTTGTCAATAATTTCATTTTTACTATCAATAAGTATGATTTATCATTAAATAGGTGATTTACTGAAAAACCAAAAACAAAAAAATATTATATATATTTCCTTCTGTGTTGATTAACCTCATAGTCTTTTGAAGTGAGTTTTTTGACTCCTAAACTTTCAACGATTTGCAATGGTAAGTCCATTTAACATTTTTTATCAAAAGAAGTTGGGAAATTAAAAAAAAAAAAGAACCTATGAACTTTTGTTCTAATGTGGATTCACCCCTAAAATTTTAAGGCAGATTTTTAACTCTCTAAACTCTCAACAATTTGCAAAATTATATCCATTTAACATTTTCCTTTTAAAAAAAAGGTATGTATATCGATATAATTGATGATAATGTATGAAATATTATACAATATAATATTGTACTATACAAATCATATATTTAACCATATATTATGAAGCATATATTAAGATCATAATATCATACACTTACTAATATTATACGTTATAATTGCATATATAAGATATACTGTATAAGATCATATTTTGTGATAAATGATATATTATATCTTTATTGTATATGTTACATAAATTAGGTAATTATTAAATTAGTCAATAAGATAAAAGTCACATCTTAACTCCATCTTAATTAATGCATTATATATGATAGAAAAAAAGTACCTTGATTATCATGATTGAATTTTCAAAATTTTAATGGATTAGACTAGTATAAAAGTATTTTAAATTATAATTTTAACCCTTCATATTCCATAACAATATCATCAATTATCCACAAATATAATGTAAACCTTTTCATCATTTCATCATTTATATAATAAACCATCACACTAACTTTCAATTAACGCATTTACAAAATTAAGAAATGATACAACAATAATTTAATTATCATTTTATATTTAACGAAATTAGCAATAATTACCCACTATCATATATTTACTTTTCAAATAAAAAAATATAGAATCGTTGTACTTACAATGAACACATAAATTTTTTATTAAAAATCTTTCCTTTGATTAGCACACAATACTATGAATACTTTTTATTTCCAATAATAAACTTTTATATCCATAATAAATGTAATTATTTTTTATTAAAGGCAATTTAAGATGATTACACTTGTGGTAAAACATATATGAAATGATTGTGTAAATGTCTAAAAAAAAAAGAGAAAAAGCTTTTTACTTACTATTTCCCTTCTACATACTTCATCGCATAGTCATTTTATGAATATTGTGAATGCATGTAATAATTGTATAAGATTTCTATTGAAAAATATGTTTTCTCATATAATCTAAATATTTTATATTGATCTTTGATATGTAATATTAAAGAGAATGAGGTAGTTTTTATGTATTATTATACATTACCATCAATATATTATACATTAAAAAAATGCATAGGTATAGTATATGATTAATTAAGATGGATATTAAATACAACCTTTATCTAATTGAATAATTAAATAATTACCTAGTTTATGTTATAAATAAATATGTAATATATCATTTGTTACAAAATATAGTTTCATATGATAACATATAGTGTATTTTGTATATGCTATTATAATATAAATATTAGTGAGTATAAGACATATAATATTTAACATAATTTTAATATATGCTTTATAGTATATGGTTTAATATATTATAATTGCACAATATATTATATATTATCATTAATTATCTCTATGTACATGCCTTTTTTTTTTTAAATAGAAAATGTTAAATGTACATTACATTACAAATTGTTGAAAGTTTAAGGAGTAAAAAAACTTATTTTGAAAGTTTAGAGGTCAATCTGCACCAAACCCAAAGTTTAAGAGGCATTTTTTTTGCAAACTTTCTAATATTTTTTTAACAAAAAATGTTAAATGGATTGAATATTGTGAATTGATAAAAGTTTAAAAGGTTAAAAAGCTCACTTCGAAAGTTTGGTTATTCAACCCATAACACAGGAGTTTTTTTTTTCTATTTTTTTTAATTTTCCTCTATTTAGTTTACATCTTTACCAAAGTAATTATAACTCTTTTTTTTCTCATATTATTAGAAATCAAATATATTCTATAGACATGATAATATTTACCAATACTATAGAGGATCATTTTGATAATTAAGCTTTTAGTTAAATTTAATAATATGGACTGATTTTTTTATACTATTGGAGAGAAAGATTTGTCTTGATAGGCTTAAAATAAGGATTGGTATATTGGTTCATCTACTATTGGTCCAACTCAATTGTCTTGCATGAAATAGGTTTTCAAGAAGGCCTTTTGTTGCATAAAGTTTTGTTAGCCTTGCTTTATAAGCCTTAGGTTATTATATAGAGACTTAGACTTGTTTAATAAGCTCTTTAAGTACATCTTCATTTAAAAACCCATCTTCTTACAAAAGGTTTAAGGAGGTTATAATCTCATTCATTGATGTCAAAAGCCATCCAATTGAAGAACTAGGTCACAAGTAGCCTGCGAAGAGCAATTCATAATGCAAAGCTGAATATAGTATTAATGTAAATGAAAGTTGTTAAGTTACAGCTAAAGAAGATAAATGGTATTTATATAGCTATTGCTAATCTCCTAATAAACTAACAAAAGCTATCCAATCTAGAAATGACAAGTGGCTAAATCGAATGTATACACATGTACAAAAATAAAATAAATAATAAGTTCAACACCCCCTCTCTTAAGTTGGAGTTTCTTGAAGCCTTAGCTTACTATACCAAAACTTGAATTGCTATTCATAAAAGGGCTTGGTCCCAACCTTCTTTCTCTCTTTCACTCTCTTAGGTTGGGCCTTCTTGAAGCCCTAACTTATGATACAAAAATTTGTATTGCTATTCATGGAGGGGCTTGGTTAACAAGTCACCAGGTTGAAGATGAGAAGCAACATGCGATGGCTTTAAGAACCCAAGTGTAACATGATCATGGATGAAGTGTACATCTATATCAATATGTTTTGTGTGTGCATGGAGGCATGGATTAGAAGTAATAAGCAATATTGACTTATTATCACATAATAAGGGAAGTGAAAAATCAATAGGAACATTCAAATCATGCAAAATATAGGAAGTCCATAGTGGTTCTTTAGAAGTGGTTGCAAGACTTCGATATTCTACTTTAGTGGACAAAGTAGAAATGTTGAATTATTTCTTGGTCTTCCACTAAAACCAAGGTCGAACCTAAGAAAATACAATACCATGATGTAGATTTATGATCCATTACACTAGAAATTAGAATCATAATAGGGGAGCAAATCAAGAGAATTGTAAAAAGGATAAAATGCCCCTTCAAATACTTCAAGACTTAAAACAAGGCTGGCAAATGAGCAGTGTGAGGGTAAGCAACAAATTGATTAAGATAATGTGTTGCAAAACTGATATTAGGCTACATTAAATTAATATAATTCAAGCAATCAACTAGCCTTCGAAAAGTAGGATTGGAGAGTAATTGGCCCTACTCATGATCCAAATTCAAGCTACTTAGAAGAGGAAACTTAGAAGGCTTTGTTGTAGTATGACCTATTTTGAGAAGAACATCCGATATAAATTTCCTTTGGTTAATAGGACAACAGTACTAGTATGAGATAATTCTAGTCTAAGGAAATAACGTGCCAAGCTGAAATCTTTAATTGTAAAAGTATGATGTAATTGTTGCTTCAAATTAGTTACAAACTGTTCATTAGTTCTAGTCAAGACCATACCATCAACATAAAGAAGAACAACTATGAAATTAGCACCACTTTGTTTAGTGAATAAAGAGGAATCATGCTTGGACTGTTTGAAACCACGAGAGACTCGAAAATTAGAAGTTTTGAGATTCCATTGCCTTAAAACTTACTTTAAACCATATAATGATTCCTTTAAATGAAAAACTTTGGTAAAGTTGGCTTTGTCATAACCTGGAGGAAGGAGCATATAAATCTCCTCATTTGAATGCTCATGAAGAAAGGCATTATTATTATTAATTCAATGCATTAGCCAAGATTTAGCTATAGTAACAGCTCATAAAATTCTTGCTACATTCATCTTTGCAATTGGAGAAAAAGTATCAATGTAATCCTTACCCTCAACTTACGTCAACCCTTTTGCTACAAGTTAAGCTTTATGCCTTTCTATACTCCCATCAAGTCTAAACTTAACTTTGTATACTAATCTCTAACCAATGGGCTTTTTACCCTAAGGTAATCTAGCAATATCACATGAATCATTACACTCAGGAGCATTTAATTTTTGTTGCATTACATCTATGCACTCCTTGTATCTTATTGCTTAAGAATAATCATGAGGTTTTAAGACAGTCAATATGTTTGCTAAAGAAAACACATAATCAGGTAGGTAATGATCAAATGTGTTTGGCTGAAATGATGATAATGTGTATCATGGGAAGCAGATGTATGTAAAGATGAGTGGATAGTTGTAATAGGCAAAATTTTATGAACTGAATGTATAAAATCTTTTAACCAAACAGGTGGCTTATGGATTCTAGATGATTGACACAATTGAAAATCATATGAACCAGCAGACAACACATCAAACCTTAAAACTTATAAATTAAGCAATGTAGCATTTAGGACTACAAAATCATGAGAAGAAGAACTAAGAAGTTGATAAGGATCGGGTGTTACAAAGGATAATTTTGTGGGAAAAGTGACAGAATGGGGTAAAGGAGAAGCATAACAGTTTGAAGTAGTAGGACTAAGTCCAATAGAACATTTAAAGGGACATATATGTTCAAAGAAAAGGACATTGTGAATGACCAATACTTTCTTTGTGTTCAAATCATACACTTTATAACCTTTTTCGTTCAAAGCATACCCGAGAAAAATACAATGTACACCTTTAGGATAAAACTTATCTTGAATAAAACCATGCTTTGCAGTATAGCATAAGCAACCAAAGACCTTCAGATGTATATATGAGGGAGATTTATGGAATAACACTCATAAGGAGTTTTCCAACTAAGCAACCTAAAAAAAATAAAATGTACACCTTTAGGATCAAACTTATCTTGAATAAAACTATGCTTTGCAATATAGCACAAGCAACCAAAGATCTTCTAATATGTATACAGGGGAGATTTATGGAATAACACTCATAAGGAGTTTTCCAGCTAAGAGAAGCCATTGGTATTCTATTGTTAAGAAAGGTGACATTAAGAACATATTCCCCATCAAAATTGTCACGCTCCGAAACGATAGAGTCGTAACAGCCCCGCTGTATAAACCATCCTAAGATAGAAGTTGGCCTTACAATCGCTATCTTAGACCTGATCTACACATGGCATCCACAACTAATCCGCTTTGAAGTAGACAATTTGTAATTTAAACAAATCATTTATCTATAAAAGTGAGGAATTATATTTATATGTTATAATTCAGTTATTGTAGTTAAAGTTTACACTATTTCTCTATAGTATTTTTCCTAGTTATTACATTATTCAAAAATGAGAAGTTCTAAAGTAAAGCTTAAACCTTAAAAATATATGTTCATTCTTCAAATGTTTTTTCTCACTCCCCAGGATCCAACAGTTGCTAGCTTCAGAGTAGTTGTTTGCCGCTTCTTAGCCAGCACCTGCACGACGTCTATAGGGATGTGAGCAACCACAGTTCAGTAAGTAGGGATGGAGGACTTAAAACTATACCAGAAACACAACAAGGTTTTAAATCTCTTCTTAGATGCAATGCATGTGCAAGCAAATGCCATCGTACGACGTTGTCCGGCCCGTCATGAGATTAGAGAAATTGCGCCCGCTCTAATCCGGGTTGAGGAGTTGCCGTTAATGCAACAGCTCACGACCAAACCCAGGCTTGTGTAATGGAGACCTTACTCCTCCCGCGACTACCTTCGAACCACTATCTTCACCTTCACCGCGACCTCCTCTCCTGTCACTTAGTTCGACTGAGGATGAAGAAGGGACCATTTTGCAATCCTGCGCTATCCTTTTTGAAGGGGTCGGTATTTGGCCGGAGAGTCCTAAGTTCTCCTAACAGGTTGCATGCATGCCCGATTATGATTACTGGTTGTATATTTGATTAAGTCCAGTTTAGGGTGATCAATCATTACATATAAATCATACAGTATATGCCAGAACAATAAACAGAATCATAGCATCACTTATAATCAAGCACATGCACACATTTAATTATCTAACAAGCACAACCAAGCATAATCTTAAGCTTCCAAAATACAGCATCGTATTAATCCCAACTTACCTCGACTCCTCGCTCACTTACTCGAGGTCCGATTTGCTCAGGCCATCGCCGATCATCCCTATAACACAAACGTGGTTTCAGCTTTTCATATAACTATTATAAGTTTGTTTTATCCTATAACGCTTATTGTTATGTGTTGTTTAGGGTTTAATATACCTAATTATCTAGGTCTTAAGTCTTTCATAAGTATTCTAGGTTTGGGTTTAGGTTCAGGTTCTGCATCGATTTCTAAATTAGATTCTAGTTCGATTTCTAGGTACTGTTTTGTATCCGGACCCTAAAAATTTATTTCAACTCATAATGTGAAACTAACCACATTATTTCCAGATAGCTTAAATACAATCATTACCCCTAGTCAGCATTTTATTCCATCTGGTATACTTAAATCCGTATTAGTGTACCGAATTTACTCATGTTGTGAGAAATTTTTACATTTTTCATATAATTACCTAAAATTGAATTTTGTTTCAGATTTGTTATGTTCTGATTTCCATTATTTTATTATCTAATTAAACCTAATTTTTTCATATTTATTAATTTTCAATTCTACATATTCCTAATTTTCTACATTTACTACATAACACCTTCATTACTTACACTTAACACTCCATAGACTAGGATTAGGTTTCCACATCAGTGATTAACATCCCTAAACATCTAATTACTATCTAAATCAGTAATTAATATCCTAATCACCTAATTAACTCCAAATTACCCAATTTTTCCATCATTTTAGGGCTAAAAATTAACTTAAAAATTTAGAAAATTAATTTTAAAAAAATGACTTCATATCACTGTTCTATATTACATGAGCATCTTACAGAAAAAAATTGAGCTCCAAACTACACTCCTAAGGTCATTTATTTCTAAACCGAAATGTGCTCGGTTTTGCATGATTTCTTAAGGACCCTATATTACGGAACATGTTTTCATCAAAATAATATTTTTCCTACAAACTAAATACAAAAATATTTCAGAATAACAAAATTCATAATTTTCTAATAATATTTACTATTTTTACAAAATTACACAAGAGTCGGGCTGGAAATTGGACTCACTAGTTTGGGTGGCTCCGGCCACCGCGGGCTGCCGTGGCCTTTTCTTTTTCAATTTAAGAAAAATTCATTGAAGCACTACAATTTCCTGATAATTCCCTATAATTCCCTATAGGCATCTTATATAGATTAGATACCCAATTAGATATTTGTAGAACAATTTAGATTCTGGGGTTTTCATATACTTCGAATTGCTGTTATAATTGAAATTGGTAAGGATTTTTTTTGTATTGAAAAGAATCAATACTGATTATTTATTATCAATTTGGATCTTCTTCTTCTATTTTTAGGATTAGGAAAAGCCAATTTTCGATTCAAATCCAAGAATCGTTCATGAATTTACAGTCACATTTATCCCATTTAATAGTTAATGGTTCCAATTTATCTTGTTTTGGAACTAAAAAACCAAATTGCTTTTTCAATCTAAAAGAAAGGGAAAGTTTTTCGATATTTATGTTTTGCGATACTATACATACAACTGAAGGACCGAAGGGATGGATCCAACCCCCAAAAGGAAGGATTTCTTTCGGACAAGCGATTAAGGAAAACGGGATTCAATATAGAAGCACAATAAAAAAAAAGTTTAGTAATCCCCCTATCCCAAGCAAAGGGGAAAGCCGGCCTGGGCGCTGCCACCACCGTGTGGTGGTGGTGGCCGTCCACTTCCAGCTGCTCGTCTGGTGGAGGTTCTCTTTAAAATCCCTAACTGCACAGTTTTTCTTATTTTTTTTTTAAACCGAATTTTTCTCTCAATTTTTAGCTCTCTCTAATTTTCTCTGATTTGTATTTGTCCAAATGACCTTCTGAATTTTTCTTGCTATTTATAGACGATTTTTGTAATTATTATGCATTAATTTGACAAGACTTTGCCCAATTTCCTTAATTTTTAGCTTTTAGGTTGTCTAATTTTTATTGGCTAATTTTTATTTTGCAGCTTTAGACCTGCCACGACCTGATCTTGATTAATCTTATCCTCTTCTGATTTTTTATGATTTTTCCATAATTATTTTATAATTTTCTTTAATTATTTACTTAGTTTTTGGTCAATTTAGGTAATTTCGCGTATTTGTATCTACACATAAATACATGTGGGGTACACGTGAACATTCCTAATTATTATTTTGGTCATTCTAAAATTTTTAGTATACATATAATCTATCTCTAATAATTTATTAGTTATTAAATTACACTTTTTGCCTTTTCAGTAATTAGCAATTATTATGCTTAAAATTTGAAAATTTTATAGTCTCCTATTTTACTACTTATTTTCTCAAATTTAAGTTTATGGGATCATTTTTACTAATATTTCTCTCAATAGTTTATAATTTGGCTTTGATCGAATCCTTTAACCGATCGTCCTAAACATTGGGTTCTAAATTCAATTCTACGGTTACTTGGCTTAACTTTGGAGCTTACAAAAATTCCTTGGGCAAATTTGCATGTAATTGTAAGGCTCTGGATATCTTTATCGAACGACAGTGTTTATGCTCAACTTTCCCATTTTGTTGTATGGAATGTATGTTGGTGAATAATCCCAAGAGCATGAAAAAGTGTGAGTATTAGTAGATAAGAACTCACCCCCATTATCAATTCTAACACTCTTTGGTATGATAAAGAAATGATTTTAAGCATATCAAAAGTATTGGTCAAGAATAGAAGGTGCTTAAGACTTATGAAACATTAAGTAAGTCGATGTTGACCAAGTGAAATCATAAACAACTGTAAGAAAATAGCATGCACCAAACAAAGAATTAGTATGATATGAACCCTGTACATCTATATGTAAGAGTTCAAAAGAAAAAGTGGTACCACTAGCACTGTTTGAAAATAGTAGTTCATGGAATCTTGTAACTTGGCACGCATCACAAAGAAATTTAGTAAAATCAAAACTCTTACAAATGTTCAAATGTTGTAATTTAGAGATTGATGTATGTCCCAAAATGTTCATGAACTAAATGCACAAACTAAGAATCTGAAGTTTTTACAATAGATGTTAACACCTATTCATTTAAGATAGTAGCATTACTTGACAAGCTTAAATTACCAAACAAGAGTACATAAAGCCTACATTTTGCCTCTACCTTTGCATCTATTTTCTAATTATCTTGGTCCCAAAATACACAATGATGTTGGCCAAAGGTAGCATTCAAGGAATAGTCTACAATAAGTTTAAGGACTGAGAGCAAGTTATATACAAAATGAGGTACATAGAAGACATTGTATAGAGTTATATGTGCTATATGTTGCGTAGAACCATGTTAATATGGAGTGCATTATATTTTGGAAGCTTAAGTAAAACTAACTTAGCTAAGTGTATAATATGAAGAAGATGTAAGTGCGGTGTCATGTGATTAGTAGCACCAGTATCAACTATCCAACAACCTACATTATCATTCAATATAGTATAACACAAATGAGAGAAAGAAGAAGTACTTGCATGTAGTAGCCATAGCAGCTTTAGTGTCTTTCTCCTTCATCAACTTAAGCATCTCCTCACATAAGCTTTGCAACGCACACATGTCAATAGTAGAGTTGGTCAAATATTGATCTACACCACCAATTTGTCTTGTCATCAACTTGATAGATTCATGAAAGGTTGAATCTAAAGTTTGCGTAACTTGAACTTGATTGCTACTACAGTAAGCAGTTGAAGCAACACTTTTTATTCTACCTAAACGCCTTCCTTTGTACCACTGTACCCTATTAATTGAAAGCAATTTTTAATTAGATGGCCCTTTGTCTCATAGTACTTACAGAACATGCCTCTCTTCCCTTTCTTCTTGTATAAAGGATTTTTAATAGAATTAGTCTTAGCTGAATAAAAGGTAGCTATGTCAGTATCAACAAATGTAGTATTCTAGTAATTTTCCTCTACTTTTCTACTTGCTATATTAAGTAGAAAGCTCTATTATCTGAGGGTAAGGTATCTATGGAGAGAATATGATTTCTAACTCCTGTATATGCATTGTTCAACCCTATTAAAAGCTATGGCAATTTCATATGAGATTCATGCTCTACAATCCTTTCACATAAATTACAGTGACAATTACTCTCATATTATACACAAGATAAGCATGTGATGTATTGCTGGTCAGCGGTCCCATTACTCGCGCGTACCTCTAAGGCTTCCAATCCCTCTCTCGAAGAATTCTCTCTCGGCAACTTGCTAATGACGAGAAACTGTACATCGAAGAACTGTGGTTAAACTCCCTAAGCTCCCTATATTGTTATACATTGATCTGTACACTCGGTAGTGATGATACCAACCATTCCCTTATCGAGGACCCTATACCAAGTATTCCGACCAAATGCTGCCGAGAATCACTTACTGAGTGACAAGAGACTCGCTTAAACGACTGAGTAGTTTTCTCTTGGCATACTACTATCTCTCTCGTCCTGGCCCCTTTAGTACTGCAACATTTTGACCCTTCCCGCCTGTTGTGCTCAGAAAATATTCGTACGGGACTAATGCTGTACTGCCAACTGTCCACCTCATCTGACATTTAATTACTTTTCTATTATTGGTTTATCGTCCTTTTTACCCTTTTCGTATGTACTAGGAATTCCCTTTTTGTAAATACTTTCTTGTAATTTCTTTATTTGTAATGCTACCTTAGGAACTTATATCTTAATACTTTACTTTTTTTTTTTTATATCTTGAAGGACCCATTTCAGTTCAATTCTGCCCTGGTAAGTCTTAATAATAACTGAGCTCCTAAGTACACTAGCATGGAACTTATGAAGTTCATCCTAGCACCTCTTAAGCTTATTGAAATAAAATCCAACAACTTGATTGTTCTATTTCAAACTACAAATTTCATGTTGAAGTTGAAAGACCAAAGGTCCATTAGCAGTATGATATTATTCCTCAATTTCTTTCCATAGATAATATGTAGATTGTGTATACATGAAATTTTGTGATAATTCGCTAGATATTGAATTTTAAATCCAACACTTAATCATGTAATCACATCCAATCTACTTAACAAGGTCAACTAAATCATCAAAAGGTTTATGAATTGAACCATCCATGCAAACCCTAGCTTAAGCTTAGTACCTAAAGCCATTTTAATTGACTTATTCCAAGAAAAATAATTGTTTCCATTGAAGACTTGATTGCCAATTGCCATTCATGGACTATTAGAATTTGAAGAAAAAGAGGATTTGTAATTACGTAATCAATCAGAAAATTTTTCATTTGATCGACTAAATGAATCATTTTGCTATCAACAATTGACATACAAGAAAGTGACATTGCTAAGCAATGATTTAATTGAAAGAAGCAAGTTAATGTTACTTGAAACCTACTTTGATACCATTAAGAGTTAGGTTACAAGCAGAAAATGAAGAGCAATCCATAAAGAAAAGATAAGTATAGTATTAATGTAAATGAAAGTCGTTAAGTTACAAATAAAGAAGATGAAAGTTATTTATACAACTATTGCTAACCTCCTAACAAACTAACAAAAGCTATCTAATCTAGAAATGATAAGTGGTTAAAGCAAATCTATACTTGTTCAAAACAATAAACAACAACTTCAACACCAAGAACAATCATCAATAGCCCATCTAAACCATCAATCTTTGGAATCATCCAACGGTCAATATTGAGCATCAATAGCTATAAATAAAGGGTTCTTTCTTCTCATTTATAGCATTTGAAGCTATGATAAGCTTTCAGAAAATATCGGCACTTTGTGGAAATCACTCCATAAAAGATCAAAATAGCCAATTGATAAAAGATGAACAAAGAACGATCAATAATACTCAATTTGATTCGCTGTTACATGCATGCTATTGAGAAACCAAATTTGTTGTTCTCCTTCTCATGCCTTTATTTAGCAATATCCCTCCATATGTCATTAGCTTGAGACTTCTTTGAGTCGATCATTATTCAACTTGCATGTGAATGTGATTGACTATATGTAACAACTCTTACCATGCAAGTATATATATGGATACAAAAATGATTTTGTTAGATTTGCTTGTATATTTAAATTTAATACAAAATTCAATAAATCCATTTAAATAAATTTTTTTATTTCTCTTTCTCCCTTTATCATCCTCCATCACTTTATTTTTTCCTTTTGATCATAAATAATGACAATTAAAGAGAGGCTAAAGGGGTGAAGTGAGAAAAAAGCTGCTTAGTAGCAAATTTGACTATGATATAACTCTCCCTTCATAATATAAACAATATAAAGAGGTAAAACCCCATTTTCGTAGATATAGAAGATGTAAAAATGAAGAATAAGAACGACTTCACATTTACAATGTTGCAATGGAAATACATTATGCTTTATTGAGAAATCACAAATAACTTAAGTGGAAATGGCCACATACAAATTACAGTTGACACAGAAAGAACCCCTAAAGGCAAAACACCAAGAGAGATATATAAGACTCCATTTTCTAATGACAAATTCATTAGAATTTTGATTGAATTTGATCAATTGTTGCCTTGTCAACCTGGAAAGCCTTAGCTAGAACATCATCAGTAATGGATGGGGTCGACCCAAACATCGTGTTGCTAGTAAGAACAACACCAGGATTTTGGCTACTTAAGGTAGAGATGGTAACGGCATTCCATTTGCCCATGTTCTTCAGGAAGTAAACCAGTCCTATTGGGAAAATGAATACATCGCCC
Source organism: Lumnitzera littorea (assembly GCA_024138015.1). NCBI lineage: Eukaryota > Viridiplantae > Streptophyta > Magnoliopsida > Myrtales > Combretaceae > Lumnitzera > Lumnitzera littorea. The sequence goes on from JAMXBB010000011.1 coordinate 79,714,512, forward strand.
TTTTGTAGCACCTTACTGGTGAGCTTGTTTTCCAAGTTCGATGTCATGAACCCAACAAGTATGCTTCCTTCGATTACCATCAATATCTCAGAGGCTCGAAGGTATAGTGGGGAGGGACAATACCACCGGGTGCAAATTCGATGTGGGTCATCGAGATGCCGAGAGTATTGAGTCCTGGAATTTGGCGTATCGAGACAAGAGTAACAGCTGAACCTTGGGGGTTTAGTTTTCCAGCTAAGTGAAGTTTGTTGAAGGGAAAGTGCTTGGCCTCTGCGAGTTTCGGTTCTAAGCAAGCATGACCATTGACTCGGGTTGGAAAACAACATACGAACATTAGTTACGTAGGGGGAAAAAAAAGGAAGAAAAAAAAAACTGCTAATGCAAAACACATATGGAAAGCATCATTAAATTCAAGTGGAAATGAAGTTACATGAGCTAGACATGTCTACGATGTAAAAATCCTGCAAGGGACTTTGATGAAATTGAACCTATACTGCTATGTATGTGTGATGAAAGGAAAAACAAGAAGATGGTGAAGTGTATGTGAATTGCTAAGGTATAGCAAGTAGAGAGAAAAAGCAAATAAGAACTCTGCAGAAGAGGAAGAATGCTTAACTAACTTCTGTTATAAAATCTGTTAAGCTACAAAACTAAAACTCAACTCACTATTTATATACAACTTAAACAGTAAATCTACCTGTGTATAAACATCCTACACTAAGTCTTCATAACACTCCCCCTTAAGATGGGAAATATATATTAAGAGTTCCCATCTTGCCAAGCAGCATCCTAAACCAATCGGTAGGAAGTCCTTTTGTGAATAAATCAACCAATTGAAACTTGGTATTTACATGAATTGGTAAAACAATTCCTTGCACCACTTTATTCCTAACAAAATGTAAATCCATTTCAAGATGCTTTGTTCTTTCATGAGAAACGGGATTTTTGGCAATATGTAGTGCAGATTGATTGTCACAAAACAACTGAATTGCTTATGAAGATGATACACTAAACTCTTGAAGTAATGAAAGAAGCTACACAACTTCACAAGTAGTGTAAGCTAAGGCCCTATACTCTAACTCAGTAGAACTTCTTGACATTATTGTTTGTTTCTTTGATTTCCAACTAACAATTGAATCTCCAAGAAAGATACAAAAACTTGTAGTTGATTTGTGAGTGTTCGAACAGCCTCCCTAATCATTGTCACTATAAGCGCAAAGTATCAAATCTGAATGCCATGAGAAAAACAAACCTTGTCTTAGTTGTTGTTTTATATATCGCAACACCCTTTCTAATGCAACTTGTTGTGATTTCTTTAGACTGTCCATAAACTGGCTTAGAATATGCATAGGATATGCTACATCTAGCTTGGTAATAGAAAGATACAACAACTTTCCAACTACCTTCCTATAAAAAACTACATCTACAGCAGGAGTAGTATCTTCTCTCAACAACTTGTGATTAGCAACAATTGGTGTTGAAGTTGGCTTGGCTCCCAAAAAACCATTTTTCGCCAATAATTCTAATGCAAACTTCCTCTGACTTAAAACTAAACCTTTCTCTAATCAAGCCAACTCAAGACCAATAAAATACTTCAATTCCCTTAAGTCCTTCACTGTGAACTAAGTATGAAGAAAATTCTTAAACTCTACAATATTCTCCATCTTCTTACTAAATGTTGCTAGATCATCCACATACACCAAAACAGCAACAAAATCATCTTCACTGCCTTTAGTAAAAAGAGCATAATCAGAATAGGATTGTTTAAATCCATTAGCAAGTAGATAAGTGGTAAGTTTCACATTCCATTGTCGTGAAGCTTGCTTTAGTCCATATAATGACTTATTTAACTTACAAACTGGCTTATCCGTAGGACTACACTCCCCCTTAACCTCTAAACTCAGTGGCAAATCCATATAAACTTCTTCAAATAAATCACCATTAAGAAAAGCATTATGAACATCCATTTGATGAATATGCCAGTTAAAAACAGCAAGAAGGGAAAACAATAAGCGGAGAGAAGTGTGCTTAATAATCGGACTAAACTCTCCTTTTGACTATACCCCTTTACCACTAAATACGCTTTATATCTATCAATTGAACCACCAACTTTAGTTTTGAACTTATCCACCTACTTACAACCAACCGTATACTTGCTTGGAGGATAGGGAACAACTGTCCAAGTATCATTATGTTTCAAAGCATCAAGCTCTTCATGCATTGCTTTACCCTAACTTTCAAATTTAACAGCTTGATGATAAGATGAGGGTTCAACATATTTGGACAATTGAACAGTAAACGCTCGAAATAAAGGAGACAAAGATTTGTAAGACAAAACATTCTTAAGAGAATGAATAGTAGAAGAAGAGGAAGAAGAAGGTCTGTTAGCTAAGGCAAGACTAAGACTATGATGATACTTAGACAAATAAGAAGGAACACGATGAGTACGAGTACTGCGATGAGGAACAAAAGAATCAGATGGTGTATCGGATGATGTATTAGGTAGTGTATTAGAATGTACATGAGAAATATCAAGATGTGTATTAGGAACAAAAGACTCAGATGATGTATCAAATGTAGACTATATATCATATGGATTAGGGAATATAACAGGTAATAGGTCATTATTAACAACATATGTATTAAAATTAAAATGTCTATCAACAGGTGAATGAGAGAACTAAGCATCAAACTGATGAAAAAGATCATGTGCATAAGAGGTATGTTTTGTACAAGAGAGATTAGGACAATTAGGCTTATAAGATGTATAAGACGAATGCAACAAGCGAAGCTTGAAAGGAAAAATGTGTTCATAAAAGGAGACATCATGCTAGACAAGACATTTCTTATTAACAAGATCAAATTGCTTATAACCTTTGACACTAAGAGGATAATTAAGAAAAACACAAGGATGAGCTTTAGGGTCAAATTTCTCATGATTCCTATGTAAAGTAGAAGCAAAACACAAGGAACCAAAAACTCAAAGATGTGTCTATGTAGGAGATTTATAAAATAACATTTGAAAAGGACTAAAACCATCTAGAAGGGGAGAAGGAAGACGATTGATCAAATGAGTTGCAGTAAGAACTACTTCTCCCCAAAAACATAAAGATAAGGAAGATTGAAGAAGAAAAGATCTAGCCACATTGATTAGATGTTGATGCTTATGCTCAATGACTCCATTCTATTGAGGAGTTTCTACATAAGAAACTTGATGTATTATGCCATGTGTTGAATAGAAGTTTGATAAAGCAAACTCCAAACCATTATCAAACCTTATCACTTTGATTTTCTATTGAAACTGAACTAGAGCAAACTGATGAAAATGAGGAAGGATAGAGGCAACTTCATGTTTAGACCGCATAAGATAAACCCAAGTAACCCATGTATAGTCATAAAAAATAATAAGAAAATAACAGTGTTTCCCAAGTGTTGGTGTAGCAAAAGGCCCCCAAATATCGACATGAATAAGATTAAAAGGGAAAGAAGTGTCTTTCACATGTTGAGGAAAAGAATAATGTTTTTGCTTAGCCATATGACATACTAAGCAGTCGAACTTATTACAAAGTATAGAACCATTAAGTTTACGAATAAGTCTCATTCGATCCATAGAAAGATGTCCCAATCTAAAATGCCAAACATCAAAAGTTTTAGGCATATTATGAACTACATTCGAAATAAAAGGAAGTACAAACATATAAGAATTATCTTGTGAAGAACGAACAAGAGATTGCTCCAAGAAGTATAGTCTAAGTTTTGTCTTAGCATGACCAGTCGCTTTTGTTGTGGCTGAATCCTGAATATCAGCACATGCTTTAATGAAAGTGACAACAAATCCTTGTGACTTTAGCTTAGAAAGTAAGACTAGATTGAAGGTAAAACCAGGAACAAACAAAACATCATGTATAATAAGGTTTGGACACAATTGAACAACTCCTTTATGTGTAATAGGAACACATTTCTTATTTAGAGGTTAAACAAAACAATTGTGGACTGTAGAGTATGAAAGGAAATGACCAAACGAACCAATCATATGATCGGTAACTCTAGAATCTAAAATCCACAAAACACTTGGATTTAAATAAGATAGATAGGTATAAGTTGAACAAACTAAGTGATTGGAGGAAAAAATACCCACTATGCTATCCATTGAGACATGTGAGGAATGAGACATCTGTTCATTCTATAAAATAGATGGATGGATAGAAGAAGAAGTAACAACATTCACAGAATGAACATCTAAGCTATTAGTATCTAAAATATTAAGCAAACCAAATAGATGAAGAACTTGATCTTTCATCAAATTAACTCTTGAACTAGATGCTTTTGCATCACTTGACAAAGAAGCAACATTAGTAGCATGAGCATTATTAGACTTAAAATTAGAATTCACTTGATTTGCTATAGAAACTTGAGATTGCATCTTATTGAACTGAAAATGTGGAGAAAATCCAATTAATCGATAACATTTCTCCTTCAAGTGGCTTTGCTTATGACAATAACTGCAAGACAAATCAATTCTTGAAGATCGTTGCTTAGAAATATTAACAGTGGCCATAGCTAAATAGTTAGTATCTATAACCTCTTTTAGCCTATTCAACCTTTGAAATTTCATCACTGATAATAAGATTATATGCTTCATCTAATGTAGGAAACGACTTTAATACCAAAATCTATGATCTTAAAGTTGAAAAACTATCATTAAGTCCATTCAGAAACTTAAACACATAGTCTTTATTAATCATGTCCACTAACTTCTCAAAACATTGTGCATTACAAGATCCATAAACATAATGCGAAAGAGGCCTATAAATTCTGAGTTCCTCCTAAATCGTGTTTAACTTTGTAAAGTAGTCATCAACTGTTCTATTTCCCTATGTAATTGTATTAATCAAATGATACGGTTGACAGATTCGTATATCATCCGGTTGCACAAATCTAATTTTCAACTTATTCCAAATATTTCGTGCTAAATTCATGTACATGATAGTCGATGCAATCTAAGGCGAAACAAAACTTAAAAGCCATGCTACTATGAGATTATTACATCTATTCCATACCTGAAACAACGGATCATCCTTATCTGGAATTGTAATAGATCGGTCAACAAATCTTATTTTGTTTTTGATCGAAAGAGCTAAAGTGAAAGACCTGCTCTAGGTGTTGTAGTTCAAACCTGTAAGCACTGGTGTCACAATTACCGTATTTTGTGAATCTGTATGATGCAAATAATACAGTAAATTCACATCTTCTAGTGGTGAGATCTTTAACTCTAATACTATGATGAAATTGAACCTGCACTATTCTATATGTGTGATGAAATGAAAAACAAGAAGATGGTGAAGTGTACGTGAATAGCTAAGCTGTAGCAAGTAGAGAGAAAAAGCAAACAAGAACTCTGTAGAAGAGGAAGAATGCTCAACTAACTTCTATTATAAAATTTGTTAAGCTACAAAACTAAAACTCAACTTATTATTTATATACAACTTAAACAGTAAATCCACACATGACTCGGCTTAAAAGCTACCGTGATAGTGCAAGTTATTGCCAGCATACTCAACATAAGCTTCTGCTTTGCCATTTTTTGTATGGGAGTGTTATGGCTCAAATAATAGCTAGTTGTAGCTGTAATCACCTATATATAAGCTTGAAGAACTTGCTTAGTGTTTAGCAATTGGTGGAGGGAAGAAGATGCCGTTCGAAATAAAAGTTAGGGAAAATTGCAAATATGCCCCCCCATGCTATTGGACCCTAAACTCCTAAAATTTGATTTTCCTTCTTAATAAGTTTTGAAAAGGTGCACGTTTTATGTCATTGCTAAAACTTAAACACATCACTATTAATGGTCCTTTTAGCAATATTTTTTTAGGTATAACAATAATTGATTCAAAATTATTCACATATTTCAAAATGTTATGGAGATGTAAAGTCATACCTTAAGGATTCAACAATACCTCTACTCTACCAATAGTTAGGAGGGTACTTGTAATGGGTCAATATTATGGTTTACACCTTAATTTTGTTACTTTCTACAATTATACATCTAAAATTTTAACTTATCTAATTATATATTTAATTGAAAGTTTAGCTATCATGGATTACATCTCAATTAATTTTAATTCATATTATTAGTCTATTTGACATGATTAGCCAACGAGATAATTGCCTATAGTCTTAAAAGGCTTACCCAACCTTCCAAAGGTGGCTGCTAGCCACTCCTTACGACACTATGAATCAAGATCCACTTAAAAAATGTAGGTCACACAACCTACTAGCAACCGTTTGTGGCCATTTATAACTTTATGAGGGTTGCATGAACTACCTAAAGTCATGAGTAGCCATTCTTTTAGTAAATTGTATTGATTAGATTAACGGAATGAATTGAAGTTAACTAAAGTATCGATTGTGATAACTAAATTTTCAATTAAGTGTATATTTATAAAAATTAAAATTTTAGATGTATAATTAAGTAAAATGGAGATATACATGGCAATTGTCCCAAAGTTTACAGTAAGATTAAATGATTACATTCAGTTTGAGAAGTCAATCCTCGGGGACTAGGGGAGATTGCCTTTACAAGGACAGATACATTTGAGCCAAAATCTTCATTAACTTTATGTACAAGTACAATCGGAGTTCCATTAGTTGACTCTTTCAACTGTAAGGAAATTAAGAAGGTCCAGTATGAAATCGACATATGCTTATATATATATATATACACACTGTCCTCGTCAAGTGCTCATCCATATAAATTTTGATACAGATTCGTGCCAGACATAATTGACCCGATCCTGTCATAGTTAGGATACTCTGCCTTTGGATATAGTTTTTGTCTGATATGATTGGAGTCTGAAACAACATTCAGCGAAATGATATAACCTGGACGAGGAATCTATTTGTTGTTGGAAAAATTCAACTCCAACAGGTTTATATAGATCCTATTGGAGCCAAGTATTCGTATAATTTATGTAGTATAGGTATTTTGTTTTAATAGAGTTGGCTATTGTTGGCTATAATGTAGCTACCATTTTAAAATGGTACAAAATGAGAAATAAAATATATATATACAAAACAATCGTACAGAACAAACAAAACATGCATAGATCCATTAAGCTCGTATTGGAATTATCTTTAAAAATCAACTTCTTCTTATTATCATAGCGTATATGTTATGGTTAATTTGTTGATACATCCTGGGAATTTTTAAATAAAGGTATCTATCTTTTTTTTTTTTTTTTGCTAGAAAATAAAGGGATCTATCTAAATTTCCTAAAAAAAGAAAACTTATTATTTTGTAAGAAAAGAAAGTGAAAAACTATTTTAATTTTTGTTAAGGAAAGCCCTTTTATATTTTTTAAGGATAAAGATTTTTTTTAAATATTTTAAGGTCACTCCATATTTAGATTCCTACCACATTAGGGGATTGAGCCGTCTTGGTTTCCTTTTCTTAAGAATTCTAAGTGATGGTTCTCTTTTCAATTTTCAAAAGTTCTTCAATTTTTATTTTTCTTTTATTTATCATTGAAAATCATTAAAAAAAAAAAACTCATTGTTGCCCAACACTCTAAAATTACATGTTATGGAAAGAAAGAGGACTAAATTCTCATGTTTATGTCTTTTATTACAATTATTGGTGATTAATAAAATTAAAAAAAAAATCAAATAAGATTATGCAACAAAGCAGGTTAGCTTGGAGATAGTCTTGAATCTAAGTCCTACATGGAGTGATTTTGCACTTTCTTGAAACACATTGGGCTCTTAACAATGAGTTAGTGCTAACTTACGCTTGCAATGGCAGTGAATGCAATGTAGCATTGAATTGTTGATAAATGGCCCATTGTGTTGGTTTCATGAGTACTTGATAAATGCGAATCAGGTTATGATGAAGAGTATTTCTGGTGATGGTGTCGATCAATAGTGGTGGTGGAGTGTCAAAAAGTAGGCAAAAACCTTGATAGGTCTCAAACATAGGTTTCAAAAGAAAGAGTTCGAGCCATGATGATTAAAGGTGAAATTGGATGATATAATTGAGTTGTGTATCTAGAGTTGTGTAAGTGGACCGAGTGGGCTAGAGCCACTTGTATTAGCTTACAAGTTAAGTGGGTTGGCATACTTTGAGCCACTTGTAAATGGTGATTGGAATTTTTAGCTCAACTTGCTCTGTTGAGGGTAGAGGTGTTCATTGGATCAAATCGGCCCAAAATTAACCTTAAACCACCAATTCACGAGCTGCCAAGGGATTAAATTGGCTAGAGTTGAATTGATGGTTTGAGGGCTAGTTCTAAGGCTCTTGAAGCCCTTGAAACGTGTGTGTGTGTGTGTGTGTGTGTGTGTTTTTGTATTTCCCTAAATTAATATAAATAAGTTGTGGCCTATTTATCAATTTCTTTTTTTTTTTTTGCAACTAATTATAAAACTTTATGTTGACATGTAGTAATGCGTGAATAAAAAAATTTATTTTCGATTTAATTTATTTGGACCTTATGAGTATGAATGCGTGATGCTATATTATATATATGGACTATAGTATATTATATATAGTATATATATGCATATTATACTGTATATATATAGTAGAATAATTATTATTTATTACATATACTATATATTTGTATTATATATAGTATGTATATATATAGTGTGTTTGTATTATATATAAAATATATATTATATATTATTTATATATATTTTTTTAACTTTTAGGGTTGGCCCGATTGATTTGGGGGCCCATTGACCTAGCGGAACGGTTTTAGACCGATTTATAATTCAAAACCAATTCTTGTGTAAGCCTAGTTATGGTTTGGTAGGTTAAGCAGGTTAACTTGTGAATTTACTATCTTTCATCTCCCATGAATACAATATGTGGAATATTTATAAATCATAAATTATAATCCACAATCTTATCAATTCTAACATTTATATTTAGTTTTTATTTACTACAATTTTTTTTTTGTATTTTAGAAAAATAAAGTTCCAATATTTCCATAAAGATAAATGCATAATATACAAATACACAAACATACATTTACATTGATGTTTATATGCTTCATAAAAATCAAACATAAATATGAAAAAAAAAATAAAAAAGTAAATCGTTTCTTAAATTTATTTAACAACATATTAAACCATATATATGATTAACTTTACATAATAATAATTATATACCATACAAAATTAATATGATGATCAACTTTATTATGCAATTATTTTAAATGTCCCATATAAGCTAGTATATACGACAACCATTTATTATATTTATTATTTCTTATTACATATAGTTAATAATAAACTCATTGTTACCATATAATATATTAAAAATACAGTTATGGTTTATTAGATATGAGCACATCATATAATATTGTTTAGATTCCAATGAATGAATATATTCTAAAATAAAATATAATATCAATTATATTTGAGAAAAACTCCATCTTGTGACCCAAAATGTACCTAAATAAAAAGCATAAATAGAGTACATTAATATTCCCAAGATGAATACACAACTTGCTTTTGAATTATCTAGAAAACTCATTGATAAATATATTTATGACAATGAAACAAATAAATAAATAATTGCTAAAACAAATAAAAAGGTATTAGTTCGACTAACATAAGTATTTCCTCATAGGAACATACACGAATCTCATGAATCACTCTTTATACTTTGTGAGTAGACATAAATATATGTTGACTTAGCACATATACTTTTCCCTTTGCTTTGTTTCTTTTCAACAAATGTATTTTTAGTTTTGCATTTGTTATGCCTAGGTGCTTCAAGTGTTGTGGACTTGTTCCTAGTATATTCTTTTTCATAAAATTCACTTCTTAGTAATAATTAACAATTATCTGTATTCATTTTAGTATTATTAATGATGGGATTTATTATCATTTTCTGCATGTGTAGCAAATTTCATAGTAGGTATAAACTCTCCCAATTTATGGTCTACCATACAATCTTTTATAAAAATAGGTCAATGTTCTCATCCATTATGTATAGTAATAGTATTTCTGATCATTGTAAGTATAATGATAGATGCCTAGAACCAAGTTCTTATGCATGCCCAGATTGCATCCATTTCAATTAAGTCCTCATTATTACTTAGAAGAGAAGTAATAAGTAGGGATGATAGGATTTGAACTCATGAGAGGAAAGGTTTTGTGAGACTTTACTTGGTAAACGGGTTGATTATTTGAGTCATTCTATCCTTGTCATAGGACCCTCACTTCCATTACATCGATGTAGATTGCCTCAATCTTTATCTCAGATTGATAGATTGTCTCAATTGGAAGATCCCTTATATGGTTAATACAAATTCTAGTTGATCGAGCTTAATTCAAATTGTTTTGTTTTGAAGTAAAGGGGTGATTCATACTATTCATATATTCATAATAAAAAAGTACTATATTCTCTTTTAGATAGGCCCCGAAGGAGAAAGAAGGCTGGAATGCCCACATGCATTTAGTATTGAATTCACCTGATTTGATGGTACCCATTTTTGGAATGTCGAGTGCCAAAGTCACCAAATGGGTAAGTCGCTAACCCCAAAAATAGACTATGTAATGTACTTTATTTGTACGGATGGGCATTTCATAGGGGGCAAAAAAAGGAAAGAGAGGGATGGGTTTCTCTCAGTTTTGATATAGTAGGCCTTAATGGGAGGCTCACATGACGAGCTATTAGCTTAGTGGTAGAGCATGCAAATGATAATTGCATCATTATGCCTGAGTTGTAAGGGCTCTCAACCACATAGATAGTTTAATGTGCTCATCACTGCTTGACCTTGAGATGTGTGGTTATACTTCATAAGTTACATTAATTTCTTGATCAAGAGTATCTCAACCTTTAACTACCAAAAAGTTATAAATATTAGGCATTTTGCTTGGGGAAAAGCTACATCCAATACCATACTAATGATTTGAGCTATACATCCTACGTTTTTTGTTTTTTTCAAGTGTGGAAACTTTGGAGTAAAAATAGTAGGATTGATTCTCATAACAATAATAAAAGTGAAATGTGTTGATATCTTTTATCATCACATGTTATTTCTCTGTTTGCCTGTTTGTTTGTTTGTTTTTTTTTTTTTTTTTGTTTTTTTTTTTTGAGAGTTGGTTGACTAATTACTTTGCAATGCGTTGGCTCACTTTGATCTATGGGTTAAGCGAGGAGGGTTAAAAAAACTCATATTTAAGTAGATTAAAATATTTTACTTCGACTTACTTTTTTTCATTTTCTTTTTATTTTTATTTTTTTCAAATTATGCGGTCCAAACTCTACTTACAGAGCTCTTTATGCATCCATGTGGATCTAAGAAGAGCACTTAGTTATAGGTGCTCGAGCATGGCCATGCTTGGAAATTATTAACGGTCAATGCATAAGGAATCGGAGTTTGAAATATAGACGGTGTAATTTATGGGATACAACGAGGCATTGGTACAAAACCATCTAGTTGAGAGCATTAGATATGGAATCATCAATAAGATGAATATGGGGTAACTTAAATAGTGGAGATTCTACGATTCCATTAATTATTTTTATGAAATTGGTTTTGTTTATTATCACATCATTTATTTTTATATTTAAAAATCTGAATTATTGAATTTTATAATTTGTTGAATAGTTTAGCATGTACATTTTAATGTTCTTGCTCACGTAAAGACTCGAACCCGGCCAACTTCTATGCAAAACCATCTCCTTCCTAGCCAAATTGATCTCGTTTAGTGAATTTATTGGGCTTTAGTTTTATTTGAGTGGACCTGAAGCCCAAATGCAAATATGGGCCATGGACTTGCGACCACCAATCCACACACATTATTTTGATCCATACATAATCCATTACACAGTGTTTGTCTAGGTATTAAGGAAAATAATATTTACCACTACTCGCCTTAATGGATTTGACCTTGATTAGTACCTGGATTGAAAATCTCTTTCCTTTTATCAAACAAAATCACAATTATACCTTCATAAATTAATACTCGATAAATTAATAAAATAAAATTAGTAATTCCAATAAATCAATAGGATAATAATTTTTAGGAAAATCCTTACATGAACTTATAGTTTCATCATTCTCTAAAATTAGAAACATAACTAGTACAATTTAGTAAAATATGAATTTATCATTTTTTTATTTTATTAATTTAAATCTATATGGATTTTACTTTAAATTTTCTTATTACATTCAAAAGCTTCCTTATCATGTCCAACTATAACAAAAAGTTGTAAAGAGTTATTGCTGCTTTGAGTACTTCCTTTCACTTGATTGGAGTACTCTTTAAATTGATAAATTGTTAGTTTATCGATTAATTAATATCTTTATATATTAATAAAATTTCATAGTCTCAACATTATTAATTATAAATGTTTTAATCTATTTTCCATGAATTTGACTTGGAGTTAATAAAGTTATTCTCAATTCACATGAATGCATAAATTAGATTCAAACCAAGCTAAATAAAAATTTTATCTTGAATATTTCAAATCCATTAAAGCCAGTTGTTGGAACTGTGAATTTGTGATTTAAAAAAAAACGCCTCCTACCCTGAAAACCGGACTTTATTATCTTTCAGCATTCTAGAAGGGCGAAGCTTTAATTTTTTTACTATTAACCACTTACAGAGTTTGACATCCATAGTCTTCCATCAAGATTGTCCTGATAATTGATTAGTAGGATGAGTCATCTCTTTATGGAGTATTTAATCAGCTTCTTATGAGTCTAAACTGGTGGATTGTCTTATTAAGTGTATAAATTTATTGAGAAAGGTTATGACCCATTTAGTAAAAACTTATCAATCCTTATTCAGAGTATATATGACTAAGTTAACTTAAGTCATTCCAAGTTATAAGCCTAGTTATCTAGATTGATCACTTAATCGAGGTAATCAAACCAAGTCACAATTAAATCTATCCTAAATGATTACAAGCTAATTTCATCCCTTTACAATATTGATCCAATATAAATTTTTATAAGTACACGCAACTTAAAACATAATAAAATTGGAATTAAAACTTGGCCTACACTTTCTTGTCCCACAGATGCTTTGATAAATATAGAAAATTCCACTCCATGTACGAACTGGAAGGACACCGTAGGAAGAACCCAATGGGTTGTGTCGATTCCAGTCCAAAACTGTCCTATGTGCACCATTACACTGCACACTACCTAGAGGACAATTACAGAACTTTCGCTTTTGTGGCGTTTCGTTGATAGGGGACGGAAATGCTTCAATAAGTAACGCTTACATGTCTGATTTCTGAATCCCCACTCCACTTGCATGCTGTCACCACGTCCTCCCAAAGTGAGTGGGTTCTCCTTTTCCCTAGGGCACCATTTTGGGTTGGTGGGGTGTGAACAATTTTGAGTATCGGAAACTGCACGTTAGTACTAATAAAAAATATGTAATTTTAGAATTCTCTATAAATTCAATGGTAACTAGTGGATTAAATATTATAGAAGTTGTCCATTCTAGTGTCTCTTAAGTTTTTAATTACTAACATGGCATTTTCTCAAATAATGGTGTTTGTTATATTATTTAAATATCATATATATATATATATAATGATTATAGCTATTGTCATTTATTTAAAGATTCAACTTTTATAGGAGGTTTTTGTATGTTTATCAATCCATATTTAACTTATTACGTAAATATTAATTGCATAAAAAAAATATTACATATTTACCAATGTTAAATTGCATATGGAACATGTGATTTTAGCTTTTAGATGTACGTTGCAATTCAGAGATACAACATTTATAGTTGATAGGAATCAAGGGCCGATCATATGATCCTAAGCACGTGGTCTTCTTCCTTGGCATGCCGAGCTGTTGAAAGAGAACTCACTCTTGAAGAAGAATTGTTCATCCAAGCTAATTCAATATGTCTTCTAAGCTCCTTTGAATTGTTTACTATCTCACAAGTAGAAGATGAAGAAGCCACCAACATTGCTTTGCCCTATCTAAGCTGAATAACACTCCTTCCTGATGCTGAGTCAAAATATTCCCAAGTTGAGTTGTTGCACTGCCAAGTTGACTTGCTGAGCCTAAGTAGACTTAAGATGCTTTGTTGAACCAGCCCTTCTTAGTCCTTAAATTGCCAAGTTACCAACCTACTAAGCTGCTGACTTGATCAGCTTTGCTTAGTAAGCAGTATCATTGGGACTACAAATGAATAGTTGACACGTGTCTAAAGTTATCAAACTCGCAATTCTATGTAGAATCATTAGAGGGTTAATAGAATCGGAATGTAAAATTAAAATGTAGAAATGTAAATTTTTATAAACTATATAAAATAGCTTTAAAAAACTATGGAGATACTTATAGTAGTTGTTCAAAACTTAAAATACATGATGGAAATACAAAAATGAAGAGATTGAGTTCTTTTTTCATAAAAATTCTTAATAATATATAATTAAACATGTATGGAAGAAAAACAAACAAAGTCAAAACTAATTTTTTTTCATTATTTCTTTTGAAAAAAAAAAATAATGAACTAAAGAGAATCAAATATTTTAAATTATTTCAAATTATTGATGGTATAAACTAAATTATATAGTTTTTCTTATAATTTTAATTATTAGAACTAAAACCTAAGTGAAGGGTATGAATATAAAAAATGAATTAAGAGAGAGAAAAGAGAATAAAATAAAATAAAATAGGATAAGGAAGATGATGTAATGTCCTAATTGTTGATGGCTTGTAAAAAGCTTAGTTGCATTTTTTTTATTTTTTAACTCATTCAACTTATATATGTAGAATCACTAAATCGGTCAAAAATGTAAGTTTCTATCAAGTTTATATATAAACTCGGTTAAAAACGTATGTTTTTACATGAAAAAGAGTTTATACATAAATTAACTCAGAAGAGCTTCCTAAAATCATAAACTCATAGAATCGCATGGGTAGAATTGTGATTTTGACAACTATGTACATACTTCATTTTTCTGACATTCGTATTGTCCTTTTTGAAACTGAATATTCTTCTTATCTATTTACTAGTTTACCCTTATAATCTATTCCTCTTTCCTTTTCTAGTAAGAATCCTTTTTGTAATTTACATATACTTAGGACTTGCCTTAATTGGGCCATATAAATACTTATAATATGTAATAGTCGGAAGTAAGAAAAAAGATTGAATTTCAGACATTATTCTTCTTTCTTGAGCCTGTGTTTTCTCATTGAGAATTGAGACCTTAAAGAATTCTTATCTAGACCATTAAGCATGGACTAGTGGCAAACAATCTCGTGTTATACTTATGCATTATATCAAGAATAGTTCAAGTTTATGTGAGGTGTTAGTAAGTCATATCCACCATCGGTACACGAGGACCTTTGCACAACTTTCGATTACCATTTATCTTTCAGACCATTTTGCAGTTTAAACCCATCTTTTTGGTCTGCATGATATTGGTAGTTGTGTGTCAACTTTCTCGAGGATCCGTATTATCTTGGCATTAAAGCTTAGCTACGTTCGAGTAAGTTTCTATTACTTTGTGCTCTAAGTGTCTTGCTGTAGTGTGTTGAAGAAATTATATGTTGTTGTTGTGAGTGTTTATAGAGTGTTTAGTGTCGAAGAAATTTAGTGCTCTATTTTCTCCTGTTTTTTGTTTGAAAAACAAAGTATGAGTGTTCAATTGGTTTATCGTGTGTTGGTTGTAATAACTATTGGTATGCTAAGTGTTGTTTTATTGTTGTTGTTTAAGGAAGGAGTTTTGAATTGTGTTTTAGCTGTTAAACTGCTATAATAGACAACAATGTCTGACTTGAGTGTTAAAGGAACCTTAGGTAACCAAGAGAGTAGTGCTTGTAACAGCCAAAGCTAATAAGGTAGCTTCACATCCCAATTTATGGATGAACAATTGGATAGGCTTACTAACCTGGTGATTGGCTTAATAATTACTATAGACAAGGATAGACAACAAACTAGAAATGACCCCTATAGAGGCCAAGTCAACAAACTACCTAAGAGAGGCGATGGCCATTATAGTCAAGCTAATGCCCCAGTTTAACCAGCCCGAGTTAGAGGAGAGGATAAAGTTGCTCAACATAGACTGTAATTAGACTAGATTGAAGAAGAAGATGAGGAAGTAGGTGATGAGAAGGAAAGGTATTATGAACCTGAGGAGAGGAATATTTAAGTACCTAGAGTTGAAGAACTGAGGATGCGTATCCTTAGTTTTTCTGAGAGTGGTGATGCTAAGGACTATCTATATTGGGTAGATAAAATTGAAAAGCAGTTTGAGTGTTATGAAGTGCTTGAAAATGCTAAAGTTAGACTTGTCGTATTGGAGTTTACTAACTATGCAGCTTAGTGGTGGAAGAATCTACAAGCCACTTGAAGAAGATAAGGAGAACATAAGGTAAGGGATTGTGATGAAATGAAGAGAGTCATAAGGAGAAGATTTGTTTTAAGAAATTATCTACAGGATGCATTTAATAGGTTACAGGAGTTGAGGTAAGAAGGATCAAGTATTGAATCATATGTGAAGAAATTTCAAATGTTAATGATATGTTCTGAAGTAATCAAACCTGAGGACCAAACCATATCTTGATTCATTAGTGGGTTGAAATATAAGATTGGAGATATTATAGAAACCATTGATATTAGTTTATTTGATGAAGCTGTTTGAGTTGCCTAAAGAATTAAGAGGCGTTGAGTAGGAAGATTCTGATCTCGTGTTAGTCGGCCTACCCTTAGCCGACTTGTTCTAAGCAAACTTATGTGATCAAAACCAAGTAAAATTGTTGAAATCTAACTTGCTCCAACTACCTGAGTAGAGGGGAAGGGGATCTAAAGGAAGTTTGAGAAGGGACAAAGCTTTGATAAAAATACTAGTAAGATCAAATGCTTTAAATGCATGCCAAGGGTTTGAACATATGGTCGTATAATGTTTGAATAGATGAGTGCTGGTAATTAAAGGAGAGATGTCGACCATTGAGGTGGATAGTACTGATAAAGAGATTAAGGAGCTCGAAGAATCTAAACACCCATAATAGTCTGAGGAGGAGAAGGTAGTGAAGAGGGTAATTTTATGCTTGTAACTATGGTGTTGAGGAGGGTAATGAGTGTAAGTCCTGTGCCAAAGGACTTGCAATGGGGCAATTTGTTCAACATTAGCTGCAAGGTAATTGGCTTGTTGTTTACATTAATTGTTGATAGTAGTATCTACACCAATTTCATGGTCCAACAATTGAAGTTGCCAACCTCACCTTATCCCAAACCATACAAACTACATTGGCTCAGTAATAAAGGAGCCTTATAGGTGACTAAACAAGTTACTGTTCCAATTTATACTGGAAACTACCAAGTGCTCTATGACGAATTGCCTATAAGTGCATCTTATATCTTACTTGGTAGACCATGGATATTTGATAAGAAGGTCATGTATGATGGTAAGAAGAACACTTGCTCATTAAAAGCATGAAGGGAGGAAGGTAAAGTTGAGCCTTATGACAGCCGAGCAAGTTAAGATCATGAAAACTTAATTGAGTTGAGTGTTGAAAAGGGAGGCTTTGGTAATTACTCGAGTTAAGTTGAAGAGAGAGATGAAGCTTAAAGAACTGACCTATTTGCTAGTTAGGAGGTTACTTGAGATGAGAGCATTAAATCAGGAACTCCTACTTATTGAGGTGAAATCCCTATTAGATAAGGTTGCCAACATGTTCCTGAGTGAACTACTAAAAAGTCTGCCTCCCATCTAAGACATTGAACATGAGATAGACTTATAGCTAGGAGTTGCCTTTTTGAACAAGCCTGTTTACAGGCTGAATCCTAAATAAGTTGCTAAGCTGTAGAGATAGGTAGATGGATTAATAAAGAAAAGGTATGTCCGAGAATCTCTAAGCCCATGTGACATGCCAACTCTATTAGTACTAAAGAAAGATGGGTTATGGAGGATGTATGTGGATAGCTGAGCTATCAATTGTATTACCATTAAGTACAGGTATCCTGCTGTAGATTGAAGCTAAGGATAGACAAGGCTAATTGTAGGGATAGGTCCAAGCTTACCGAAAGCTTAAAGAAGATGATGGAAGTTGTGTAAAAGTATAGAAAAAGATAAGATAAGCAAACCTACAAACAACTCCAAAGGATATGATGTACCAGTAAAACTTTTGAAGACTTACGATACAACTCGATATAATACATGAGATGGTCTGGTGAGGTTACTTGTCACCTAACCTTACTTGAGGGTTAGGATAAGAGTAAAAAAAGTAAACAAACTTAGCAAGAGCAATGTTCACCAAAATGGAGAATATTTAATATATTGATGATGATAAGATGAGGTATGGCTACATGTATAGTAGGCATTTATACCTGAAAATTAAGGTAACCTACTTCAAATGGAAAAAGACTAAAAAGTGTAGTGTCTAAAAGGAGTAATATACAAGGAATGATGAACGATATATTAGAAATTACAACAAAAGTGAGTATTTTATATTAGAGATTCTATCGCATGGTTGCTTGGACACATGGGGTTATCCGTGACCAAGTTTAGGTTGTAAATTGTTAACTTGATTCGGCATCATGGGGTTCAACATACTTCCTCCCATCTTTCTTAAGCACATATGTGTTCCTATATCCATCATGGATAACTCTTTGATTGTAAAGCTAAGGTTGGCCTAGCAGCATATATATACATGGGCAACACGTTACAAAGGATTTTGTCGAAATAGTTTCCAATTGAAATTGGTAGCAACGCTTGTTGAGTGATATGTAGTTCCCCTTTCTCATTCAACTAATGTAGTTTATATGGCTTTGGATGTGAAGTAGCTTATAGCTTAAACTTCTTAACTAAGTCGGTAGATGCTACATTGGTGTAGCTTCCACTATCCACTATGAGTGTACACACTTGATCATTCACTTTACAGGTGATGCAGAATACGTTCTCTCTCTGTTCCTCATCAGTAGAAAGTCCTAAGCTCATGGCATGTCGGATAACTAGAGTCAACTTATCTAGGTCTTCTACAAACACATCTTTGTCAATCAAGTCGGCATTAACATCAACCACATCTCCCACTTTTTTCTCCTCCTCAAGTTCCTCATCTGTGCTATCTACTTCGATCTTTGGGACTTCTCCTTTAATGATCATGGTCCTTCGAGCCGAATACTAAGCAGCCATGTGCCTAAACCCTTGGCACTTAAAGCATTTGATCTGGCTACTCTTCCTTTCAAATACTTGCCCTTTCTCATATGTTCAAGTCAATACGTCACCATCAGGTTGGCTCTTCTGTTCAGTCTTAACATCTATTCATCTAGTTGGCTCGATACTTAGTTCAGCTCGATAACTTCCTTAAACAAGTTGGCTTGACTAACCAGGTCAGCTTGTTGGGGGTCAGGTCAACATTCGGCTCCTTCTCTATCCCTCCACTTATTGGGCTATCCTTATAGCCTCATCAAATGTGACTTGTTGAAGTTCTATAATGCCTTGGATATCACTTCTTAATCTAGTGAGGAATCTTGATACAGTTTGGGTTGGTGACTCTTCTACTTTATAGCAAATCATGAGTATTTGGAACTTTTAAACATACTCGTTGATAGTTCGACCTCCTTATCTCAACTCTTGAAGCCGAGTAAAAATGTCTTGTAAATAAGTGTTCGATACAAACCTATTTTTGAGTATCTTCTTTATCTTAGGCTAAGTACTTATGTCTCTATATCGTTCTCACCGCCTCATGATCTGAAAGGTATTCCACTATATGGTGACATATCTTGAGAACTCAATAGCAGCAGTTCTTGCCTTCTTTCGATCCTCATACCGGTAATGATCAAACACACATTCAACCTTCTCCTCTTAATCCAAATAATCATTTGTACTCCTAGACCTATTGAAGCTTGGAATCTAAAGCTTAACATGGTCAACAGCTCGAGGTGCTCTAACTTTCTCTTCTTTTTCTTCATACTCTTCTTCTTCATACTCATCCATATCTCTTAAGTCAATCTTTCGTCATGCTCATCTTCTTACTCCTTTACCTTGAATTTGTTGAGTTAGGTTCTAACCTCTAGAAGGTCGAACATCTTATGGGATATTCTATACGACCTCAACAGGTCGATAGGCCATCGCATAAATAACTCTAGTTAAATTAACTAGAAGGTTGGCCACCTTATCAAGTCTATCATTTGTACTTCCAAGGGTACCTTAAGATTGTTAACCATAGTGGACAATACTACTATTGTCATCCGCAATACCACCATTAACACTTAAGTCTGTCATTTTCTTCGACAAATTTGGTGTCAAACTTCAAATCTGAGATATAACTAACACTATTCCTTTAAACTAAACAACACATACACACTTTTCATACGGATGTCCAATTAACCCGCAAATATAGCTACTACACTAATGACAAACTACTACACAGAAACTTGCTCTATTTTCAAAATGTTTAAAATAGGCAAAATAGAGTATGCTTGAGAACAACTACCACACCTAATTACATACTCAAACACTTCATTGACTCGCTTCATAACTTCGACATATTACTACAACAAACGCTACTTCAGATAAAACATAAACACAACTTACTCAAATGAAACCTCGCTCTGATACCAAGATGATGCGGATTGAGGCTAAGGACAGACAAAGTTAGTTATAGGGATGGGTCAAAGCTTGAAGATGATGGTGGAAGTCATGCAAAAGAATGGGAAAAGATAAGATAAGCAAACCTATGAACAGCTCCAAGGGATGTGAAGCACCAATAGAATTTCTGATGACTCATGACATAACTCAATATAACGTATGAGATGGTCTAGTGAAGTTACTCGCCATTTAACCTGGCTTAAGGATTAGGAGAAGAGTGAAAAGAGTAAACAAGCTTAAAGAGAGCAATGTTCATCAAACGGTAGAATATTTAGTATATTGATGATGATAAGATGATGTGTAGCTACATGTAAAGTGGGTATTTATAACAAAAAATTAGGGCAACCTATCTAAAATGGAAGAAGAATAAAAAGGGTAGTGTTTAAAAGGAGTAATATACAAGGAATGATGAAGGGCATATTGGAAAATACAACAAAAGTGAGTATTCTATACGGGAGATTCTATCACATGGTTGCTCGAGTACGTGGCTTACTGTAGGTGGATAACTTTTTGGCAGAAAAGACAATTCTACATGATTAGCTTGATTTTTGCCCAATTGAGATGCCGAGTAGGGGTTTCGAGTAGATGTGCCAATCCGAGGTAAACTCATCTAAGAAGGACTGGTGATAGATATGTGTTGGAGTTCTTGGCGTCTCAGCACCAATGTTGCTGAGCTAGGGATTGGCTCAGTTATGGCCTAGCAAACACTTGTGAGGGGTTGAGCTATTAACAGAACTTTTGTCCAATCGATACACGACTTCCGAGAGATGTGCAGTTACTTAACACGGCATAAAGGGTTGGTCTTTAACAAGGATCAAATCGCCCTCAGTAGGAGTTGGCTAGAGTAGGAGGATTCATTTAGTTAGTTCTTTTAGGCCTTAAGATCGGTTGTGGGTGAAGGTTCCAATAGTCGGATTACTATCATATTCCATACCTAGATTTGATGACATGCTTGATAAGTTAAATGGAGTAAGAATATTCTCAAAAATTGATCTTAAATCTAGGTACCATCAGATTAGAATGCGGGAAAGGGATGAGTGGAAGACTATATTTAAGACTCACCATGGATTTTATGAATGGCTTGTGATGCCATTTAGCCTATCAAATGCCTTGAGTACATTCATGAGACTTATGAATCATTTGCTTTGTGAATTGATTAAGGAATTTGCTGTTGTATATTTTGATGACAATCTAATGTATAGTCTTAACTTGGAGACTCACTATGAGCATCTTTGAACTATACTCTTAAAGCTTTGAACTGAAAAGCTTTATGCCAATCTAAAGAAGTGTGACTTTTACCGAATTGAGGTAATATTCTTAGGATTTTTTGTGAGTAGAGGAGGTATAAGAGTGGACGGGGAAAAGGTGAAAGCAATTATTGGATGGTTGGTGCCATCTTGTTCTGCCAATGTGAGAAGTTTTCATGGCCTAATCTCCTTTTACTGCCACTTCATCAAGAATTTTAGAACCATTGTGGCCCTACTGACCGAACTGTCTAAGTAGAACATTAAGTTTAAATGCGGAGAGAAAGAGCAAAGGAGTTTTGAGGAAGTAAAGGAGAAGTTGACTACTACCCCTATCTTATCTCTTTTGAGCATAAACAAAGTATTTGAAGTAGAGTATGACACATACGAACTAGGCATTGGAGTTATGTTGATACTAAATGGCCGACCTATTGCCTATTTCAGTGAGAAGCTTAGAGGAGCCACACTCAACTACTCTATATATGATATGACGTTTTACTCCTTGATTCAAGCTCTAACTGTTTAGGAACATTATTTATTACCCAAAGATTTTGTGATTTGCATTGATCATGAATTTTTGAGATATTTGAAGAGCCAACCTAAATTGTCTTCAATATAAGCCGAGTGAAATGAGTTTATAGAAGGATTTTCCTATGTTGTCAAGTACAAGAAAGGTAAGAACAATATAGTGGCAGTTGCTCTGTCAAGATGACATTCCCTCTTAACCAAGCTATAAACCATATTACTTAGATTTTCTATGATTAAGGACTTATATGTTGAGGATCTATACTTTGGCCCAATTTATGCTCAAATATGATAATGACCAAGCTGTTGATGATTATTATAAAGAGGATGGATACTTGCTTAGGAAAGGAAAATTGTATATCCCAACTTGTTCCATAAGTGAGTTGTTGGTGCATGAGGTACATAGAGGAAGACCATCTGGTCATTTTTGGAAAGGTTTGAATTTTGAAGTACTTAGCTCGAGGTTCTTTTAGCCTAGAATGATGAAGGGTGTATTGTTAGTACTAGAGAGATGTGCAGCCTATTGAAGAGCAAAGAGTTGAGATGAGCAAAGCAAGTACCTTATATATTGCAACCCATCCTAACCAAAACATGGTCTGATCTAAGTATAGACTTTATGTTAGGTTTGCTGAGAATGTCTTGAGGGAAGGACTCCATCATGATGGTCATAGATCAATTTAGTAAGATGGTACACTTCATGCCCCACTAAAAAACTAACGACACATTCGCTATCTCTTTTCTATTCTTGTAGGAGGTTGTCAAGCTCCATGGAGTACTTAGAACTATTGTATTAGATCGAGATCCAAAGCTCATGAGTCACTTTTAGAGGACATTATGGAGGCAAAAAGGAACTAAGCTGCTATTCAGTACATCTTACCATCCTCAAACAAATAGATAAATCGGGGTCGCCAATTGAACCTTAGGGAATCTACTGAGAATTGTTGTTGAGAGAAATCCAGCTGACTAGGAAATGTGCTGGCTGATCATTGAGTTCACTTACAATAGAACTACTCATAACATCATTGAGAAGTTAACCTTTAAGGTCACTTATGGGTACAATCCCGAGCAGCCTCTTAACTTGATTACCCCCTTTAGCTAACTTGAAGACTCGTAAGTTGTTGAATGATCTGAGGCCATCCGAGTCATGCATCAAAAGGTTGTGGACCACCTAACTTGAGCTGCATCTAAACTTGAAAGAAAGAGTCGAGGATAGAGCTAAGAGATTTTAGCCTAAGATCTAGTGTAGATTCATCTTAGTAAGGATTGGTTTCCCTACCTTCAAAAGAGCAAACTATCTCCATGGGCAGATGGACCATTTAAGGTGATAAAAGAGATAAATCCCAATGCTTACAGAGTTGAACTGCCAGAAGAGTATGGGGTCTCTAAGTCCTTCAACATTGTAGATCTCCACCCCTATGTCTTTGAGGATGAGTTACCCAGTACTAAGCCATATTTGATCCCAAATCTCAAATAGCCCGGAGGGAATGATGGGAATCAAAGGCTGGTCACATGATCCCAAGAAAATGGCCTTACTTCCTTAACACGTCAAGTTATTGAAAGATAACTCACTTCTAAAGAAGAACTATTCATTTGAGCTAATTTAGCGTGTCTTTTAATTTTAACTGTTTACTATCTTACGAGTAGAAAAGGAAGAAGCCACTAACATTGTCGAGCCCAATCCAAGTCGAACAATGCTCTTACCTAATGCCGAACTGAAATATTCCTAAGTTCGAGTTACCACATCGTTAAGCCAACCTGCTAAGCTTAAGTAGACCCAAGATCCTCTGTTGAACTCGCCTTTCCCATTCTTCAAACTGCCGAGTTATCAACTTGTCGAGTTATTGAGCTGCCGATTTGATCAGCTTACTCAACAAGCAGTATCATCGAGACCACAAAATGAACAGTTGACATACACCCCATTTTTCTAACATTCGTATTGTCTTTTTTATAACCAAATGTTCTTTTTGTCTGTTTTTGACTTTACCTTTGTAATCTATTCCCCTTTCCTTTTCTAATAGGAATCATTTTTGTAATTTATGTATACTTAAGACTTACCCTAATTGGACTATATAAATACTTGTAATATGTAATAGCCAAAAGTAAGAAAAAAGATTGAATTTTAGATATTATTCTTCCTTCTTGAGCTTGTATTTTCTCGTTGAGAATCGAGACCTTGAAAAACTCTTATCTAGACCATTGAGCATGGACTAGTGGCGAATAACCTTGTATTATACTTATGCATCATATCAAGTATAGTTTGAGTTCGTGTGAGGTGTTGGTGAGTTATATCCACCATCGTTGCATGAGGACCCTACTTAACCTTTGACTATCATTTATCCTTCGAACTATCTTGCGATTCAGACTCACTCTTTTAGTTTGCATGATATCCATAGCTATGTGTCAACTTTCCTAGTGATTCGTATTAGTAGTGATATGTATATAAGAATTGGATTGTCATCACTATTGTTCCTTCAATGTGGTTGTCTATATTTAGACTAGGGAAAAAAAAATGCCCAAAAATAAAAGCACAATGTTCTTACATTAAACATCGATCCTACATCAACCAAAGTAACAAAATGCATCTTATCACTAAGCCAATGGCCTTCAACAAAACTTGGTAGTAAAATCACAATCTTTAGATGTGATATAGCAATAGAGACAAATGCTAAAGTCTCATTTCATATATGCAAATACTAAGTAATTTATAAATCGTGTCTTAGCGATGCGATTTAGCTACAGTATCTATATAATTAAAATTTTCTTATTTATATTTATGTTATTTTTTTGGTAGGAACAATAGACATGTTTTTCACTTTTTTTTTTTTTTTATAGTTTACAACTTTTCTATTTGGTTGTAGGCAGATCTAACGAGATTGGAACGAGCCTCGATCTGTTTTAATTTCTTTTTAGGATTCTACTAATAAGTATTTTGAAAAAAAGATGTCAGATTTACTTAAAGTAGATTTAAATTTTTAATTTCTTTTCATACGATTTATTGTAGATCTGCAATTAGCAAAAGGGAACCAAGAGAGTAAGAGGGATAAAGATTAAAGAAAAAAAAAAGGTTAAGTTAATAATTGAATTTGATTCAATACTTTTTCTATCAATTTGGCATGTACTTTATGGATATTCTGGATATCTATTAATCAATACTGACACAATAAGAATTTTAATTATTTTCTATCAATTTCCTCCATATCATGTTTTTTTTACAAGTATTACTTCAAAGATTATAATTATTTGTTCTTGACTAATATACATTTGCAATAGAGTTTTACGAAAAAAAGAAAAAAAGAAAAGAAAAGGAGCGGTGTTAAAAGTGAACCGCTTTTTTTTCTTTTTTCTTTTTTGTTTTTTCTCTAATGTTAAAAAATATTGTTGTATTTGTGTCGATTGTTTATCTAATAAGTTCATTTATTGCAAAGTATATTAAAAGTACTCTTTGGTTTTTAATATAAATACAAACCATGTATTTCGTAGTCATGGTCTCTTCATATTAATTTTTGTTTCATTGCTGAGATTTTTTTTTTTTTTTTTTGTTAACACATCGTGTAAGAGTTTAGTATATATAAAAGTATTTATAGATTTTCAAGATCAATTTCCCTTCTATTAGTGTAAGCAAAGCATTTGTACATAACATCACTAGATTTGATCCATGATTTTAAGTGGAGACTTACATGATAAATATTACTAGATCTCGTGCAAGGTTAGTGAAAGGAAAACTTCAAAATTGGAATTATGATAAAGAGTTGTTGACAAGCTCTAAGTTGTTAGAAGAATTATGATAATAGTACAGAGGGACCTATTTAGAAGAACCATGCTTATACTGAGTAAACTGTAAAGATAGTGCATATTAAAGAGCTAACTCCTAAGCATTGCATAATTTAGCATGCGGAGGTTTCTTGGAGCAACTTCTTGGAGAATGCAATTATTTGGAAGCAAGGGGAGGGGGTATGGGAGTAGTATCTTGATTAATTTCAATCATCAAGAAATTTTTTTAGGATGAAAAATCTTTTGAAGTGGGAGGATAAATAAAACTCTATAAAAATCTTTACAAAAGGATCTATACCAACAATTCCTCCTTAATTGTGCTACTTAGAAGAAGTATAAACTCTTTTTCAAGTTGCTTCACCAAATACTATAAGGTTTCCATGCACCACATTTCCTACAAAAAAATTGACGTAATGAAATGGAAATGGCTTGATGGATTAATCATGCTTTAAGGTAGTTTTTAGATTAGCGACTCAATTAGGAGCATGCTAGGTTAAATCTTCGATGTTAGTTTGATGGATGCTTTATGGTAGTTTTTAGATTAGGGTCTCAGTTAGGAGTATGCCAGGTCAAGTCCTTGATGTTCAGGATATTTTTGGGTAAGAGGTAGTAAGGCAGTTCACCAAGCTTAGATATTACCAAAAACTTCCTTTTATAGTCGATCACCCAGATTTTAGAGGAGCTTGGGTCAAGTACCTTAACTTATGGCCAACACTTTAGAGCCCCCCTTTTTTTATAGGTGTTTAAAAGTGATTCTCATGTGCTTTAAAGGTTTTGAATTTATAAATTTTTGTATATTTAATAGGTTTTGTTTACCAAAAGTATTAAGCAAAAGTTGGTAAATGAAATCAAGTTAAGTCAGATGTTTTAATATTTGTTGTTTATCCTTGTAGGTCTAGAAAAATTTAACTTATCTTGTATTTGGCTTTAATAATTGATGTGTGTTGGTTATGTATATACTGAAGTTAGTAGGTACTTTGGATAAATGGGTCATGGACCAATCACATACTGCTTGATAAGGATACTATCAAGATGATGGGTTTATTGTTAGGTGTTGAGGTCAATAAACATTATAGATAAGCAAGTCGTTTATATGGTATAGTAGCGACTAATGTAAATAAGGACATTTAGAGAGAAGCTGCTAATTAGATGTAATAGATAAAACACTAAGGGGAGAATTACATTGGAGAAAATAAACATTTGAGGTTAAATTCAAATAAGGGATTAAAACTTTATAAAATAGTTTAACGTTTCGAAAAATTTAAATAAAAAATCAATATTTTATAGAGTGGTTCAAATAGTTTTATAGAGTATTTATTAAATTATAGTCTTATAATAACCAAATCTCTTGTTTGAGCCACTTTATGAAATATTGATCCTCTATTTGAATATATCGAAATATTGATATTTTATTTGAATTTAACTCCAAAAGTTGATCTCCTTTATTATAATTACCTTCCTAGAACACTATTATGGATTTGGCAAAAGATGACATTACCAAAAGTACATATAGGCAGTGATCCAATATGAGACGATTTTCTTTCAAGATATTTAGATTCATGGGATTTTGAATGTATTGACTCTTTGACTCTTGTGGTTTAAGATGCTAGATTTACTTATGCTTGTAGCCCTTTCCATTAACAAGACAATTAATTGGAATTGTGGTTTTCTTTTATATATTTTACATATTTGTATGTTCGTTTAGGCATGTAAGTGGTTTATGTAGGTAGTTGTAGAAGTAGGGGTCCGATTGGAGTGGTCATATGCATGCTACGTGAGTAACACACTATACGTAGCTTCAAAGAATTGAAGCGAAATTATCACCTGAATGGATGATTAGATAAGAATAAGGCAAGAAGGAGGAACATGCAATCTCAATGTCTCAAATGTATAAGTTACAAACAAGGCAACCTTAGAGGATCTTAGGCGTTCACCTTGTGGCTTGAGTGAATGAGATTAATTCTTTACATGAACACTAATCAATCTTAGAGAGCAGAGTTTTCATAGTAGAACACTGTTTCTTCGATCTCTCTAAGTGTTCTAAATGAGGAGAAAGTGTTGGATATTTATAAGCCTTTGGGTAAGATATCATCTGTTAGATCATCTCGATGATCAACGAATGAGATGGAGCCTACTCAATTTATAGTTATTCAAAATAAGCTAGCTAATGAGCCCAAGGCTAGCAGCCTTCTTTAGTACATAAGCTTGCCTGAGAAAGATTTGAAGTGAACAAACTAATTCAACAATCCCTATTCCGAACCTATTAAGCCAAATCTTCCTAAATCATCTTAAATATGGACTGGATTCCTTAGACTTTGTCACCTGGCTCAAGGAATCAAGCTTAGATAAATAATGAGCTTATCCCAACAATTTTCAACTTTCTATAGTAGTTTTCATAACTCACCTTTATCTAGATGTTAAATTTGACTAAGGTTATCAATTGAACATTTTTAAAGTTGTAGCATTTTATTGACATTACTCTTAAATTTTTCAAAAATTGATATATTTTTCCAATTATTTATTTACTATCATCTTTAGTAGTTAGTCATTTTTAATTAACTACTATTCTCATTAATAATCATAACATTATATTCAAGAGTTACATGAATGCTATGTCTTAGAGAAGAAAAAACATATGTTACCTACTTTATGCATTGGGAAAAAAAAAATACATATAAAGGAAATAAGGGAGTGTTTTCACTAACTTATCTAAAATTAATAAGAAAACATGTCCACCTTGAGGATAAATTTTCCCTTGGTGCTTCATTTTCTTGCCAAACCATATCATGCCTCGTATTCAAAGTTATATATTAGCCTGCACTGGAGTAGCAAACAAGAAACACAAATGAGAGACTTCCTAGACAATACTAGAATCTTCAAAAGAAGTCCATATAACCCCTAGCTGATTGCTCCATATGCAAAAGTCCACTAAGTTGTCAACTAAATGGTCTCTCTTCCAATCAATTATGATGAGATTCTTGAGTTTGATGGTTAGCCACGAATCATTTAGGAGTAAAATTCTGTAATTTGACTTAAGCTCTAAACTTCCCATATCTCATGTCAGTAGAATACATCAAGAAGCACCAAAATCTAAGAAGTTTCAACTTCAAAACAATGAAACATTTGAGGTTCAAACAAGTAGCATAAATCCAACATTTCAAAATTTGGATTAATTCATAGCTAAAAACAAATATAATTGAAAACAAGGGGGTTTGAATCTTAATTTAGTAGATAATGAAGGGTTAATAAGGATAGTTACTTCACCACTTCCAAAATAAAAAACATAAGTTCTCTCATATGAAGATACTAATATATTTGTCACCAATGATTCTAGACCCATCTATAACGTATTATCCATTGAATCCCATAAGCTTTCTTCAATTCTTGTTGATCCGTTAACAATCACAGTTCCTTCCCATCATTAACCTATTAGGACATATTATGGCTTAAGCACCTAACTATTATATCATCGAAAGAGCAAATTCAATGAATATAACCTAATCCATGGATATTATCCTCAAGCCTAGCTTAACTATGCACAAATAAGTCATATAATTATATTAAGTTGAATTTATAATAACTACTTAAGAGGTATACACAACACATAGTAGTTACCATATGATAGTAGTCTTCATGATCGCGTACTGAAGATGTTAATCTTAGTACCAAACTTGTGATCGTATCAATATGCAACAAAAGGTAATCATTAATATTTAATTAACTTAAAGATTGTAAGAGTTATATACTTACTCTTACAAAAGGTTAGCACTTAGTTTTATTGTGTAAGTTCATGAAATCTAAGTCATATTTCAAAGTTTGGTCCATTTCAAGTAAACCCAATATATTTTAAAAAATAATCAAACCAACATATTTTAATTAATTAAATAAGTTTTTCTTTCTCTTTCTTTTATTTTTCTATAATTTATGCCACATCCTAAGTTAACACGATTAGTTCAATTTCCAAGTGAATTGGTTTGTTAGTTTGATCCTTTGATCCCTTTTTTTCAAATTGATTTTCTTTAATATTTATTATACATTTATATTATTCAATATTAATTAAAATATTACTATTTTATACTTTATCCACAAGTGCAAATATTCTAAGTTAAGGCTCTTGTAAAGATTCAATTCAAAAATTTGTTTTAAGACTTAATCCAAAAATTCGTTCTTAGACTTATTATACAAATTATTATGCTTAATCTTCTGGATTTTGGGGATTTGATAATCAAGAAGAGCACATTGAAAACTTGTTTAATAGACTATATTAAAAACTTAAATCTTGTTGGAGAATAAGTTTTCACCATTATTAGCCTCTAAATAAGATCAAACACAAAGTTTGATAAGAATATTTTGAACAGTCAAAATGAAATTCTTGAATACATTCAAATGCTTCAAGAACATGGGATAAAGCATAAGGAAGTGCCTAAACTTTCAAAAATGGGCACTTTAGTATCAATACTTTAGAAAGTTATGACTTGGTGTTTGAAACTTTAAAAGTTAAATAAATAAGCATCTTTGTTACTTTAATTTATAGTGACCATTGGGTAGCGTGCACATGGCCTTACTTTTTACACATGGAAAAGTAATTTTTGACCATAATAAAATAAAAACAAGAGGAATGAAAAAGAAGAAAAAAAAAAAAGGAAAACAAATAAAGATTTAATTTGCCTTGACTAGCCACTCATAAAGTCCATGGTAGTCCTTAAATGTGGTTTTTCACTCATCCCTTAGTTACTTTCTTATTTGGGGATACCCATTCTTAAGGTCTACCTTAGAGAAGATTTAGGTACCATGGAGTTCATCTATCATATCATCATGTCGAGATATAGGATACTAGTACTTGATGGTGATCTTGTTGATGGTGTGCTTATTAATGCATATTTGCTAAGATCCATCCTTCTTTGTCACAATTAATGGGGGTACCATACATGTGCTAACGCTTTCCCAACATATCCTTTCTCCACAAGTTCATCTACGTGCCTCTTCAATTCCTTTGCTTCGTTGGGCTTTATTCTATATGGTGTATGATTAGGTAATGAAGCCTTAAGTTACAAATTGATGGAATGCTGTATGCCTTTTGAAGGTGGTAGACAATTAGGTAGCTCTTAAAAAAAAAACATCAATGAACTCATCAATAACCCACTTGACCTCCTCTAATAATGGTTCGATTTGACTTAACTCTAATAATCTCCTTAACTAAAGAATAGGATTGGCTCCCCAAATCTTAGCACTTCATACAGTTTAGTCTTTTCCATAAACTTGGCTTGCTTTTTCTAACCTTACTCATCTAAACTTAGGCCTCTTAAACATGCTGTGGTGTCATGGACTGCAACATAACCTTCTTCCCATCCCTTTGAAATGTATAGGTGTTTCTATGTCCATCATGGAACACTTTATGTTCATAAAGCCAAGGCCTTCCTAAAAGATTGTGCGAAGAGTACTTGGAAAATATATTAGAAAGAACCTCATCTTGGTAGCGATCTTTAATAGATAAAGCAAATCTAGCCTAGTGCATCACATGTAATGACCCTTGCTGATTAAGCCAGTATAACTTATATAGATAGGGATGAGCCATGGTAGGAAGCTTGAAGCGTCCTACTATTGATGTAACTATCACATTCATGCAACTCCCTCCATCAATAATGAGTGAAAATCGATTCCCCTTTACCTTGTAACTAATATGAGAAAGTTTCTCCCTTTGCTCATTTTCAATATTTGGGTTCACATTCAAGGCTCTTTTGAAAACAAGTGTCATCATTTTGTCACCCTCATCTCCAAATACCTATGCTTCATCATCCCCATAATATTACTCCATAGCCTCTTCAAGATCCTTAGGTTGAACTTTCTCTTCAATTTCATCCTCACCATAAATCTCTAATTCAAGCATATCCTCCTTAAGTACCATAACACGCTTGTTGGGGATTGAGAAGCTATATGCCCTCATCCTAAACAATTAAAGCACTTGACTACTCATTTACCTCTAGTATCTTGTCCAATATGGGCTTACCTTATAGGGGGTAGTTTGGTTCCACCATTCTCCTAAACAACCATTCCTCATCTAGCTCTTTTATTCTCAACTATTGGTGCTCTTGGGGGCAAAGAAAATTAGTAAGTTAGAGCTTGATAGAGATCGTTTCTCCTTTAGTGTTCAGCCTTTTGAGCAAGTTAGATGGTATCCTCTAAAGTTTCCAACTTTTGCAACTCACACACCCAATTTCATATTTTGATCCAGAGACAAAACGATGTGCGGTTTGATACTCAAGTTCACACACTTCACTATGAATCATCAATATCTCAAATTCTTGCACATACTCATCTACACTTTTACCCCCCTTGCCTAAGCTCTTGTAGCTTTTTATATGTTTCTTGAAAGTAATAATCGATTATGAAACTTCTCCTCAAAGGAGCCTTCATGGCTTGCCATATCCACACTTCATCTTCTCCATTGCTTCTTTAGTAAGACGAGATTTTTCCACCAAACAGTCCCATATCCAGTGAATTCAAGAGTAGCTAACTTAATCTTCATCATATCATCGTATTCATGGCACTCAAATAGATTTTCTACCTTATCTTTCCAATCTATATAACTATTAGCTAAAGCACTACTTGCAAATGCTGTCATTTTAAGCTTAATGGTTCTTTTCCACTTATTTGTATTCCTCTTCTTCCACAAAAAAATTTCATATAATTATCTCCTTCCCCTTTGGTGTATAAATCTTCTTCCTCTTACATATGTTGCTTACCAAAGGGCCCATAGCCCCTTCCCCTAACTCCTCACCTAAGCGGTCTAGGCGAGTTAGCTTACTCTACCGGTGGTATATCATTAGTGGGTCACCCTTGAGATAATTAATTAATGGTCATGGTGAGAGTGTTAATGACCTTGGAGAGTTCTTGCAATTGTTATTCGATGGTTTGATTCTATAAATTTCATGGCCTATGAAGGTTAAGGTTGTTATGGCTTCTATCATTCGATCTATAAGTAGCATGAATAATATTGATTGACACGTTGGTGATAAATATGGTGTTAGGTAATCTACGAAAAGTGGGTTGGAATTGAGTATTTTAGGGTGATGAATGGTGTTTATGAGGGTCTTAAGGGATGGTTTAAAGTGCTTTAGATAGTGTTTTGTTAGTGCCGATAGAGTGGATGGTGTTTAAGGTAAAAGTTATGTAGTGTAATGATGCTTGGTGACAGTTATAGGTTCAAAAATTTTAAAGGGAATTTTGCTAAATGTATGGTGGGCAGCTTACTCAGGCTTCATCAATGGAGCTTCAACAACACAGCACACTCCAACTATAGTTGCAATAACAATACTATACAACTCCTACACATATAGACAATTATTAATTTCAACAAAATCACAACTCTAACTTACACAACTACACAATTCATACATACTTCAAATAACACACAACATGCATAAACACAACTCCCATTGCCGACCTTTGCTCCAATACTGATAACTCTAATTTAGCATACATTTTCTATGGTCATTTGATGCTATTTAAGACCTTAATTAAGTTAACTTTATATTTTTGGACTAAATCCATTTAAATTTCAATTTCAAAAACTTTTGAAGTATTTCATGAAGTTTTGAAGATTTTTAACAATTTTTTAAGCAAAAGCATTGATCAAAGAGTGAAGCGGACGAAGATCAATCGAAGAATAAAGCCCAATAAGGACTACGACTAAGGACCATAGCCTTGGTCCCCACACGTGGTTCAATTGTTGAGCAATTTCATTAATTTCAAAGTTTTCACTTGAAGATCAAGAATACATCTAGCCATCGTAGCCATGTACCTAAGGCTTGGTCACCTTATGATAAGCGAATCTTCCATTTTTGTAGCAAATTTTCTATTTTGTTAAGTTTTTTTTTTTGCATTAGTCCTACTCCTTATAAATAGATCCTTAAAGTTAGGTTTTCAAAGAGAGCCCCCTTTGGGTAGAATTGTAGTTTAGAATAATATTGGGGGTCTCTCAATTACTTCTCTCTTTCTTTGAATTATGTTGTTTTTCTTTTAAATCATTCTTAGTAAATTATTATTGAAATCTATTTCTCTTTGCAACAATTTTTCTTTCTTTCTATGATATTATTCTTTAATGATCTACTTATGTAGAGTATAATGTCTTTAATTAGTATTTACTGTTATTACTAATTTGATGTAGAGTCTCAAGGCCTATGGTAAACAAATAAGAATAATTAGAAGAGTTTCAATGTACTAAGAGATCGGTATCGAATCTTTTTAGATTAGGGAAACCTAATAGTGGAATCCAAGTTCTTAATGCTATCCTATAATGCTCTATTCAACAGCATTGCAGGTAAAGAGGGTCTCAGGTTTAGAAATTAGCTAGAGACATGAGTTCGGTTAATTCAAAATCCAATTTCCATAGGAATAAGATTAAGAATCTTCATGGTTTAGAGAATAATTGAGATTGAAAGGTTACATGGAACTAGAGTAAATAATAACAATTTACTAATTTACTAAGGATCATGTCTTCTTTGTTTTAATTGATTTATGCTCGCTTGTTAGTCTTAGTTTTAATTTGCTTTTCTATTTTCCTTGTTCTTATTCATTTTATTTTTCTTCTTTTATCAATCCTTATTCATCGTTCCTATTTAATCACAATTATCCTTATATTGTAAAGTTAGATAATCGGAAGTTTTAGGTAAACGCTAGTAATTAAGTTCTCATACATGGTTCCCAATAGGATCGACACTTTAGTTTTATTCTATACTATAACTTGACTAAGTGTATTTGCTTGTTAGTATGGTTACATATGATCAAGTTTTTGATGCCATAATTAAGGAACCAAAATGAGTAACCTAATTAGAATTAGTAAGAACCCTAGTTTCCAATTGTTTTAACGCTCTTATTATAATCTTTCTTAAGATTCTTTTGGTATTTTTTTTTAGTATGCTTTTAACCAATCAAGTATGCAGGTATTAATTAAGGAATTGCGTAAAGGGATGGATTCAACCACCGAGCCAATGATGTAAAACAACAATGCTCTTCGGGAGGTAACCCAAGTTTGGTTTGGTTTATTTTCATTGTTTTGTTTATTTTTGCTATCTTGTTCTAAGTCGATTCAAGTAACGAATTTTGAATAAGTTAGTGTTACCTTACTTTGAAAAATTTGCCTTCATCTAACAATAGTTATTAATTCTTTGTTGTTATAATGGAATTAAAGTTGTCATCCAATTGATATTTAATCCATTTTTATGTTTCAATTTGTTCTAAAGTTAGGTTTTTCTAAGGTCATTATAGAAATTGAATCTAAGGAGTCAAAATAGTATGAATTGAAGGCTTGGAGAAGAACTTAGCTAAGGTCCACTCCTATGGACCTAGTAGTGTTCCCTTTGTAGAGAATTTCACGAGGAATTTTCAAAGAAAATACAGTTTAGAGGTCTACGAGAATGGAACACGCTTGTAGTCATGCTTATGTAAGGAAAAATAAACCACAACATGGACTATGACTAAATTATACGATTGTGGACCATGCCTATAGTCTGGTAAATTTAAAGACCACGGGAAAAACAATTTGATTTCATTCTCAACCCCTCTTTCTCTCTCTATATACACCTTAAATCATCAATAAACACTATGATCTAATACCGTAGGCTACAAAATCAAGGTACATACATCATCTATCCTAGATTATTTCCTTAAATTTGCAATTAGATTATTTAGAAATTTGGTTTTTGATGAGGGTTTTGTCCTTTCATACATGTGTTTACATCTTGAATTTTAGGAGAGATTTAGGAGTTTTAATGTAATGAAATGTGTTCTCCATGTGTTGTTTGTTAAAAGCTTCATGAATAAGTAAGTGTTTGTTAAAGATTATTGATGAGAAGTGAGAGAAGGTTGAGGAAAGTAAGAGAAAGTGATGAGAAAGTGAAGGAAAATGATGGAAATTGTGGTTGATGTTATTCTTGCTACGTGATATACATAATTCATGGTTGAAAATGTTGAAACTTGTTGATGTTGAAGTTTTTGTATAATTAGTGAATCCATGAATTTTTATAAATTATTGACATGAATTTATTTCGATGCATGTCGTAAATTCATGTTAGAATCAGGAAATTTATCATTAATAATTGCACTATTGGATTGTGAAGAACAAGTTTTCAATCAATTTTGTGTTGAATTCTAAGGTACATTGAGATTTGAAATTATAGGTTTTATCAAAAATTGCATTTTAGTGTTTTATTAGCCTATTAATTTTACTAATCTATGTTTTAAGAAATTAGTTTTTCAATATATGGCATTATGCTAGTTCATAAGTCTCTTATGGAGCAAGGTTTCAAAGAATTTGTATATGTTAAATGCTAATATTTTTGTCAATACGATCAAGTGACTAGGACTTAATCAACCCTATAAACACATTAATCTGTAACCTTAGTAAAATTAGCATTATACTATATAAATCTTTTTATTAATCTAATCGTAGCCTATGTTGCTTAGTGAGTAAACTAGCAATTTAATAGGGATGATAATTGATTTGTATTAGTTTTATAAACACCTCATTTTTGCTCCCTTTTTATTTTTAGAATAGGTTAAAAGGTCCTAAATTAGGAAAAATACAAAAAAAAAAAGAAAAATAAGAAAACCCAAAAATATGAAATTTAGGAAAATATGAAAAAAAAGGAAAATAGGAAAAAGCACAAAAAATAAGAAATTTAGAAAAAATACAAAAAAAGGTAAAATTTAGAAAAGTATACAAAAAATTTTGAAAAGTCACAAAAAATAGAAAAAAAAATAAAAAAATAGGCGATTTAGAAAATAATATTTTTTTAGGTAGTTTGAATAGAATATATTTTTTTTATTTAAATAAATTTAAAGAACTATTGGACTTAGACTCATATTTGAATGTAACTTAAGCTGACCTAATTTATATATGCAATTTAAGCAAAGTATAGGCCAACGGCTTAACGGATAAGCTTATGAATTTTGCATATGGGTTTAGCTAGAGATTAGGAGTTTGAGACTCACTGGAGGTATAAGGATGGTTTTTTATCTTTTTCTTTTTTAAATTTATATATTACCGTATGTTAAAGCATCACTAGGCCACGTATCTAATTATTACACTTGACATGTTGTGATTTATGTGACAACAAACATTCTTTCTCCTTTTTCTTCTTCCCTTTCCTTTTTATTTTCCTCTCTTTTTTAAAAAAAGCCATACACAATACTATGGGACAACAAACATTTAAGGACTTTTAAAGCATTTCACAAAGTTTTGTAGATTTTTAGCAATTTTTGAAGTATTTTGAAGTAAACGCATTAATCAAGGAGTAAAGCAGATAGAAATCGATCGAAGAATGAAGCCTAGTAAGGACTTTGGCCATGGTCATCATACGTAGTCTATTCATCGAGCAATTTCATCAATTTCGAAGTTTTTGTGTAAAGAACAAGAGCACGCTTAGCCACCACGGCCTTGTACTTTGGCCATAGTCACCCTATAACAAGCGAATCTTCAATTTCTATAGTGAATCTTCTATTTTTGGACATACAATATTCAATGAATCTTTTATTTTGTTAAGTTTTTCTTTGTAAACCTAGACTTACTCCTTATAAATAGATCCTTAGTCTTAGGTTTTCAAAGATAGCCCCCTTTATGTAGAGTTGTAGTTTAGAATAGTGTTGGGGGTCTCTTAATTACTTATCTCTTTCTTTGAATTATGTTTTTTTTTTCTCTTTTAAATCATTCTTAATAAATTATTATTAAAATCTAGTTCTTTTTACAGCAACTCTTCTTTCTTTCTATGATATTATTCTTTGATGATTGATGAGTTCTTAATTGTACATATTTTATATAATGATTTTTTGATAATTTTCCTTGATATTTGAGTTTATTTTTAGATAATAATATTTAATTGAGTAATATTTTGTCTACTAGATTTTGAAACGATCTATGCGAGAAAACAAAAGGATAGAAACAAATTTCACTCAAATTGGAGCTAAAATGAACAAGTTATAAAGGTTTGAAGATCGACACAACCGAATGACACAAAACGATACAAGCTATGTCATTTCCACTATTTTCCTTGTTCTTATTTATTTTATTATTTTTATTTTATCAATCCTTATCCATCTTTCCTATTTAATCACAATTATCCTTATATTGTAAAGTTAGATAATTGGAAGTTTTAGGAAAATGCTTGTAATTAGGTTTTCACACATGGTTACTTATGGGATGGACATTCAAACTCACATCCGTTTTATTCCATACTATAACTTGACCAAGTGTATTTTCCTATTAGTGTGGTATTCACATGATTTGATGCCAATTATTATGATGTGCCTAAGGAGACAACCACTAGGACATCAATGGTTAACTATGTAATATCCTTTATATGCTAGGTGATTGAACTCTAAATCATCAAGATGCTTTTTGGTGTAGCGACTCAGAGTACTTTAAAGCTTTGAAGTTAAGTGTACTCAGGCTAAAGCAATCTTAGAATGGGTGACCTCCTAGGAAGATGCTATACCAGGGGACAAACCATGTAGCATTTCATGTTAAAGTGAACAATACCTCAACGAGAGGAGTTTTGGTTGGGTTGTTACAGGTGGTGTTAGAATAGTTCAATAGCCGGAAGGGTGAAGTCTTTGCTTAATGGTAGTCCTAGACCTGTGTAACGAAATTGACGAAGGTATCTGTTCTATAAGGGGGGTAGATTGTAATACCCCTTATATGCTAGGTAACTAAACTCTAAATCATTGAGGCATCTTTTGACATAACGGTTTGGAGCATGTCAAAACTCTAAAGTTAAACGTACTCGAGCTAGAGCAATCCTAAAATAGGTGACCTCTTAGGAAGTTACTACACTAGGGGATAAAACCGTATAATGTTCCATGCCAAAGTGGACGATACCTTGATGGGAGGAGTTTTAGCCAGATCAGTTCAAGCTATTCAACTAATTGTGATTCACACCTTAACTCCAATGGAGAACTTATAGTTGAAGCAAAATTAGAAGTAGAACACAAAGATAATCAAGTTAGATTGTATAAAGATATGACTCACCATGCTCAATTAGCAAAGCAACTTACTACAATCCAATGGATTGGTAAGAGTATGGACATAGAAAGTTAAGATTCAATACAATTATTAGGGTTCTTAATGATCCCAAAAGAAACAAATACAAACTATTTAGCGTAAAGAAAATAAGGGCTATTAAGTAGATTAAGATAAAAATAGCAAGCATATCTAGAACTATGAGGAACTAATAAGATGATAAGGGAATAGATTGTCTTGATGACGATTTAAGTTAGAGCTCATGAAATTGGTATCATTGTGACGATAGGGAAGGAGAACTAGCTTGCCTGTATGGACGCTTCGTTAGAGATGTTGTCCAGTTTCTATTCTGGATGTTGTCACACTTAAAACAAAAGAAGTCGTAACAATCCCATCGTGTAATCTATTCTAACACAGAAGCTGTAATGACCCTAAAGGAGGCTAGTAGGATTATCTAAAATCTTCATATCACGTGTGCACT
Organism: Lumnitzera littorea; assembly: GCA_024138015.1. NCBI lineage: Eukaryota > Viridiplantae > Streptophyta > Magnoliopsida > Myrtales > Combretaceae > Lumnitzera > Lumnitzera littorea. Next base: position 79,754,126 of record JAMXBB010000011.1, read on the forward strand.
CATGATATGAAGACTGCTTTGTAAGTAAAAAATTATAAGACTGTAATTAATTAATTACTATGGCTTTAATGCATAATTTATTAATTTAACTTAAAATATAAATATCTATGGATACTTAATATTACACAGTCCATTAGAACCACAGGGAATCAATATCCCCTATCAAAAATGAGATTTGATATGTAAATTCCAAATACTTTTATTGGATATCTATTATAAAGGTATCATTTAGCTAGGTACATTATCTTTGTATTCCTACTTGTCTATTACTTTACTAGTTGGACGCTCTACACTTGAGTCCTAGCCTAAATCTCAACTTTCAGCTTACTTACAAAAGAAACTATTAAGGCATAAGCTATATCCAGCTTAGTGAGATAGTCCACCTATTATACCTTTCACGCAAAAGTAAGCAAGTTAAATTAACAGCCATATGAATATAGACAAATCGTATGCAATGTAGCAACCATGTACATACAGTTATTCGGAGACTGTATATAGCTTGGATTTTTGCTCTCCATGGCCAAGGTTAGAGATGATGATCTGTTAGACCCATGTTCTAGTCACTTCAACTTCTAATCCACCAAATAGTTTCACATGATGATCAATATTAGTTTCTTTGTCTTTTCTTTTTTTCTTTTTTGTTATTCAGTCTATGCCGTGAGTATAGATGTAAGTAACACACGTAGTTTACTCACTCCTAAGCAGTAGACTCTAGGACATAGCCCATTGCTATGTGATTGGCTTCCCCAGTGCCAAGTAAACCTACAGGTTAGGGCGAGGCCTTATTGTACATGTGCACTGTACGAAAAACTCATGTATAATAATCACGACCCCTATAAGACCCCTTCATCCCACACGTGTAGTATGATGGCTAGTAAGTCTTTGCTGATGCATGGTGTGCATGACCATTTAATTTATTGAGTTGAATATAGTAGGGTTCAGTTTATTTATATGGTCAAAGAATCATCGCGAACAACCATCATATAAAAAAGATACTATTAATTGATCGCTCAATTCGATTAATATATCTTATGATGTTTTGGTAATCAAGGCAAACAATAATCAATCTCATGCATGATTCCTAATTCCCCATGCAACCAGTTAATTATAGTTATACAATTAATTGTAACTAATCTATAAGCACAATTGAGTATAATAGTTATCAGGATACTTACATGGTTAGGTCATCCTACAGTTGTAATAATCCAATTGTAGGTCTATGTCAAGGTTGGTATCACTTAATATTAATAAAGGTGAATACTAATAAGTGTTTGGATAACTTCCTATTTATTTGCCTAGTGAGTATCTAGATGTAACGGTATACGACCTCATCATCCAACTATTTATCTTATGATTCTCGTTTTTGCTTAGAGTTTGAATCACTTATAACTTTTTCACTTTATCTTTAATCTTGACGTTCTTATAGTCAATCCTTATCGAGTTCAAGTGTAATTCTTCAATGATAAATTTTAACTAAAATTCTTAATGATATTTATCCTTTATGGTAAATAGGAAATATTACTTAATCATAAGAGTAATAAATATAAAACTTAGTAAATATTATATGAGTTCGAGTTGTCTTACTATTTGTAGATTTTGTATTGATATATTGTTATATTATAAGGTATATGATTTTATATTATTGTTGTCATTATTATTATTGTGATCGTTATTATTATTATTTTTATTAGCTGTTATCATCATTGTTGTGTCGTATTACTGTAATATAGTAATTATGTTTTATATATTTAATCATTTGTACATATAGAAGGATATCTTCTTTAAAATATTTGAACTTTACGTGCACATTTAGATGTATAGGACTATGACTTCTCGAACAATTTTAGGTCATATAGTTTATGCTTTATACATACTTTACAATACATGCTTATCGGTTTTCCTTTTGTAAGAAATATACATATATATATATATATATTTGTAAATAGTTACATATGGGGTATTTATTTATTTACTTGGGCAATTTATCCTAATTATCTATTTATAAGACTAAATTAAGAGAGTGACTTAGTTATCTTACTTACATTGCTTGGTTTCTATTAAATTTTCAATCACATATAACTTTTTTATTTTAAGCCTAATTTTTATGATCTTATAATCGATTTTTATTATTTTCAAACATACTTTTACGTAGTAAGATTCGTTTTGACTCTTAGGACTTGCATTTTCTAGAATGGGCCTAGTTAGTTACGAATTTTATATAATTGGGCCCATTCGCTTTCAATTACTTTTTATGGGCTTTTCTCAATAGTTTTCTTAATTAGGCTTTTTTATCGACAAGCCTAAAATTATATGAGCCTAACTTTTACCCATTTTATTCCTATCAAGCCTGATAAAAAAAGAAAAAATATTTCTTATTGAGCCTTTATGTTAAAATTTGAACCTTATTCCACTCTAATCGGGTTTGTTTAAATGATTATTAGGCTTCCTAAACTTTATTCGAGGCCTCCAAAGTCTATAATATTTTCAGATTTTCTAGTTGGTTTTTCTTTTGGCCCTATATTTTATTTATTTTCCAAAAAGGGTTTTTTCCTCATATGTTCCCAACTCTACAAGTTATGAGCTTAGTTTATTTATGCATTTTTGTTCCCAATTTAATTAAATATCCATTTTATAAGTATTTTACCTCCTAGACAAGATTTGGACATGGGCTTATTTATGGGCCTCTAATTCCATTTTGTTCTATTTTCACAAATTAGAACTGTTAGGCCCTAAATTATTGATTAACTTAATAAGTTTTATTACAATCCATCTAAATGTTAATTTATAAGAATAAAATTTAACATTCAGATTCATTGCTGGATGTGGCCTTGTTTAGGGTTCTTTTTGTCATTTTTGTAAATTTATGACTTATAACACAAATTTTGCTATATATTATGTTAATGTTTTTACAAAAATACTTAATAAAGGGACAATAATTAAATATATATATATATACATATGCACATGCCTTGACCACATACACCTAAATATATGTATTTTGTGTTTGTTATCATATTTTTAGAAGAACAAAATACCTAAAGTATATATACTTATATATATTTATATTTAGATCCTGTATATACAAAAACATATGTAGTATTATATATTTTATCTTTAACATGGAAAATAAAGAAAATAATAAATATATATAACTATGCAGGTGTATTCATAGATATTTGTACGCATACACATATTATTTGGAAAATACACACATATATACGTAAATACATATATTTTTGTATATGCATACTCAAAATCCAAAAAAAAAAAACAAATAAATAAAATACATACACACTAGTGCAAGCGGATATGTATATTTATGCTTATCTTGTATTTTTGTATTAGGTATGCATGTATATATAATATTTTCAAAAATATATATATCTAAGTATGTATATTTTCGTGTATATATTATTTAAACTCCAAAAAATTAAAATAAAATAAAATAAAATACAAGTAGGAGTTTACACTTGTGGTAAACATGTATATATATACTCATATACTTACATATGTCTCTCAAAACGTGCATATAGACATGATATATACTCATTTCATGGCTTATTGTACATAAGAAGCCCTTTTTACATGTATATAAATCCTAATAACTATCCTAATACATTGAGAGATAAAAGAATACATACATAAAGGTGGGCTACCAATGATTTAGAGATTGCATGGGAAGAGAATATTACAAGGAAGGGACATGAAAGAAATTTCTAAAATTACTCTTGAAGGTTTTAGGTAGGATGATTCTTAAGGCTCCTTGGGTAGCTTTAAGTCCTTGTTTTGTTCCTCTTATTGTGCTCCCAAGTTGTTTCTTGTAAGTTAGAAAAATATGGAGTGAAATGTAAATGGAGTTATGAGTTGAAATTGAGAAAAAGTGAAAGAAATGAGAGAAGATGAGATGGATTTGGAAGAGTAGGTGTGTTGGTGAAGATGAAGGGCGATAGTGGGATGCTTTTTTTTTTTTTTTGTGTTCAAGTTGTGAAAATGAAAGAAAAATTTAGGGGAATGGGTAGCATAAGTTTGGAGGCATGTAAGACAAGAAAGGAGATGTTTTGAGTGACTTTTGTACTTGAAATGATGGCTTAAGTAGCCTCTTTGCTTGCTGCAAATTTTAGGGGGATGGGAAGGGATTTGACTTGTCTTTCTTGTCATATCACTTAGGAGTAGGTTTAGGGAATGATGGGATCTTGGTTGAGGAGGTTGGTTAGATTTTAAGGGAATGATATTAGCATAGTTAAATAGGAAAAAGGAGTAAAATAATGTTTAGTCAAGGTATTTAGTAAACACGGAGCATACATATAATATGTAATATAATATAATACATCATATGATAAATTAAGAAAGGAGAGAAATTATTTAATATATATACATACATACATATATATATATTGTGGCTTGAAGTTTGAAGATGAAAGATATGGTGAAATGAGTGGATAAAAGTGAAAGAAAATAGAGGAAATGAAGGGAAGATTAAGGGAGATTTGTTGGAGTGTGTTTGTTTATGTGATTTGGAAGAAAATAAAAGGACAATGGGCATCAATTTTTACCAAACATGAAGAAGAGGAAAAGAAAGATGTGTGTAAATCTTACAAAATTTCGATAACCTAAAAGCAGAATTAGATGAAGGAGTCCTTAGATAATCCTTAGAACCACCCAAACATAATAATAAAACCTAAGTAAAAGAATCAAACCCTAAGTGTTCAACCAAAACCCTAATAAAAGTAAGTCCTAAAAACCTAACTAAACGAGCAAGAATCCTAATACTTAAAAAATCGTAGAATGATGGCGAAATCCTAAAATGATCACCTAACCCTAAATAAGTGATCAAAAACCTTATTGTCACCAATAAACATTAATAGTAAGGTTGAATCGATCAATACAAGTGATCAGTAGTACTAAGTGATTCAAACCTTAACCTTCAAGCTCGTGTGTAGATCAAATTACTATAAATGAGCACCAAACCCTTAGGGAACCCTAAGTACACGTATAGGGCATTTAGAATATCTAAAGTATAGTATCAAAGTCTGACAAAACCCTAAACATATCTTAATTGTACTTAATTAGCTTAATCATGCCTAATCACCACTAATTACCTTAATCAAACCCTAATCCTTAACCAACCCCATTACATCTTGATTAGCTATAAGTCAAACATGATTAATGATCAAAAGATGAACTCTTAATCCCCTTTTAAAATATCCTATTCCCTAGGGGGACAAGATCTTGCTCAAATTGGCAAAAAGTACACATGGTACATGGTCCTCATTTTGTATCTTATCCTTGATTTCTCAAACAATCAAGGCTTGTCCCCTTCACCCTCTCCCTTGCGACAACTAGCCACGCCCTCCCTTTCCTCATTTCTTGTTATTTTACAATCCTAAAATACATCTAAAAACTCTCTCAAACTCCCTCTCAAAAATCAAGCCCTAAACCCCTTCTTCTTCTTCTTCTTCTTCTCAACAATGCCAACTACCACACCACTAGCCACTTTGCCACCGCCACCACTGCACCAAAACCACTGCCACCAAGCCCCATACCACCTACACACGTTCCTCTTGCTGGCCGACACACCTACACATTTACACTAATACTCAAGCTCACAGCACGTAACCACAAAGAAAGGCCTTCTACACTTTGCTTGGGTAAACACTTAAGTTAGGATTTTTTTGAGTTTTCTTATAAGATAAGGCTAGATACTAATATTTTCTTTGTTGAAACTTATTTTACAGAAACTCTATAGAAGTTCTAAGGGTTTCAAGAAGGTCAACAAAGGTATGTATAAGAAAAACTATCTTTAGTAAAAGTTATAACACCAATAGGCTAAGTTCTGTAAGGTAGTGTAATTGTTAGTAGGAGATCATCAAGTTGGATAATGAAACCCCTATTCCCCATGCATATCGCCCCTTGTATATTCTCTTATACACATTTTCACAAACTTTTATGAAGTGATTAAGGGTTAGATTAGTAGAAACACATGTTACTTAAGTCAAAACACCATAAAAATCAAGTGTTGCATGAAAATGGAAAGTTTGACCATAGAAACCACTCTTAGCCACCACTTTCATTGAATTACTAGATCTGGAACTTTTTTTTTAGTAACTTAATAACATGTTTATTTAGTGTTAAGTATGGTTTAGGGCTTAATTAATTAAGTTAAGTAAGCTAAAGTATGATTAAGGCCTTAAAATAGCTTAGTTAGTGATTATAGGTTTAAAAATAGTGTCAACAACCCTAAGAACCATGATGGACAGATCTGTAACCATATTAAAAATGAGTTAAACTTAAGTCTAATGTTAGGCTTAAGTTTAAAAAGCAAGTGGGCTTGAGCCCAAGGTCCTAAATAGTGAACTAGATACAAAAAAGCCCAAAAGAACCAATTTTAGAGCTCATGTAGCTAGGTGATCAGATCTAAACCCTAAGATAAAAGGCTTAAGAAGAGTTATTTAAGAGGCTCACTAAACCCAAAGGCCCATCTAAAATACTCCCTATAGGCCCTTTAGTGATCTAAAGCTCTAAACTTAGTTAAAAGGCCCATTTGGACCTATAAGAATATCATCAAGGCCTACTTTAAAATTTTAAAGTGTTAGCTAGAAAAAGCCTATTTAAAATACTCAAAAGAAGCCTAAAATTATTAAGTATAAAACCTAAAGTAAAAAACTAAGCCCAAGACCCAAAATTAGCCCTAAACCATAAAGTGACCCAACTCACTATTGGGCCCACAACCTTGTAGGGCCTAAACCGAAAACTTACTAATCTAAAAAATTAAAAACAACTTCACCAAATAAAAGAACATTTGAAAATGATGAAAACAACTATAAGATCACTGAAAACGGAGTTAAAACAAGGAAGATATGCCCAAATTACAAAAACAACTAACTCTAGAATAGTGAGCGGTAAGCCAAATTAATTTGTGCAAATAGAGTACTCACAAATCATAATTATCTTCTCTAGGGGGTGAGGAATTTGACTTGGACACAGTAGAGGATTACTAGGACTATTGAGCATCATGATCGAGTGAATACATCGCCTTTACTTTGCTTGTTTGTCCTTATAGCTAGCGAACCATTTGATTATGTCAAGTAATTGAATTTGCTGCATGATTGGGGCATATGGGATACTATATGTGCTTGATACGGTTGAACTTGTTTGTAAAGTATCTTAAGATTATATAAACTTATGTGATTGCTGCATTAGAGCTTAGGATCTTAGAGTGTCTTTATATAATGATCAGTCACCTATGAACCAGACTAATAAATACTCAACCCTTAACTAAATCGATCATGCATTGCATCTTATAACATGATAATATGGGTGTCAGCATCATGCAATAGATCGGGGGATCATCTTAGTTGGATCCATATTATATTTTTTGTATTGAAAATTGTTATTGTATGACGTACTTTGTGTAGTATATCGTCGTACGATATGTTCTTACCTTAACCTTTGGGAACTACTTGGCTCCGGAGAGTGTTGCCTTTTGCTTGAGGTTGTGTTGTGTCTATTGTTGAGGGTGATATTGATAACAAGAGACTTTAAGTTAGATGTGGATACTTATATCCCAACGTGTTGAAATAATTCTTAACCTAAGCAACGGTAGGCATTAAAACCATGTTGTATATAGTTACTAGCTAACTATATATATTGTTGCATTGCATATGTTTGACCATGCATTCATACACTTGAATAATAACTTGCTTGATATTGCTCGTTGTAGAGTAGTTAGATTACTCACTAAGCAATGAAGCTTACCTCCCTTATAGTTTGTTGTTGCAGTAGGACTTGTAGCTAGAGCTAGGTTGCGGGATCGCCTAGGTTAGTAGCATTAGTTTGGGATTTTGGGATGTGAAGAGGACGAGAGCTCGAGTGAACCCTTTATCTATTATTGGACTCTCTTTATTTTCAATTATTAAGTATTTTTAGTTTGTTGAGTAGCTCAGACTACTTATGATGGTTTATCTCAGTATTGTATGATTAATTTAAGGGAAACCTAATATCCCCACTTATCTATGTTATGTTAGTAATTAATTAGATAACTTAACTTTAATTTATATGCTCCACTATTATTTAATGCTAGTTACTAAGAGAAGGTTATTGTTATGTAATACCTCGTGTAGTATCCTAAAGCCTCTTGATCAAGGAAGGTGCTTGATTTCAGATCTTCATATATTACATGGCGATACTACTACAACTCAACCCCCCTCCAAGTTGTGACAATGTATGGTTGACTTTTTGTACTTGAAGCATAGCTTAGCATCTCTCTTTTTTGTCACAGCCAAAATTGGGGGATATAAGGGAGATTTTGTTGTCTTTTGTGTCATGTCAAGTAGGCTTTAAGTGTATAGGGTGATGGGATTTTAGTTGGAGTCTAATGGGAATGGTTTCCCTTAATTACATTAGGGATTTGTTTACATAAAAAAAAAAAAAACCAAGTTAAGATATTTAATTAGATAAAGATACATAGTACGATGCTTAATATAATATCTTGTTATTTTGTAATATATACATGTATATATATCATATAACATATTACAAAGGAAAAAGATTATATTATACATATATATATATATCTATATATGTATACATTAATGGCACCACATGTAGTTTATATGTAAGGTTTAAAGTTTTCTTATACGATTAGAGTTTTCAAATCATATATTATGTTTTTTTTTTCCATGTTCGTTTTAGGTTTCAAATTTTAAAATTTAAATAGTTTTAAATTTTTCTAGTTTTGTTAACTCCTAGAAAAATTTACAATACTCAGGTTCAACTATATATCTTTAAAGCTAAATTTGCGAGGTTTACAAAAGTTAACCTCATAGTTGCTATCATAGATATAGTCTATATAAGGCACATACGACTCAATTAGCTTAAAGCTTCCTGTAAGTACTTATCTTATATAGAACTCGTGGTATATGCTTTGAAAACATTTATAAAAAAGAAAAAAAGAAAAGAAAACCTGTAATACATAACTTTAATGCTTAGTTTATATTTACATAGAATTATTTACATAAAAGAGTATGTTCTCAAAAGATGGTTTTCCAATTACAAGTTTTATCATACATATTTATACAAACTTCACTCAAAAACTAACGGCTATCCAGGAAGATTGATTAGTTTTCTCAAAAGACCTAGACTTCAAAAGTGTTCCAAGTTCAACAACCATCACATATCTTCTTACTCCCCAAACCCTTTAAGTACTAACTTATGATTGGTTATATCTTTGCATCTTTAGTTCTTTAGTTGATACCTACAACAAAATTTATAGGAATATGAGCACAACTAACTTAATAAGTGGGATGAAAACTGAAGAGTACAAGACAAACACAGGTAAAGTTATTAATTTCATAAAATGCAATGCAATTAATCAAGTATATGATACATCACACAATATTATCCGAATCATTGTAAGGTTAGAGAAATTATATCTGCTCTAACTTAGATTGAACAATTTCTACATAACTCAAATCAAACTAAACTCAGATTTGTGTAATAAAGAACACTTTTCTTCCTAAATTACCTTCGAACCGTAGCCCTTAACCATACCACAACCTCCTCTCCTATTACTTAATTTGACTAAGGGTGGGGGAAAAAACCATTTTTGCTATCCACATCAAAGGGGACAGTATTTAGTTTAACCACCTAATTGTTCCCTTAATAGGTTGTTATGCATGACCAGTTAAGTTGGCAGTTAGATTTTAGTTATTTCCATTTAAGGGTAACAAAAAAAGTTCAAATCAATCAACAATATGCAATCAAGCAGAATAGCATACTAAGGAGTTCAACTCTCATCACAGAATAGATTATCAGTTACACACATAGTATATACATAAACAACTAGGTTATAACCATAAACAATACACTCTTAAGCTTCTAAATAATTTAATAAAGTATCACAACTAATGGTAAAGCCACAATCCAAACTTACTTGTACTAATGTTCACTCTAATAGGTCTTTATCGTCAACATTTTGCTCACTTAAAAATCATATATATGCCAAAACCCAGATTTAGTTTTTATAAGGTCCACGAAAATAGTAGGTCTCATCTGTCTTTTCATATTTTTATATAACTTGGTTGAAATATTATTTAGATAGTTATTATGAAGTATGAAATATACATATATTTATATATGTATTTAATTTTTATAGTTTTATTATATACGATATACATAATTATATTATTATTTATAATATATCGTTTTGATTATATCGAAATTTACGTTTTATTGGTCACATTATGTTTCAATTACAATGAGGTCATCGTAGGATGATAATTTTTGTAACATTTTAAAAATACTTATTTTACTACCTAATATTATTGAATTTTAACAAAATTAATATCGTTAAGTTCATATGAACTTGACGATACGTAATATATATTGTATTTTAGAAGGTAACTTCTAAAGGATATTTTCAATTATAATATGTATATAAACCTATATGATAATCATCATCATATTATTTTTATATTATCTAAATAAAGTATATTTTTACAGGATTTTCAAGTAAAACAAGAAAAAACACGTATTTTCTATCCTTAGTACATGTATATCATGATCTAGGCCATGTAATGTTACAAAATATAATAAAAACAATATATATTCATATCTTACCAAAATAAATATTTTTATAATTTAATAAAAAAATTAACATAAATTAGCTTAATATAACTAAAAATATATCTCGATTAGTAAATTAAGTCATTTAACTAGGAAAGTTCATAATAAATAGCTAGGATTATCAAATAAATGCAAGAAAATTTCTACATACTTAGAAAAATATATGGCATTAAACTAGCGACTTGTTTCATACGATTAGGTTTATCACATATATATGTAAAATTACATTTTTGCCCTTATATTATGATTAATTAAGCAAATAATATCATTTTTATACTAAATAATTTCTAATCGATCCTTAAATCATTACAAGTGTCTAAAATTCATCAGATGCCAATTTCATCAATTATTCTTGTGAAAATCAATTTATATCAGAAAATGTCAATTTTAGTCATTTTTAGGGTCAACAATACAATAAATATTAAACATATATGAAATCAAAATTGGGCTACATAACATTAAACTAGATATAATAGAAATCCTATAGAAAAATTTTGAGCTCAAAACAATATTATTTAATATATATATTTTTGAATCAAAGATTCGAATGAACTGTACCCTTTCTTAAGGAAGTATATAAAATAATCATAATTTAAAAAAAAAATACAATTACAACATGAAAGCATCCTAGAATTAACTTACGAATAAATTTTTCCAATTTTTTCCTAATTAATTTACTATTTCTAAAAATTAATTGAAAAACATGGTAGAAATTGAACTTATTTATTCATTAAAGCTTTAGCCATTGTCAATTAGTAAGGGTATGTTGGACTACCTAGGTAGTGGGTAGACCACTAAGGGTTGATGAGGTTCAATAGCAAATCACAATTTGGGTTGGAACCATACTAAATCAATGGTTGGTTTGTTTTCTACTTTTTCCCTATTTTTCTATAATTTTTTCGAATTTTTCTTTAAGTGGTCTAGGATACAAAGTGTTTGAAATGTAGTCCTAGGGTCTATTTATACTTATTTGATGCAGTTGGAATTTTTCTCTCTTTTCCTTTTACTTGTTTCCCCTAATTTGTAAGCATATGGTGCTAAATTTCTTTCAATTCTACTTTTGATTCATCTATTGATTAGTTCTTAGAATGTCACTGTAAAATTTAGATGTTTTCCAAGCATTTAGATTAGGTTTAGGTATTATCTTAGTGAAATTTAGGTATTTAAGGTATAATATGTTAATATTTAGTAGTTTTACTAATACATGTGTATATATCCTATATACTTAGTACGTGTAATGAATAATCATATTCATGTAATTATGTTTTACTTATGTTATTAATATTTAAGATGTATTTTCTTTTTAACTTTTTGAATTTATCGCTTATTTTTTATATTTATAGATTTTTGGGTTAATTTATGAATATATTTATTATATATACTAGGTATATTCGTATATATATATATATATATATTCATATCTTATTTTATGCAATATTATTAACTTGTATAGTTTAAATAATTTATCTCTAGGGCCTTATTGTATTTTAGGGCTCAGATTTAAGAGTTCTAAAGAGTTTTATATTATATTGAATAATTACACTTTTATGGCTCAAATTAGGATTTCATGAATTTTTTTTTAAATTTAATTTTATTGGGTTACTTTTACTAACTTTTCTAACCTAATCATAATCATAAAGTTTAGACTTAATAAAATAAGTTTTCTTGGAAGCCATAAATCTAGATGCATTTGTCCAAAATGCGACTATAGAGGCTTACAGATATCGACCTAACTGTAGAGATAAGGGGATTGACTTACTGGTATGGACACATCGTTAGACATGTTGTTTAGCTTCTACTTAAGATATTAGCCTGATGGTACTATAGGGGGATTGACTTGCCGGTATGGATGGTTAAAGAGAGGCTCGTTTTAAGACAAACCATTAATTGAACGATATTAACTGTAGCCGGTCTACACTAGTTGTTGAGCTTGAAATTTTTAGTTTTTTTTGTTTTCTCTAACTTGATTTAAACTAACTCTTATGCCTATTTAGTTTAAATCCTTGACTAAAGTTAAAGAAAACCAATTTCTTTATTTTTGAAAATAAATGGAGTTGCCACCTGCTGTAACAAGGAAAGATGATTAAATTAGAACTAATTAAGCGAATTGATTCTAATTTAGTTACTAACTTGCTTTTCAAAGCTTTTTGAAAAATTTTAAGAAATTAGATATCACGAGTTTAGGGGTTATCCTATTAAACCATAACAGGTATCACCTTAAAAATGTATTTTCAAGTAAATAAAAAAAAAGTAAAATTACATATACTTGCAAAAAATAAGAAATTAACATATAATTTAAAAAAGTGGGAAAAATAAAATTTTACATGTTTAGGTGTTATTGAAGATGTCTATGTATTTGCTAATTAGGATTAGACTTGAAAATGATCTAGTTTATGTCTTAATTAATTTATTTTGTTTAAAGAAAGTTCTAAAAGTTTCCTAATTTGGGGTCCCATTTTTTAAAAATTTTTTAGGCTTCATTTTGGGACAAAGATTTGTTATTTTTTTTTTTGAGAAAAAAATTTTTAAGTGAGGAAAAATCTTTTATTTTCTACAAGACCTAACCTTAAAAAAAAAACAAAAAGTGAACTTTTCTATGTGAGGAAAAAGATTTTTTTCTAAAGGAAAAATTTTCCTAAAAGCACTCTTTTATAAAAGTACTAATTTTTGAAAAGAGGTTTCTTTTATTTTATTTATGAGAACAACACCTTTTTCTAATTTAATTTTTTTTATTTTAAAAATTAACAAGAAAAAACAAGATTTAGAAAACAAATTTTTAACAAGAGGGATTTATGAAAAAGCTTTTGGGCCCTTTTTATTTTTTCTTTTTATCTTTATATATATATATAATAAAAGAAAAAGAAAAAGAAAATAAAAAACAAATTGTAGAATGAAAGAGAACATCATACTAACCTATGAAGAATTCAAAAGTGAGGTGCAAATTCGGGTCAATGTGCTTGGATTGGGTTGGGTTGCAAATAGGTCGGTTACTTCTATTCAAGTCATGCAAAGCACAAGCTCCAACAGCTAGTGAGGGACACCTTCGATATAGCTACTGAAATGAGCAAAAGAAGTGGTTTTTATGTGTTTCTTATTGAGGATGGTAGGCTAGAATTGATACCATTAGTTGTGACGGTGCTATCCTAGAGAGAGAAAGTTCACGCTTAGAGAGAGAAAGCTCAATTTAAGTGTGCTTAGGTGTGTTTCCAATTGTGATTTTTTTTTTCAAATGTGAAGTATAGCACCTTATTTATACTATTAAAGATTGAATTTAACTCGAGAATGTATGATAATGGAAGACCATAGTTGTACGATTTTAAGAGGTTCTTGCTTGATTCATCTTCAAAACTTGAAGAAAGTTTTGATTTGAATGATGAAAACAGTCAAGAACACATCAATGAACAATATTCATAGCTTGGATTTAGAGGAAATTGCCAAAAGGATCAAATTTTGCAAAGTTCATTCAAGTCATTTATGTTTTTTTTTTCCTTTTTCATGCTTGAATGATCCATAATTTAGATGAATGAAGATGCATTTTTTATTCCAATTAATAGTATTCCATGTGGACTTCCCAAAAAGGTGAAGATTCGAGTTGATATATAATGATATATGGATGGAAAATGGCTAAAAAATGGGGGTGTAGAAAAGTCAAGTACTATAAAAATTAATTTTTCTTTCCTATTTCACACTTTGGAATTTGAGGAGGAAGGCCCAAGGTTATGTGCCACATGCTATTGAAAAGTAAGCCCATTGTCTTGCCTAATGAATGGGCGATGCCCATTCCATAATTTGCTCTACACAGCTGCAATTGAAAGGAGCCGATCCAAGTAAGTGCTGTCCCCCAAATGAAATACCAAACTTAAGTCTAACCTAAAAACTAACCCAAAATTGACCAAAGCTAAAATCAAATAACATATGCGCTAAAAATAAATAAATAAAATAATTTTGAAAACACACTTAATTTAACAAGATAAAATAATAAAACCTATTCAATACATCCTAATGACACTAAAAAAAAACTAAGGCTTTTATTTTCCCATAGGTTCAATTATTATTAACCTGTTTTTTCAATTTTTTAATTAATGTATTTTTTATTTCTTCTTAATTTGACTTAGGACCCTTCTAAAGGAAACTTTAAAACAATAAGGAAGAAAAAATTGAATGTCTACAACTACTCCTCTTTGTGGTGGAGTTTGAGCAAAACTTCATCACAAAAACAAAAGAGACATTTTTACCTTAGGAATGAATTTGTCCTAAGAAGTGCTACAATTAGCTATCTATCATAGGCTTGATCTAATAGGGCTTTAGTGAAAGATATTTTGAAAAGAAAGATGGTGCTCTAGAAGTTGGCCAAAACACGATAATGAGTTTTTCATAAAGGTATAGCACCTTATGAGCTAACCATAACCTGAAGAAAGGGAAGCGCTTTTAGAACTGGTGAGATACTAAAAGTGCCATTAAGTGAAGGGTAGTGCCTTGAGAGTTGGCAAGAACCTTAAAGTGATATTGAAAGGAGGGTAGCACCCTATAAGCTAGTAAGAACCCTAGGAAAGGTAGCGCTCTATTAGCTGGTTAACCTAAATGGGAGCATCTCTAAAGAGCTAACAATCTTAACAAGAAGTTAACTTAAAACCTAGATATGCTCCTTTGAGCTAATTGACTTGGGCAGAAGCATCTTTAAGGGATTAGTAACCTTAAATAAAAACTTGATTTGAAACCTGGTAATACTCCTCTAAGCTAACTAACCTAGGTGGGTTGAAAAGGAGAAGCATCCTATGGGCTAGCTAAGACTTTAAGGGGAATGCTTAATGGAACAATACTTTATAAGTTGGCTAAAGTAAAGGTTAAGTGCCTTTACAGGCTAGCTAAAACTTTAAGAGAAAAGGAAAGTGAGATAGCATCCCATGAGCTGGCTAAGACCCCAAAAAAGATAAAGGTTAAGCACCTTACAGGTTGGCTACCACCCTAAGAGGGATGCTTAATGCAAATGTAATGTTTGAAAAAAACTAACTTTTCTTTATGTTAACAAGTATGGAAGCACTTACCTAGCTTTATTGATAGCACCCAAATAGCCAAGCCTTTTCTTAAGAAGTCCAATCAAAAGCAATCGTTCAACCTCTTGAAATTCATTCTAATCTTGAAATAAAGCATACAAATTTCAATGAATTTAAGGAAAGTGTCCTATGGCCTCACTTTGGAAGAGAGAAAACAAATCTCCCCTATTAAGGAAGGTGAAACGCAATAGAGTATTTGAAGAGTTTTTATTAATTGTCATTATTCCAGACCATGCATTCATCTTCTCTTATGTCTGTAGTGTATGGGGTTTATTTGAGCGAAGTAAAAGGATAGGACTTTTGATAAAGTAGGAAAAGTGTTGGGGTGTTACCTAATGTCAACAACCACTAGGGATGCTAACTTTTCTTGTAGAAAGTGGAAATAAAACCACAGTAATATTAAGATTACTAGCATTTTATGATCTATGTAGAAATTCCATTGATTTTTAGGGGTAGTATAACTTTACTACATCCACATTTATAGGGTCCTTCAAATCTAGACAATCCATTTGAGATAAAACTAAAGCTCATCCAGGCAATACTCTCTTTATAATGTAAGGCCCTCTATAATTGGAGTAAATTTCCCCCTTGAATTTTATACATCGGGGAGAATCTTTCTCAATACCATGTCACCCTCTTTGAAACTCCTAGGGCGTACTTTCTTGTTAAAAGCTTTAACCATTTATTGTTGATATCATATGTTGTGGCATAAGGTTGTCAACCTCTTTTTGTCAATTAAATTTAACTACTCGATACACTTTCTTATCCAATCAGCCTCATCCAATTAAGTTTTTTTATAGCACTTTAAGAGATGGGATCTTAACCTCTACTAATAGTACAACTTCAGTGCCATATACTAAGGAGTAGGGTGTCATTCCTGTCGATGTTTAGATAGAAGTTCTATAGTCCATGAGCGTTAATAGTAACATCTCATGCCAATTTCAATATGTCACAGCCATCTTTTCATTGATTCTTTTGAGATTCTTGTTAGCCACTTCCATAGCCCCATTCATTTGAGGTCAATTGGGAGTAAAATTTTGTCAGATGATCTTAAACTTCCGATATAACTCTATCATGAGTTTGTTGTTAAGATTCATACCATTATCGGTAAATGATTGTTTCTAGAGCCCCGTATCGAGCCAGATTGTCTCTCTTAATGAATTTGACTACTACTCCTTTGGTGACACTTAAATAAGATGAGGCTTCAACCCATTTACTGAAATAGTTGATGGTTACCAATACGAAATGATGACCATTGGATGCCTTCAAAGTGATTAGGCCGATGATATCTATACCCCACATAGAAAACAGTCATGGTGCAAACAGTATATATAATTCTTGAGGAGGAGCAATTATTTTGTTTACATAAACCTAACATAAGTAGCAGTACCTAACATGTTTGATACAATCTTTAACCATAGTCAACCAATGGTATCCTAGCCTCATGATCTTCTTGGTGAGCATGTAGCCATTCATGTGAGGGCTACATACTCCCTCATGTATCTCCATTAGAACTTCTACCTCCCTTTCATCTACATATCGTATAAGTATACCATCAAATGATTATGGCATTACTTCTTACCACTATAAAAAGTGGCTTAGTGTGTTGGTTACCTTCTTCACCTAATTTTTCAACTGAAAAAGAGATTTGATCCATGGTAAGGATAGAATTTATTATAAGCCCCATTTTCTTGGGTGGTATTTTATGAGGGAATTAGTATCCTGGTGAACTATCTCAAGGCCCTATTGGCCTGAAGTTGGCCTAGAAACTGTTGTTGAACTTGAGGTAGATTTACCTTGAAGGAGACCTAAGTATTTGTCTTGGTATTTGAATTCACCATATTGACCATGGTTTCCTTGGGTTTGTTAACTATTGGCCTAAAAGCAAAGGATGAAGCAAATGGTCTTCTATCCATCGATTCCTAAACCTTGTTAGAGGAGATAATGCTTTCAATCATGTACCTTGCCGTTACTACCTTCACAAAACTGGATGAGGCTTACCCAATCAAATGGGAGAGATAAGGCCTTTCCAGAGTATTGATAAAAGCTAAGGTTAGCTCTTTTTAGTCATAAGGGTGGATACCCTCACAGTTAAGGAGCTCCATTCATGTGCATCATGGTTGGGGCTACCTTAACATTGAACTTGTACTGTTTTTAAAATGGCTCAATAAGCTTTCCCAAAGTGTTTATCTAATTTAGGTTAAGTTGGCATACTAGATCAAGGCTAGGCCTATTAGGCTATCTTGAAATGTCTATACCATGAGTTGATCGTACTAGATACACTTGCCCATCTTTCTCACATATAACTTAGTGTGAAGCTTGGGGCATCCCATCTCATTATACTTCTTAAATTCTGGCACCTTAAACTTTTTTAGGTAGGTTCCAACATCGTATGTAGAGAAATTGATAATCCTCGCTTGTTCAAACCCATTGTAGCTCCTTAGTGCCTCCATCTACTTTGTTATCTATTGGGTTAACTTTCTTTCCAACTCCTTCAAATTGTCTTGGCTAGGCCCTAAGTTAGTCAGCTTTATGTTAACCGAGAATGAATATGTATTGGGCTTGCAAGTTGGGTTGATCTTTACATAGACTCCTTCCAACTTAAAAAAAATCTTTTGGAAAGTTATCCTCTACTTCAGGGGGTAGAGCCTTAGTATTCTTCTCATAATAGACCTTGGAACTCTCTTCATTAGATGGTTTTGTAGTTTGGATTTGGGTAATGCTGTTAGTAAGAAAAATCATCTAGTCTACAATCTTTCCTATAGTTAGCTCCAAAGAGCGAAACATCAGCTTAGTGCGATTATTAATTTCTAAGTTGTTGTTGTTGTTGTCATTTTCTTGAGTAGCCATTTTGGTTTAGGAGTCGGTTCTAATCATACTTCTTTAAAGGACTTGACATTTGGGAGCTATTTTGAAGCCTGGGAAGAAACTTAACAAAATGTTAGCACAAATATATATATATATATATATATTTTAAGATGAGAAAAGAATATAAATGAATGAATGCAAACATGTATGGCATACGGATGTAAAGAAATTTAAACTAGCAAGAGACGAATAATGTGGCAAAACATCACTAACTTTCATTAATTTTTGCAATTGTGAAGTTTACATCACTTATTCAAAAGAAAGAAAAAACATAATTTCTTAAAAAGCAATATTTTATTCTTCTTGTTACAGCTGGATTCAATTTGCACTTCCTTCCTCTTCTAAATTTTAGGAACCTCTCTCTCTCTTTGATCTTTCCATTGACCTTCTTGAGTTGTGCTTTTAAGGCCTTCATCTTTTGGTGATATTCCTCACAATGGGCCTTCAATTCTTGTTCTCCTTCTCTTGCTTTCTCTAGTGTAGCTTCAACTTGGGCCTTCTCTTTGTCCTTCACTTCCTCCATATCCTTCAGCTTTTGACGTTGGTGATAGAGAAACACTTCGGTTGTCTAAGCCTTACTAGTTATACCCTTGATTGTAGGGGTAGTCTTCCTCTTACACCAAAGGGACTTGATGCACAAGAGGTTAGATACCTTGTCAGCTACTAAAACATGAGCATCATGAAAGTTGAGTGAAAATGGGCTTTAATGATGGCCTTTGAATTATATTCTAAAAAGGTCCATTAGCCAGAAAGTACTCGATGTAGATATTGAAGCCAATCAAGGGTACTGCATTGGAACCTTCACATTCTTTCACCATTTTATTGCTTGAGTACCATTTGGGTGTCCAAAGCAGTTCCCTAGCTTTCATGTTCTAAAAATATTGAACCCAATAGCAAGTAGCTATATTTTCAGGTAATTGGATCAACTCCCCAAAAGATTTGATGAAATTATACTGTAGCATGAACTCTGCCCGATTAAAGTCAAGTTAATGGCTCTTAATGTGACTAATGAACTAGACCAAGATTAGAGCCATGTTGGTCATCAAATCTCTATACTTCTTTCTTTTAAGGTGATTCAACGAATGTATTTGTTTAGCTAAGAGAGTAGGTACATATGACTTCCCTTCAAGGGACTAGGTTATTATTTCTAAAACTCTGAAGTGAACACGGCGTCTCATGTTTAGGAATGAGATGGCATTGAAGATCATTAAAATATAGGCATTAATTTGGTGCTAATGCCAAGCTTCTATATATGTGTAGAAGATGTCCCACTTCTCTTTATATGTTGACTTAGTAGAGGACCCGACTTGAACTAAGATCTAATTTACCTTAGCCTTTCTAACTCCTAATAGCCTGGTAAATATTTTTGGTGTAGCAGTTTTAAGATTCGAGACATAGATGTTTGTAATAGCTGGAGTTTAAAGCAATAGGGAGTACGCTTTAATGGTTAGGCCTAACTATTGTGGGCCAAAGTGGAATGCAACGGCTTCGAGCTCCTAAAAGGGTACTAAGGCCTGCATTAGAGTAACAATTGGAGCAACAACTTGTAAGGATAATACAGGCCCAATCTTGCTCTTGATGAATACTTACCTATTTCAGCTAAAGAGCTGAAACCAAGTCTCGAGTGATTTTTAGTGTTTATGAGGAAGGTGGACATAAATCTCCTTAAAGATAATCTAATCTAAGCTAAGCTAGCCATATCTACAAAATGTACAATTACAATCAAAGGCTATTCTAAACTTTAGATGTAATCTTTACAAGTTGTTTACAAGGAAAATTACAAGAATAATTACAAAGAAAGAAAGGAAAATACAAGGAAATTACATCTTCATAATTGAAATATCTTTGTTTTAGGTTTGCCACATTATGGATTCTTGCCAATCCTTTGAAAATGGGCTTCATGCATGTAAAAAGATGGGTTCTAGAGATCCTCAAGTTCTGTGACCTCACATATTTTCGAAGAACGATTCCTTAATCACATTGAAACCTGAGTAGGGTAGCTTAGTCGACCCCATAAGGTAGTTATCCCATAATATCCAAAATTTATAAAATGCCCCCCCCCCCCTAAGGTTTTTAGGACAACTTAGTTTTAACCATATCTAATACACATTTATTAAGTATAACTTAATATGGGTATTTTGAAAAATAATTCTAATTTTGAAAGGTTTTAAGAGGTTAGCCCTCTTGAAATCCCCAATGGAGTTGCCAAGCTATTAAGTTTGAAATTTTTGGTCTTTTCATTTTCTTTAACTTGATTTAAATTAAACCATATATCTATTTAGTTTAAACCCTTGACTAGAGTTAAAGAAAATTGGTTTCTTTATATTTGAAAACAAATGGAGTCGCCCACTGATATAATCGAAAAAGGTGATTAAATTAGAATTAATTAGACAATTGGTTCTAGTTTAGCCACTAGCCTTCGTTTGAAAGCTTTTTGAAAAATTTTCAAGAAACTAGATATCACAAGTTCAAGGGCCATCCTATAAAATCTTAACGAGTACCACCTTAACTTTTCGAATTTAAGTTTATTTTTCAATATACTCTTTTCTTAAAAAATCTATTTACAAGTAAATAAAAAAGTAAAATTACATGTACTTGCAATAAAAAAAAAAAGGAATTGACATATAATTTACAAAAAGTGAGAAAAATAAATTTTTACATCTTTAAAGTCGCTTTAGAGGTCCCTACGTACCCACCAGTCGTAATCAGACTTCCATAGTTCATTCCAAAAAATTTTAGTGAGTTAGTTTATTTTAGACTAAAAATTGGTTGGGTTTACCTCTTATTTAATTTGTTTTGTTTGAAGAAAATTCTAAAAGTTTCCTCATTTAGGGTCCCTATTTTTAAAAAATTCCTAAGGCCTAATTTTGGAAAAAAGATTTGTTATCTTTTTTTTTTATTTAAGAAAAGAAATTTTTCTAAGTGAAGAAAAATCTTTTATTTTCTACAAGACCTAAACTTAAAAAAAATTGTTAGTACATTTTATTTTTTTTTAAAAAAAGTGAACTTTTCTATGTGAGAAAAAAGGCTTTTTTTTTCTAAAGGACAAATTTCCCTAAAAGCACTCTTTTTTTAAAAGTACTAATTTTTGAAAAGAGGTTTCTTTCTTTTTGTTTTTTTTTATTTACAAAAGAAACTCCTTTTTTAGTTTAAAATTTTTTTTTTTTTAAATTTTAAAAGTTAACAACAAAAAAAAAAGATAAAATAAAATAACAAAAGGGATTTATGAAAGAACTTTTGGGCTCTTTTTCTTTTTTTTTTCTTTTAACCATTATATTTATACAATAAAAAGAAAAGATAAAAAAATAACAAACCGTAGAATGAAAGAGAATAGCACACTAACCTAGAAAGAATTCAGAAGTAGGGTGTGAGTCTAGGTCAACTTGCTTGAATCGGGTAAAGTTGCGAATGGGTTGATTGTTCCCATCCAGGTTACACAAATAAGAAGCTCCAATGGTTAACGAGGGACACTTTCAATCGATATAGCCATCAAAACGAGTGGAAGAAGTGGTTTTTATGTGTTTCTTATTGAGGTTAGTGGAGTAGAATTGATGCTACTAGTTGTTGAGGTAGTGCTATCCTAGAGAGAGAAAGCTCAATTTGAGTGTGCTTAGGTGTGTTTGCAGTTGTTAGTTTTTTTCAAACATGAAGTATAGCACCATATTATCTTATTGTAGCTTGAATTTAACTTGAGAAAGTACAATAATGGAAGATTATAGTCACGCAAGTTGAAGATGTTCTTGCTTGATTTGTCTTCGAAACTTGATGAAATTTTCAATTTGAATGATGAAAATAACTAAGAATACATCAATAAACAATATTTATTGCTTAAATTCGAAGGAAATTGCCAAAAGGATCTGATTTTGCAAACTTTATTTAAGTGCGTTTATTATTTTTTTTCCTTTTTCATGCTTGAATTAATCCATGATTTAGATGAATTAAGATGCATTTTTTATTCTAATTAATAGTATTCCATGTGGACTTCCCAAAAACGTGAAGCTTTGGGTCAATACATGATGATATATGGATGGAAAATGGCTCAAAAGTAGGGGTGCAAAAAAGGCAAGTGCTGCAAAAATTAATTATTTTCTTTTCCATTTTTCATTCTAGAATATGAGAAGGAGGCAAGTAGTTACATGTAAGGCACATGCCATGTGCCACATTGAAAAGTAAAGGGCATGCATATGCATACCCCACTATCTTGCTTAATGAATGGGCTTTACCCATTCCATAATTTGGCGTAGACGACTTCAATTGTAAACACACTCAATTTAACAAAATAAAAGAAGAAAACCTATTTGGTAAATCCTAATGACACTAAAAAAAAGTGGGGCTTTAATTTTCCTAAAAATTCTATTATTCTTAACCTTTTTTTTTCAATTTTTTAATAAATAGATATTTTTATTTTTTCTTAATTTGAATTATGACCCTTCTAAAGGAAACTTTTAAACTATAAGGAATAAAAAATAGGGTGTCTACAGTAGTTCTTCTTGGTGAAACATATCCAAACTCATGCTATAACACTTAGTCTCTTTACTTAGGTCATGACAACACAAAAAAATAGAATAAACACAAATAGTAGCATGTAAAATGGATGAATTAATAATATCTAATTCCTCAAGTTTGGGTTGGTTGTTAAGAATCAATTTGACCAAATTTTAGAGTCCTCTTGCTCTAGCTCTTGTGATAAGTCATTCTACTTGATTTCTATCAGATATTGATCAGGTAGATATAGAATCCATCAAGTTTGAGGTTAAAGTGAGAAAGTTATGGCTATCATAAGATAAAAAGGATAAAGTGACGACCTTAAGATAACCCTAAACATCTATTTCATTAGTAGTAGAAGAAAATGAGTTTTAAGTGTGTAAATACATGTTACTATATGTTCCAAGTTAGGAGAACTCTTAATTCAAGAAATAGAGAACTATGTATAAGTGATGGGTAATAAACTTATGTCTACTTATAGCAGAAGTTTTGTATGTTTAAGGAAACATATGATTATGCATGTGGGGAACCTTGCTTATTGTAAGTAGACTTCCACTTCTTATACATAGACTTATGTCTACTTTTGACTAAATTGTTGTATGTTGTTAGTAAGTGAACGTGCATATTAATTTGATGAATATACTTGAGAACAATATTATATATAATTCTTGTATATGATTTAATTAAATCGAATCTTGCAAATAGTTATGCTTGGAACATCTTTGTGATAAGCTGTATTTTATTTTTGGTTGCTTAGTGACTAAAGTGCTCTTTAGTTAGACCATCCCTAAGTTTGTATTGTTTCTATGACTATAACTCATACTAACAAATGATCTAAATGTTGCTTGTACTTAGTTGCTTTATTATTGCTTAATAAGTTAATCTTATATACCTTGACATTTTATTTGTTGATTATGTTTAGTACTTGCTTAATTTTCTACATTTCATGACAAGACATACGGAGGCCTATAGGAAAATTTTCAAAAAGTTTAGGATTGCTCCAATTAAGTACTTACTTCACAAAGCTTAATTATGTGCATATGAATTGTGTTATTGGAGGTCTTAGTTTGAGGATGTTTTCTTAGTTGTTCAGCTATTGGATTGCCATTGGTAACTTACTCAAATATTAGATTATCATTATGACCTACTTGGTTATTGGATTATCTTTTATAGTTAGCTCTAGCTCACCACTTATTATTTACTCAATTTTGGGCAACTTATTGTAGTCTACTCGATATCGTATCATTGTCAATGTATGTCACATGAATCAGTATGGGATATAATTGCATTAGGATATATATGTATGTATATGAGCGCTTAAACATTACTTTAGTCATTGCTACCATTGTTTGCTCTACTCATTTAACTTAAAATATCAACTAAGAGGATAAATTGTTTCACTCTCACGAATGGATGAAGAATAAAGAGACTCCTCTATAACATAGGGAACCATGAGAGTGTACCATAAGAAAATTAAGGATCTACACCACCATAGCATATAGGACTTATGAGAGTGTACCATTAGAAAATAAGGATCTTATGGAAACTCATGTTTTCCTAGGAGCATAACTTAAAGTGAATAGTGAACATTTCATTGCAATCTATGTAACTTTGGAATGTAAAGTGAAAATGAAAATTTGATGGTTTATAAAACTTAGTTGTGCTTAGATTTTACTAACAGGTAATGAGGCATTCAAGCAGGTTGTTAAAGAGGTAGATGGATGAAGAATTTGTTATTGAAAGTTGAGTTGTGGGCCCAACTAATGTTAGCGATTCATTTTTCATAGCCTATCCATCATGTTTTGAGTTAACACAAAAATTTATAAAGAGAAGTTAGACGTATCAGGTAAAGACACGAATACTAAGATAATTAATAGAGAAGATGATTGTAGCCTTCATCTATGTAAAAATAAGCATTAATATAGTGGACCAATTAACAAGTTGGCTATCAAATGGTTAAGAGGACTTCCACTATAATGGGCTTGAAGCTTCTCTAGTTGATGAAGATGGAAATCTTATTTTATTCCAACACACTACTTTTGTAAAGGTTTAAAGTAGTAAAATAAGTTATAATTTATTATATGAACTATAATCATCAGTCTCAAGATGAATCATAAATTTGAATTTAAATGCTAAATGAATTTCATCTATGTGTGTATAGAATAGGCTCCGTCTCAAGCAAGAGCTACAAAAGGAGCTTAAATGAGTATTAAAACATGGTGGTGCTAATATATAGATTCTCATAACTGAAATCAATGTTGGTTATGTTTGTGATTTCTCGTCATAATGCTAAGAGAGATTGGCTCAAGCAACTAGTCATCGATTA
The DNA here is from genome assembly GCA_024138015.1 of Lumnitzera littorea. Taxonomy (NCBI): domain Eukaryota; kingdom Viridiplantae; phylum Streptophyta; class Magnoliopsida; order Myrtales; family Combretaceae; genus Lumnitzera; species Lumnitzera littorea. Next base: position 79,779,482 of record JAMXBB010000011.1, read on the forward strand.
ATTTATCATAACTTCAAGGGACTCATGCATAAATGGTTGGTTCTAACTATAGCAATCATTATAAATTGGTCATACTACTTGGTGATATGATTTCTATAATCTGTAATGGAAAATTGTTGTCCATATTCCTGATTGTGGTTTATAGAATACTTATAACGTTAAGGTACCTTGCATAACAGGATGAAGAGCCTCATGTGCCTGGAATATGAACGTCGACGACATGTCGACACGTACGAGTAAGGAATATATGAATCCCATGAATGGCTCAGTCAACCTCGAATGGTTACATATTGTCAAGTCAAATGATTCGTACATTGAAATTGAGATGTGTAACTTCAGGTTATGTTTGTTTAAAATCTATATAAGCTGCTGCCAAACTATTTTCAAGAAATTCAAATCCCTCCTTTATTCTATTTGTTTTAGAAATTCTGTCATCTACTTCCCCTTATCTGAAGTGGTAAATATAAAATTGTTTGCTATTGCTAAACTAAGAATTTCCCAACTAAGTTTTATTGGAAGAGATTCACCTCAAACTTTTCAATATATGGGCGAAGTACTTTTAAAAAAGTATTAAAATTACAACGCCATCCCCTAAAAATTATCCAAATTATGAAAACCTTTCGAATTTTTGAAAAATCACACTTATACCCATCAAAGAATGTTGACACATCAAGTACCAGTTTTTTCTCATATAATACACATGACTAATCAAATTATGAATTAACTTTATAAAAATAATTACAATTGCATACTGATATAAAAAATTAAATTGACTTTCTATTAGAGGAGAAATTTAGCAAACTCAATATCTTTTCAAATGGTGTATTTACAGTATTTTTGAAATTCGAATATCTATTTAATTTTAAATCCTTTTCTACTTTTCATGGATTCAGGATTTGCCACTATATGATTCACTCAAAAAAAAAAAAAAAAAAAAAAAAATCAACCACACTTACTCCTGTGGCCAACAATATGAAAATGTCTATTGAATTTATGATTAAACAATGGAGTCGCAATTTCGAAATGGAGGGCCAATAGGATAGGCTGAGAAAATATACTAAAATAAAAACTTGCGTATGTAGATGGTCCATCTCTCCTCCACTTTTAAAAAGATTAATAGTTGGAGAATGACATTTATTGACGTCATTTAATGGTTATGTGGCCCTTTTTAACCCCTTCACCAAATGAAATTGCTTTTCTTTTAATACTATAAGGTAGCAAAATTTTTCCTTTGATAATGAATGAAAATGTCTTGCCTCTAGTGCCATAAATAAGTAATATAGCATATCTCCATTTGCATGATATGCAAGGGTACACTTCCTCATCCATCGGTTGGTCGAAGTGACTAAGTCGGTTCTCTTCCTTTTTATCTATGCTATCAATAAAAATTCATTGGTTATTAGTATATTATGTGTTTTGATTATTAATGGTAAGTATTAGTGATATTTTAATACATATTAATGATAATGAATCAATATTTTACGTGTTAAAATTTTATTAATACTTATAAACTACTAAATTATTAAATACAATTTATTACTTTATCAATTCTTACCTTTATCTCCAAATATGATTCAGAATCCAATACCATGTGAAAACCTTATGTCATAAACCAAATGAAGAGACCTATCTTTGCTCCACTTTCATTACTCTTTCATATTCTAGGTTATACTTTCCTTTCATTTTCCTATTTTATTTTTGCTGCTCTATGAGAGTATGCAAAACGGCGGAGTTTGAGGATGTATATAGGAGCATCAGGTTTTATAATTCTTTATCTAGAAGGGTGTAATATTTCTCAAGTGTAGTATTTCGAGAATATGACACAAATTTATTATTATTATTATTATTTCTTAAGTTCACATATCATTATTGATACAACAGTCTTAAGAAATATTATCAATTCGATGAAGATGAATATATATGCAATTAGGGATGTTGCTTGTATGCTTCTATCAATCTTACTGATAAGTTACTCTCTAATTCTTTGCTTATTAGTTTATTAAATCCTCAACGCTTGACAGCTTTTTTCTGCTAGTCGAAGAACTTTTTTTTTTTCATACTACATTCAATCCTCAACATTTCGGAAAGTTTGTCAATAAATCACATTTTAATATTGTTAGCTTTTTTTTATTAGTAAGGTTAAGTAAGTATAGGATTGATAGGGTATAAGGTTTTACTTGTACTCTACTCTATAAGATACTGGTTCCAACCCTATAACATATGAGAATCACCATAGAATTTATACCCTATAAAACCTATAAGTTATATGATGTCTTGTGAAACTTATAAATATTGTCTTGTTTCTATAAATTTCAAATTCATGTAACACATAAAAGAAATATATATATATATATATATAATATTACAAGTTTTTCATATACAAAACCTATAAAATCTCTTGCAAAATCTACGAAATAAAAAAGTAATCTTTCTTATCTTCATTATTTCAAATTTATGTAATCCTACTACTTGGTAGATAAAAAAGAATAAGGGGAGAGAATAAAAAATGTATAGCTATTCAGGGTTACTAAGTTATGGGTTTGGGCTCCTTTATTGCCACCACCCCCACCACAACCCCCCTCCCCCCCTAAACATTTATCAACCAAAAATATATAATATCATCATATTCATTAGCTCATAATATTTAATAATTTTTTTATGATACTCTAAAATCTATAACTTTTATACCTTGGAGTATATGTAATTGGAATCCCTATGATCCTTAATATGCACCTATAACCTATTTAATTAAGCAGGGTATGAGTGGATATCCTATACAATAATCTATTAGGAAATGAAATGTGGTGCCCTCTAATTAGTCCAAGTAATTGCTATGATTAAATAATGTAATTATATATATTAATTAAGAAAATTAAAAAATGAAAAAAATAAATTGGAAAAGAAAAAAAGAGAAGATGTAGAAAATTGAAAAAAAAAAAAAAAAAAAATACACTTATTTCCAGCCACCCCGGCCTTGGGGTGGCCAAAAAGCCACCTTACCTTTGTAATTGGCGGGCCGTTAACCACTTGCATGGCTTAACTTTTGTTGTTTAATCATAAAATTGGAACTGTATTAAGGCTCATAGATATCTCTAGATCGATAATATGTATTTGCTTGTGAGATTAGTGGAAGTTTGGTGATTGATGTTTATATGGCCACATAAACTAGAGGTACTTTGATCATAATAAACTTGTATAAAGTTAAACCAGCAAGTGCATTTGAATAGTGTGCTTAATAAAGACCGTGTGTTTATAAACTTTGTGAAATTCGTACAATTGAAAAAAGTCATTATAGATTGAAGTTTGCCAAGGCTATCGATATGTAATTGAAGCTAATATGCGTCTCACGTTCTCGACATAGAAAGTTTCGTTGATTGATCCAGCACCTTACTATGTATCCATTTCAATTCCAATCTAAAATCCCTTTTTTATTTTCACGGATCTCTATTCTACGTAAATCCAAGCAGTCAAGCATGCAAACCCATGATACTGAGTACTTTTTCCAGAAGTCATCGCGTAATCGCTAAGCAGCCCATTGATGCAAGCTAGGCGATTTCCTTGCCCTAGTTTTATTCAACAAGGTGAATACTATATTGGAAACAAGACGTATCGTGATATTTTGGGTGGAATAATGGCCGCTAGTGTGACCACCTTTATGTCGCAATGTATCAATGAAAGTGGAAGTCCTTGTTCGCTGTTTTGATGGCTTGTTTGCTTGCATTACCACCCAAATGTCCGATTATATGTTGCGGAAATGTGCAACGATAATGAAGAATATTCTAGTTAAAGCCTAATATGGAATTATATGTTGTGTTGATGGCTGTGATTTAGGTAGATTTGAATTAATACCTGATGCCTGGTTTGTTTGGGATGTTAAGCCTAATATGGAATGATATGTGCCAGCTATTGTGCATATTACAACCGTTGCGAATGTATAAATCGAACCAGATCCATATGTATCATGTCAATGAGGTACAACGATTTTAGCAACTAAAATCATTCATTTGATTCATGTTTGTAAAATTTTTTTGATATGCTCCTTATGTGTTGTTTATTAGTAACTACTTATAAAGTAAATATGCTCAAGGTACGGCATGACATACGTTTAAGGACCATCATTGCAAACGGTTTTTCAAAATGATCTACAAAAATTAGTTTTATGCATTATTATCAATGTTCGGCATTCCGTCCCATGATCAGTTGTTAAATGTATATATCACATTAATGTGGCCATCTTGTCTCTTGGTATGAACCGCTTGGAGTTTTCTAGGAACTGCCACCATAAGTGCGGATAATGTGCATAAACATAGTATATAATTCGCGATTATGAGAGCTAATTATCATGACCCATCGCAATTAATGACCTGCTGAGGAGACAATAAATAAATAAATAAATAGAATCTGTGTATAAATAGGAATTATCTTGTACAACTCTTTCTGGTAATGTTGTAAACATGACATGAGGTGTATGAAAATAATATGAATTCAAGAGGACAATTTTCTGGTAAAGTTGATGTTACGGATTAGAAAATGTTTAGATACTTAATGAAGGTATCGATTGTCGTGTTAGCATCTCTCTAGAGTATCATGATTTTAACAGGTTCCTAATTAAGTGGGCTACCATGTTCCAAGTCCAGTTGTGTCATTATACTTGACAAAAATATCCTGCCTAACTTTTCCTGAACATAAAAATTTAAATTACTTTCTAATGATACATAAATATAACGAATAACAAAATAAAGATAATCTTTTCCTAATATAAAAGATATTACAATTAGAAGAGATTTAGAGAGAAAACTGATAAATGGAATCCTAAAACCTATCATGGAATCATGCTTGAAAGGAGAAGCGGTAGAAGCTGTTAGGTATTCCAGGAAGGGAAGCCTTCCATATTAGGAAACATTCAACAGAGACCGATGGTAACAAAGACACTCTAGCTTAACTTCATAAATGAGTATCCTATTTTTAGAAATTGCATACTTTTCCATAAGTATAATCAATTTCGCATCATATAATTCCTCCACTCTACTCATCCTTGTTTGTTTTGCATGGCCCTTGTCACATTCCCATTCGCCAGGATTGATCTAGAGTGGGCCACCTAGTTTTGAAGGTCCAGTGACTCTACCGGTAGAATTTAAGACTAACACTTTGAATACGTACGTGTTTTCTAGGATAGTTGGACTATTTCACCAAGCTTTAATGTTAACACCATTACGAAATTTCAAGTATTGGATTTTACGTTACTGATGAGTCAGATTTTCTCGAGGCGTGATGGATATTGCCCTTGACTATCAGGCCCTTGGCGAGGAGTCCACTTTGGATTACATGAAAGTAACTTTATACATATACACATGGATGCCCTTGCTACCGACCCAGGGATAAAGTTCTTGTAAAAGCATCATTTTGAGTGCCACCATTATAAATAAAAGATATTGCACATGTTTCATTGGAAACAATATATATATATATATATAGGAAAGTGCACTTTCGCATTACATAGGGATCGTTTCCACAAACCTAGGCCACATCTTTTTACTTGCACCCACAAAAAAAAAAAAAAAAAAAACAAAAAAAAAAAAAAGTTCTCTAATTTTGCTTATGCCAAATGCCAGGCTTTACCACCTCTCATGTTGAACTTCTTCAACCTTCCAAAAAACATGACAATTATGAGGATAAACTTTCCTTGTGTGCTCCATTTTCCGGCCAAACCATACCATACGTCTTTACATGAACTTTCTGGATTTATTTGTCTCTTACAACTGTACCCTGTTGAGAACCCGACGTTTCCATATGCACTGCATACCACAAAAATATAAATAAATAAAATCGCCATTTAAATGGTATATAATCATTGAATTTATCTTTAGTTCATGCTAGTTTTTTATGTGTTTTGAATTATTTTTAGGGATAATTATAATTTCTACTATATTCCTTAAGCTATTAAGTGCGAATACAGTACTTAAACTTTAAAAACATGAATTCCCATTCCCATAACTTTTAACAAAATATAAAAATAACCCTTAAATCAATACCAAAACCTCACATTAGTCACTAAAAGAGTTCATAAATAGTGACAATTTTAGGATTTTAGTGATGATTCAAGGTATATATACAAACTTTTAAAAGTTAAGGAAGATGAAATCATATTTGAGAGTTGATTACAAGGTCCATGCAACGCATCTTATTAGTAGTTTGAGACGTCTTATTTTACAGTTCTTGCAATCCTTTCCCATGAATTCTACTGCTGACTTAACAGACCTAGTTTTATCTATTTATTGGTGCTTTAACATCATTTGAGGGGAAAAAAATTAAAATTATGTCTTACCTTATCACCTCGAAGGAAATGAACAGGACATTGAAGTTTAATGGATCTTTCCTCATCTTTTCTCTTTCCGTGATGCAAAGAAGGACAATACAGATGACTAAATATGATAGCTGAGAGAATATTAGACACTCGAGGAGAGTCTTCCTCGGTGGATCTCGGCTATCCTTTTGACTTTCCGACTTCGTTTCAGGATCGTCCTTCATCGGCATAAACGTCGTATATGGGGGAAGATACCTGAATTAATTCGTTAAAACAAGAATTATTAAACCCTGTTACTGCATGTAACAAAATTTCGAATAATACTAATATAATTATTATACATCTACCCATAAGAAATGGATCCTCTCAATTTATCATCTTTTAATTTCTTTGCTGCTGGGATGGATCCAAGTAGGGCCAAAAAGGCTCCCATGCTTTAGATAAAAATTAATTGTGAAGAAGAAATGTATTGTATTATTTGTATATTTTATATATGATTTTAAAATCTGGCCCCCCAACTGCGTAATTTTGTATCCGTCCTTGCTATCACGGACAACGTTGTGTAGACATGCATGCAGGGTTTCACAAGAAATGGGTCTGTAGCCGGCATGGGCCGTTGTATGTGTGTATGTATATATACGTACAGAGACACAGCTATTATAAATGAAGAGTTTCGATTTCTCAATTAAGGCTGTGACCTTGTCTTAACCCAAGATGATCGTGACGATGATTTAATCTCGGACCTCCCGATACTGTGTTTGTCCAATATTTGATATAAGAATCGTACAAGATTGTACTTCCAAGTCAAGATTACATCTTGCCTTTCGGCCATTAACAAGACCTCTCCACTAAGTATTATAGCTCAAGAATATTAAGTCCATGTTCCGTGTACGAAAGAATTAATATTTTAATACGGTAATTATTTGTCCTTTCATACTATTTTAATTTAATTTTTTTTTTCATATTTAATTTTGGATCCATTTTCTAAACTTTTTAAAGTTCTCCCCTCAATATATGTTGTTAAGTGCAATCCACCATGATTTATAACCTTATTAAAAGTAACTTTAAAGGATCTACATATATATTTAATTGCTTCATTTGTGTTTAGTTTAATATTTAATTATGTTATTTATTTATTTAAAAGAAACACACGATCACAAGAATATACTAACAAATCAAAAGGCATAATTTTAGATGCTAAAATTTTCATAAAGGTATACGATCTTCAAACCATTTCCGATCATGGAAAATAATAATAACAATAAATATACCTTTTTTGGAAAGTCATAGAATATTAAATCATGTTATCATACTATGTAAGAGCGCATGATGAATGATTGTTTTGTAATCATAATCTTACACCTTTTTTTGGTTTGAATAAAAATATATAAAAAGCACTTCGCACACAATCGTTAAATATATTACTTCTCATGTTGGTTCGATGAAAAAAAAAAAAATCTCTTCCAATCATATATTCTATGTCCATGATGCTTGTGTTTCAATTCCATTGATATAGTGATTTGTCAGAACTTAATCACCCGTACCACAAGTTGTGCCTAGTCAGATTCTTTAAGAAGTCGAGAGTGCGAATATGTCATAAAATTTAAATATTTAGCTCCCATAATAAAATAGATTTATGAACACTCAATTTATAAATCATTTAAAATTTTAAAATTTCGTATGTTATCATCTTCATAAAGTCATCATCTTTTTTTTTTTTAATCAAAACCATTAATCACAAATAATAAAATTTTAAATTTTAAGGATAAATTGAAAAACACAGAGAGTTGAGCAATCTCCTTTATAAATACTCTTTTTAAGTATCAAAACTTTTAATGGAGAGGGTGAGGGAGAGAGTGAATGAGAGAGGGAGAGAGAGTGGGGGGGGATTGGTGGCTGGGTGAGGCTTACATCATCACCACGAAGAGCACTAGTACGGCAGGGGAAATCATGGAGAGGTCGAAAACAGATTCACCAGCATGTCTGGAGTTCGTAATCTGGAACAAACTGGCGACGAACTTCTCGTAGGGATTAAGACCTTCCATAACTTGTGAGTTGTTCCACTCCATGGAGCAGAAGAGTACAAACTGAACCAATGAGAACCCCAAAACCGTGGCACACAGAAGATAAGTATGGGGGCGTGGAAGCAAATGGCCATATCCAACTTCCTTACAGTTCTTCAAGATATAACCCAACTCTTCTCTCTTGGTGATTTTCTGGAGAGCCCAGATGAAACCTCGAAGGAAAAGTGGATACATAGTGTTTCCCATAAGAATTTGAGGAATGAGAATCAGCAAGAGACCAGGATTCTTTTTGAACACGATCATGTTCTCGTTTGTCGGTGCAAATCCACAGCTAGCAAAGGTAGACACTATCATGAACAGAGAAAATGTCGCATTAGACAGGCGTTTGGTTTCTAGGATTTTCCTAGCACTAGACACAACACTTAAGTACGTTAAAACTAATGCTGAACCCCCAACATGAGTTACTAAAAGATAACCTAAAACTACGGATACCAAACATTTGAGTATCCTATATTCCGATTGCTCAATTGATGGAAAACTGGTCGATGATCCGATTTCGAGGTCATTCGTGTTTTTGTTGCTGTTTTGGTAAGGCACGACTAATCCTAACTCGATATTATGTTTGTCGGGATTGTTGGTGGGCTCTATTTTGTTTCGTTCGGGACCATGCACGGAGCTTACTTTTTTATCAATGCTTTTATGTTTATGAGACATGTTGGAGCTTTGGATTTGGGATTGAAGCTCAAGCATGGAATTGGCCGAGGAAAGAAGCTCAAGCATGGAAAGGAACACTTCCCCACCAAGGAACATCAAGACGGTGATAATAAGGAGCTGGGGGTTAGAGAAAACCTCCATCTCGACGGTCGACATGCTCGAAGCGGTGGCTGACGAGACGGACATGAAGAAGATGTCGAAGTCCTTGGGTGCAACTGGTGCCCGTGGCTTCGACACCTTCAAGCACAAGAACCCCACTAGAGACAAAGTTAAGAAGTAAAGAAGCTGGACCCAGAATGAACTAAATCGACGGATTAGTAGACTAACAAGGGAAGTGAACATTTGACAAAATGAGTAGTAGTAATTCCTAGAAAGATGGTCATGTTTGTTATCAAAACAACCAAAGAACTTCATGCTGGGCTAGCTCCGAGGTAGAGAAAAACGATGTCGTTTGTTTTCCTAGAGTACGTTTAGAATTAGACCAAGTTTGTTATGGTGTTCATGAAGGTTCCACTTCAATCTATTTATACTTGTCTTGCGACACATATTGCAATGCATGTCTCGTCGTACTTTGTAGTGCCGCACCTACTCTCCAATGTTAGTGTGATTTCACTATGCTCATATGTATGATTGCTAATAAAATATTGAATTAAACTTCATATTATTATTATATAATATCACTAATGGGGATGTTGCTCACAAATAGAATGATCAACTTTTCTGACTACTTTATTTATAATTATAATTCCCAAGCACTTTGTTATTCTTTTCTCTTTTGAGGATAAGTTTCATGATGGAAATAATCCCTACCCCTTAACAACTTATCATGCGTTTATTCATATTTTTGTCAGATTTTTTTCCCATTTGCACGCCCAATTCATTAAGAAACGTGGAATAACTTGTGGTGCATGTCCCTATTGTCAACAGTTAGCTCATGGCTGGCTGATCATCATCTTTAATTTTTGGCAAGTTCGACCCCGACTTATTTACATAACTATTGTATATTATTGTATATTATGTTATGTCTTATCTCTGCACATATCATATTATAGCTTTTTTTTCGAATAAGCGAATCCATTTTGGATCCTGTACTCATTCAAATATTAATACCGTGTCATTGACACTCCAACAAGTTGGTTTATAAGTATAAATGTCATAAAGCCACCACTTATCATAAATTCACCCAATCGTGTAGGACCTCTTAAAAACATAGCAAGTCCTTTGGCCGATCATTGGAGCAAGCAAAAGACATAGTAATTTCCTTGGACGTGATTTATCTCTCACAAAATGTCATGAATCAATCACTACGGTGCTTGTTTCTTTCTTAAAAACAGGAATGGAAACAATATGCGTAGCAACCTGATTACTCAACTCATCCATTAATCTACAAGTGCCTAACCTTGATATTCTATTTCTTACCACAAATCATTTGGAAGGATGTGTATAATTGATTAGAAATTGACTCTACCAATCAACAAGGATACAATCTGTCGATTTTTTTTTTTTTTTTTCTTATTCTGTTTTTGGACTCCCAATATGTTAATTGACGATGACCTCAGTAATGCATTTCCATTTGCTAATCGTAGTGACCTTCTCATAGAAAAAAATTAAACTGATTGATCACACATGAAATACTTGGTCTGGACACAATATGGTAATTCCGTTTGCTAAAAAGTCTCTTGTACCTTCATGGACACATGGACACAGAATGTAAGTAAAACAAGTTGGTTTACAAATTACTCAAGTTCAATTTAAATTTTATTCGAATTCGATTTGACATTAATCAAGTTCAAGCTTAAGCTACTCAAGTAGCAAATCGAATCAATCTCTAGTTTTAAAATATAAGTGAATACAAGGCTGTTTAGAAAAAATTCATAAAATATTCATAAAATATTCAAGTTTAATTAAGTCGAACTTAAACTTACGATATATATCTTCATTCGAACAAAGTCTAAATGGTAAAAGATAAAACATTGATATTAGACGTTTAGAAGGGTGCAATACATATTTACTAAATTTTTTTTAAGAACAAAATTATATAATTACAAAATATATTAAAAAAATTATCAAAATATTATTACTACGTTACATTTTAAAGATATAACGATATTATTTATCACATCTTTGAGAGACATTATAGTTACGGTATACAAATGGTAATATTGCATTTTAGCTATGTATAATAATATCATATTTTAAAGATGTAATGTTAGTATGATATGTGACATAATAATAATATTTTGATAATATTTTTTATTTAATTTATATTTGTATAATATTTATTAAGTTTGATGATAAACACACAAATTTCTCCTTTTAGAAGCTTATTTACCTCTGTCAATAAGGTCCTTTAGTTATGGGCCCCTCGGACTCATTCAGATTTAACATGCCTTACTACTTAAGGCCCGCTGCCTTGGGCTCAAGCCCTAGGCCTAGCTTGACCAAACTCAAGCCTCAGGCTCGGTTTGCTCTTTAACGATTAGAAGAAAACAGATGAAGATAAAAGACTAAGTCAACAACCACCTCCAGTATATGTGTGATACATTAGACACTATGAGTCTACTCTTCCATACTTGTGGGAGAGCTTGCGGGAGACGATCTCTCTCACTAACTGCCTTCCAACTGTCAACGTCACTATATTTATAAATACTAGGTCACCACCTAATAATAAAACTCTCTATACTTTGTACACTAAAGCTTGCTTATTACTCTCAAGCATCCCTTACTCTTCGCAATACACTACTGATTTAAACATTGGAGTGGCCACGTTGAACAATACCTTAGTGTCCCCTCATGGTATTCTATTTTACAGGCTTACCACATACAAAGCTTAATCTCTACAGGCAAATACCCTAAGACAACATTTGGCATCATCTATGGGAAGCTGAATTCCTACACAAAAAACCCTAAATACAGTAACCACATTCCTTACATGCAATTCTTAGACATCGTATCTCAACACGATGAATAGGAGAACCACTAGTTGGTGAATAACAAACCTATAGAAAACCAGCCCCTCCTAAAGGCAACATTAGAAGAGCGCCTAAAGCACTCGAAATGCTTAGCTGAGGAACTTACTACTCAAAATAAGCTACTTCACGCTTACCTTTAAGAAGCCAAAAGGCGTAGCACATAAATTCACCCCCTAGAAGCCTCTGTTGCTCGCACTGGGTAGAACCATCAACAATAGTCGAGAAATGGCAGGGATTAGCAACCCGATCCCTCACTGCAGTAGTAGCTAGCAAGGTTTGTGGCTACCCACAACCAATCTTTGGCTAGTAATGAGTAAGTAGCCAATTGTAGGGAGTATCGACTCAATCAATAGTATGCTAAGCTCATCCGATAGACAATGCTGACCTCAATGAGCTCTGTGCAATTGTTAAGAAGCTCTTAGAGCAATAAGGGAGCAAGGTGGCTAGCAATGCCGAATTAGTTACTAATAACAGAAACCCCTTCACCCGAGGCATCCTAGACAAAGTGTTACCTCTTAATAGTAAGCTTTTGTCCCTGGACTAATATGACAGTATAGGAGACCCAGACAACCACCTCCTTTACTTTCGCACCCTCATGAACCTTCATTGTTATGGAGATGCTACAATGTATAAGGCTTTCCTAGGTATACTGAGGAAAGTAACTCGAGTGTGGTTCAACCACTTACCTGAGAACTCTATTAGCTCCTTTGATAAGCTAGCATGGAAATTCAGCCTTCAGTTTAGGGCTAGCAAGCCCTTGTCCAAGGACACATCATCCTTGTACCTGATAAGGCAAAGCGAAGGCGAATCTTTGCGTGACTTTATAGCCCGATTCAACAATGCCATAGTTGAGACGCCTCAATTAGACGAAGGAGTTGTTGTCCATGTTTCTCAACTTTGCATCCGACCTTTAGGAGACTTCTTCCGATCACTTGTGAAGAGTATGCTAAGAACCCTAGTAGACTTCTAGAATAAGGCCTAAAAGTATATCGACTAAGAGGACAACATTCATGCTACACGCGACGCTGACCAAGAGAGGTCAAGTGGAAAGTAGGACAAGGAAAAATTGTCCATGAAAGATTGCTTTGATGGAAGATTGCTAGGTAGATCAGAGGGGGAGGGCTCAGGAAAGAAGAAGCACCAAGCCAAGCAAGACCTGCTCCCTCCACCTATTTATACGTAGCTTACCCCCTTGAATGGACCCATAACTTAGGTCTATTTTAAGAAGCACAAAAACCAACTACAAAGGCCTCTGAAAATGAAGGGGAACCCTAGCCATCATAACTTGGATAAGTATTGTTAATTCCACAACAATCACAACCATACCATTGACGAATGCTTCCAACTAAAGAACACAATGAAATATGCTATACAATGAAGCTTCTTCAATGAGTATGTAGCCCAACCGAGGAATGATGACAGTTCCAATGATAATGAAGACTAAGCACCTCGAAGGTGGTAGACCGAAGGTGCTAGGGCAGAGTAGAGCAAAATGCTGACCACCACAATGACCATGCCCCTAATAGTATAATCAATATAATAGTTAGGGGGGCATACCTTGGTAGTCAGTTGAGCACTAATAGCTTAATTAATGCCTCGTCTGAGGTGTTAGCAATAAGGGAAAAGAGATAGAAGCTAGATGTTTCTATCTCCTTCGACGAAGATGTGGAGGGGGTAGATACCCCCCCCATTAGGACGCCCTGGTCATATGGGCAAAGATCGCAAATTTCTAGATCTTGAAAATTATGGTGGACACTAGTAGTTCCACTGATATCCTTTTCCTCTACACATATGAGGGGATAAGGAAGAAGCTACTAGCCAAGATGAAGCCATATCACTACAACTTGATCGACTTCAATGGAAGTATCGTTTAAGCCAAGGGGATCATCACTCTAGACATAGAGCTTAGTGATGACGACTAGGTGACACGACGACCAGTGGAGTTTGCTGTGATCGACTACCCCTCCTCCTATAATGCTCTCTTGGGAAGACCAAATCTAAATGCTTTTGGGGTTATAACATCCTCCCTTCACCTGAAGGAAAAATTCCTAACCCCGACCAGGGTAGGAATATGTAGGTATGATCAAAAGTTCTCACGAGAGCTATATGTTAGGGCCACCAAAGGCGATGGAGTCTTCGCCTTAGAGTTTGGCTCGTAGGAGAAGCCAATAGATAAGGGTGAGCTGGGTGAAAAAACTAAAGACGTCCGGATCGGTCCCTCTCTCAATTAGACCATGAAGGTTAGGATTAAGACTCCCCCCAAGGTGAAGGACGAAATTATTGCTCTCCTGCAGGCCAACTCAAATAGGTTCACTTGGTCGATGTCAAATATTCTTGGAATCTCACTCGACCTAGCAACCTATAGCCTCAACATTGACTTTACCATGTGAACTGTCAAGTAGAAGAAGAGACACTTTGCTCTAGAGAGGTAGGCGGTGATTGAGAAAAAGGTGCAAAAACTGCTCAAGGCAACTTCATGAGGGAAGAAGTACCTAACCTAGCTAACAAACGTAGTGCCAGTTAAGAAGAAGACTAGGAAGTGGTGTATGTGCATCGATTACATTGATTTAAACAAAGCTTGCCCAAAAGATTGCTTCCTTCTCCTGAAAATTAATCAGCTCGTCAACTCTACCTTGGGACATGCCCTGTTAAGCTTTATGGATACCTTTTCGAGGTACAACTAAATTAAAATGGACCTGAAGGATGAGGTCCATACCTCCTTCGTCACCAATTACGGCACATACTGCTACATAGTAATGCTGTTTGGCCTAAAAAATGTCGAAGCCACATACTAGTAGATGATGAAGAAATCATTTAAGCCCTAAATTAGGTGTAACATGGAGGTGTACATCAATGACATGATTGTTAAGAGCATAAAGTGAGACAATCATATCAAGGACCTCCAAGAAGCCTTTGACTAGATGCGGACACAACATAAAGATGAACCTCCAGAAATGTGTCTTTAAGATCAGCTTTGAGAAACTCCTAGGCTTTCTGGTCACACAAAGAGGCATTGAGACCAACCCCAAGAAGGTAAGCACATCAAAGGGATAACGCCCCATACTTCGATTTGAGACATGTAGAAGTCCACTAGCATTGTGGTCATGTTGAGCAAGTTCATCCCAAAAAGTGCTAACAAATGTACTTAGCGCCTCAAAATCCTGAAAAATCTAAAGGGTTTTGAATGGATCCTAGAGTGCATCGCTACCTTCCAACAACTTTAAGGCTTTCTCGTGCACTCACTGGTCCTTTCCAAGCCTATCCATGGGGAAGACCTGTTCTTATACCTAGCCATAAGCAATCGGGCACTCCCCTCAATGCTAGTTAAAGTATATGGAAGAGAACACAGGCCCATATACTACATCAGTGATATACTTTATGAGCTTGAGGTCAGGTACACTTAAGCAGAAAAATTAACCTTAACCATTGTTATCTCAGCACGTTAGGTAAGGCCCTACTTCCATGAGCACCAGATCATCGTACTCACAGATCAATCGCTTGATACAATGTTGTAGAAACCTAATGCGTTTGGACTAATGATGAAGTATGCAATGGAGCTAAGTGCATACAGAATCCAATACCAACCATCGGGCTAACGGCTTAACGGTAATACACTTAGACATGGCATTAGAACTAGCTTGAGGTCCTAAGTTCAACTCTCACCAAAGGCCCCAATCAAACGAACAGGTTAAGGTAGCTAATTAGATCATTTTGGACAGCTTAAAGAAACAAGTAGATAAAGCCCATGGTGCTTGAGTAGATGAGTTACCCTATATTTTGTAGGGATACAGGACCACCCACTAAACTTTCATTAGCAAAACTCCCTTTCGCTTGGTGTTCAGATCCAAGGTAGTCCTCCCCATTAAACTTGAACTCCCAAACCTCTAGACCTGAAGCTTCAATGCTACCCTTAATGAGTCCTTGTTGCAAGCCAGTGTCAACACTATTGAAGAAATCCGAGACCTCACTATGGCTCAAGTAACTACATACTAGCATTGAGCCTTTGATACTATGATCAAAAGGTCGGACATAAGGAATTCATGGTCAACAACTTGGTTTGTTGAAAGTTAGAAGCCATTGGCTCACGAGAACGATAGGGCAAGCTAGCCCCTAATTAGAAAGACATGGTTAGAGTTAGGGAAAACTTAGGCAATGGAGCATACAAACTAGAAAGACTAGATGACAAGCTCATCTTGTATACATGGAACACCAATAACTTTCGACTTTATTTTGATTAGCATACTACTGTGTAAATTCTTTATGAATAATGAATGAAAATTACATTTTATAATTGTTGTCTACCATTCTCTCCTTCATACCATCCCAACCCCCAAAGGGTGAATGGAACCACTTATCGAGTAGGTTAGAATGATACTAACTTGACCCCCTTAGGTAATCTTAGCAAGGGGAAACACCCCTAACATAGAGGATGTTATGAATCATGATCAAGAATATATAAGGCTGGTCACTAGATGGGTTTGAGCTTGTAAAAAGCTTGAAAGAGAGTGATGGGGTATGTATGAGAGGACAAATGCGAATGAAAAAGTAAGCAAAAATCCATGAACAGCTTTAAAGGATATGATACACTAATGGAATTTCCGAAGACTCATGGCACAATTCAATATGATGCATAAATCGATCCAATGAGGTTACTCGCCACCTAGCCTTGCTCAAGGGTTAGGATAAAAGTGATGTCAAGAGTAACCAAGTTATGTTTAAGTAAGGAAGAAAAAATACTCAAGCATATTAAGGATAATCTAGTTCTGATCGTCTTTACAGCTACAAGTATGAGGATATTTATACTCATAAGTTAGGGTAACTTACCCAAAAGGGAAAAGACAAAAAGTCCTTTTCCTAAGGGAGTAATGTACTAGATATAAAAGGGTAAAAATGGATATACAAGAAAAGTAATTATTGGTGCAACGGATTCTATACATGATACTGTACATGTGGCAATGTTGTATCAGTGATGTCGTCAGAAGATGTGGACAAAAAGATATGAACAGCTTACTTGTCCGAGCAGGAGTGGCCTAGTCAATGCGAACTCTTTCTCTCTGTATCTTGGTAAGGGTACAGCCGAGTAAGTAATTGGCCAAGTATGTATGAGAATGAAGATGGGCTATTATCTCGGCTTTCCGCTTCTTGGCACATAACATATGAGAAATAGGTAACCACTCAGCTCAACAGGTGGAATGGGTCAGTAAGGAGATACTTGGCCTCTGCATAAGTCGGTTGGAACAAGAAGATTCGTTTTACTAGTCCCTTTAGTCCTCGAGCTCGGTTACAGGTTAGTGGTCTGGAAGCCTGATTCCCATCATTCCCTTCAGGTTGTTTTAGATTTGGGATCAAATCCGAATGATCTTCGTTCAGTTCTCCATTAGGGTGATATAGACTAAGGTCGGTAACGTTAAAGGCATCAAAAATCCCATCGTCCTTGGCTGACTCTAATTTATAGGCATTGTCATTGATCTTCTGGAGGATTTTGAAAGGTCCTTTAACTCTTGCAGATAATTTGTTCCTCCTCTTGTTCAGGAACCGTTCCTTGCTAAGCTATAGCCACATCAAGTCTTCTGGCTAGAATTGTTTAGCCGTCCTACTATTAGTCTTCTCCCACATTCTTCTAGCAACTTGGTCGATGTGCCGAGTGACTTTATCATAGATGTGTTGGAGGGATTGTGCTTGAGCTTTTGCATTAAAGTCCTCTTGTACGGGTATAGGTATAGGGGTGTGGTTGAGGGGCAACTAAGGATTAAAACCATAGACTACTTCTAAGGGTGTTTGCTTTGTGGTGTCACATACTATATAGTTGTAAGTGAATTCAACCATTGGCAAGAAGATGTCCTAATCAACTAAGTTCTTTCCCATTGCAGCTCGGAGCAGTGATCCTAAAGTGCGTTTAACCATCTTTATTTGGTCGTCAATTTGGGGATGACAGAAAGTACTAAATAGTAGTTTGGTCCCAATCCGATGCTACAAAGTCCTCTAAAAATTGCTCAAGAACTTTGGGTCCTTATCGGAGACTATACTTCTCGGCACACCGTGTAACCGTATAATCTTTTGCAATAAAAGAGAAGTAATAACTAAAGCATCATTAGTTTTTAAGAAGGACACGAAGTGTGACATTTTGCTGAAATGACCCATGATGACCATTATAGAATCTTTACCTCAGATAATTTATGATAGTCCGAAAACAAAATTCATGCTCAATTCAATCCATGGCTCCGTCAAGACAGGTAAATGCATTGCTTTCCCTTGCTTGGCTTTGTACTTAACCCTCTTACACACGGCACATCTGTCAACAACTTGGTGCACATCTCTCCTCATCCTCAGCTAGAAGAATTGACCATTCAACAATTCGCAGGTCCTTCCTTTTCCAAAATGTCCGAAGAGTCCTCTACCGTGGGCTTCCCTAATTAGTAGCTCCCCAAGGGAACAAGTCGGCAAGCATAGTTTTCTACCTTAAAACAAGTAACAATCCTCCACATGATACTCATCCACTATCCTTCCATCAATACATCACATGATTATGGGTCCAAAGTATGGATCTCCAAAATACTATTCTTTGATGCTTGCAAACCTAAATAGCCTGGTCTATAGTTTGGTTAAAAGTACATGTCTCCTTGAAAGAGCATTTGCAATTACGTTGCTCTTTGCCTACTTGTATTTTATTACAAAATTGAATCCTTCAAGGAATTTAACCCATCTTACCTGCCACTTCAATAACTTCGACTGACTTCGAAGGTACCTCAATGATTCATAGTCAATATATATAACAAATTCTCTTGGCAGTAAATAGTGTTGCCACACTTGTAGTGCTCAGATCAGTGCTAAGAGCTTCTTGTCATATACGGAATAATTTAACTATAGCCTTCTGAGCTTCTCACTGTGGAAGGTAATTGATCAACCTTCTTGCATTAGTATAACACCTATTCTAATGCCTGATGCATCATATTTCAGCTCAAATATTTTCTCGAAATTAGGTAGAACCAATAACAGGGCAAAGGTCAATCTTTCTTTTACCTCGACAAAGCTCCTCTTCTCCCTTTCTCTCCATCAGAAGTCAATGTTCTTCTTCATAAGCTCAATAAGAGGCATAGCGAAGGTGCTAAAATTCTTAATGATTCGCTTATAGAATGAAGCCAGTCCATGGAAACTTCTCACGTCGGTACAAGTAGTAGGAGTCGATTACTCTACAATTGTTCGGATCTTTTCGTCATCCACTTATAAACCTCCTCTACTGACTATATAGATTAAGAATACCACTTCCTCCTGGCAAAAACAATATTTCTTGAGATTATTGTATAGTCTCTCGACATGGTGGATATCCAATACTTCTCAAAGATGCTCACAATAACTCGGCATGTTGATACTATAGACCAATATGTTATCAAAGTACACTACAACACACTTTTCAATAAGATGTCTTAACACATGGTTCATCAATTGCATAAAAGTACTCAAGGCATTCGACAGGCAGAATGGCATAACCATCCACTCATAGAGTTTACGCCGAGTTTTAAATGTAGTCTTCTATTCGTCTCTCGGCCTCATGAAGATTTGATGGTAGCCAAGCTTCAGGTTAATCTTACTGAAGACCTTGGCTCTAATCAACTCATCCAACATGTCTTTTAACCTTAGGATCAGATATCTGTATTTGATCGTGATCTTATTTACGGCTCAACTATTGACCCACATATGTGAGGTTCCATCCTTTTTCGACATTAGAACCACCAGCACAGCGTAAGGGCTAAAACTTTCTCGGACATATCCTCTCTCCAGTAGTTCATTGACTTGACGTTATAGCTCAGAAGCCTATTCAGGATTCATCCAATAGGCTAATTTGTTCAGCAATGCAGTACCGGGTACTAAGTGTAAGCCCCACAACCAATCACTCAAGATTTCGATCGGCTGAAAGATCTGATCAAGCCTAAATTCTAAACTATTAAGAAAAATATTAGTAAAAATGACCCCGTAAATGTGAATTTAAGAAAATAAGTAATAAAACAGGAGACTATAAAATTTTCAAATTTTAAGCATAATAATTGCTAATTACCGAAAAGGCAAAACGTGTAATCTAATAACTAATAAATTATTAAAGATAGATTATATGTATACTAAAAATAATAGAATGACCTAAATAATATTTAAGAATATTTATTTATACTATATATGAATTTACATGTAAGTATAAATACGTGTAATTACTTAAAATACGCGAAATGTGCTAAAATAATACTAAATACTTAAAGAAAATTCATAATTAATTAAGGAAAAATCAAGAAAAATCAGGAAAAATCATGAATGATCCAGAATTGGGTCATGGCAGCTGGGAAAAATAAGAAAAAATTCGGCCAATTAAATTAAGATAATACAAAAGCTAAAAATTAAGGGATAAAGTAATTGTCTTGTCCCATTTAATGCACAATAAATCCCCTAAAGCCCTATAAATAGCAAGAAAAATCACAGAGTTCATTTAGGCCGTTTGGAAAGTGAGAAAAATAGAGAGAGGCGAAAATTGAGAGAAAAATTCGGGTTAAAAAAAATTAGGAGAAACTGTGCAATTAAGGCCTTTAAAGGGACCCCCACCAGACGAGTAGTTGGAAGTAGATGGCCAGCACCACCACCACACGATGGTGGCAGTGCCCAGGCCGGCCGACAAGGCCACGGTGGCCGGAGCCACCCAGATTGGTGAGTCCGATTTCCAGCCAGATTCTTATGTAATTTTGTAAAAATAGTAAATATTATTATAAAATTATGAATTTTGTTATTCTAGAATATTTTTGTATGTAGTTTGTAAGGAAAATATTATTTTGATGAAAATATGTCTCGTGATATAGGGTCCTTAAGGAATCATGCAAAACCGAGCATGTTTCGGTTTAGAAATAAATGACCTTAAGAGTGTAGTTTCGAGCCCAAAATTTTTGTGTAGATTACTTAGATGATATAGGTAATTTAGGGTTAATTATGTAATTAAATAGTTAATTACTGATTTAGTGAATAAGTACATGTTTTAGGATGTTGAAATATGATAGAATATGATACTTGAAGCATTTAGGGTGTTAGATGTAATTATTAGGTTAATTATGTAGTAAATGAGTAATAGGGAAAAATAGTTAATTTTAAGTTAATTTTGTAAATTAGGGAAATTAGGAGTAAAATCTGATTTAGGATGAATTTAGATATTTTGAAATGATAATTGATGTTTAGGGATGGTAATTAAAGTGATAGAAATAGTAGAAGTGTATTATATACATAATAGGTAATAATACATAATACATAATTAATGGAAATATAATAAATAGAAAATATTATAATAAAAATTGATATTTTGATAATAATAAAAATGTACAATAAATCTGATAGGAAACTTGAATTTATATAATTATATGAAAAATGTAAAAATTTCTCACATTAGAAGTGTATTCGATACACTAATATGGATTTAAGTGTACCGGGTAAAATAACTACTGACTAGGGGTAATGATGGTATTTAGGAGATCGGGAAGTAATATGATTAATTTCACATTATGGGTTGAAACGAATTTCTAGGGTTGGAATATAAAACATTACTTAGAAATCGAACTAAAATCTAATTTAGAAATCGATGCGGAAATCGAACCCGAACCTAACCCCAAACTTAGAATAATTGTAAAAGACTTAAGACCTAGATAATTAGGTATATTAAACCCTAAATAAAACATAACAATAAGATTTATAGGAGAAAATGTACTTATAATCATTATATGAAAACTAAAACCACGTTTGTGTTATAGGGATGACCGGCGATGGCCTGAGCAAATCGAACCTCGAGTGAGTAAGCGAGGAGTCGAGGTAAGTTGGGATTAATACGATGTTGTATTTTGGAGGCTTAAGATTATGCTTGGTTGTGCTTGTTAGATCGTTGGATGAGTGCATGTGCTTGATTATGGGTAATGCTATGATTCTATTTGTTGCTTTGGCATGTATTGTATGATTTGTATGGAATGATTGATTACCCTAAACTGGATTTAATCAAATATACGACCAGTAATCATAATCAGACATGCACGGCAACCCATTAGGGGAACTTAGGACTCTCCAGCCAAATACCAACCCCTTCAAAAGGGATAGCGCAGGATTGCAAAATGGTCCTTCTTCATCCTCAATCAAACTAAGTGACAGGAGAGGAGGTCGCAGCGAGGGTGAAGACAGTGGTTCGAAGGTAGTCACGGGAGGAGCAAGGTCTCCATTACACAAGCCTGGGTTTGGTCGTCAGCTATTGCATTAACGGCAACTCCTCAACCCGGATTAGAGCGGGCACAATTTCTCTAATCTCACGATGGGCCGGACAACGTCGTGCGATGGCATTTGCTTGCACATGCATTGCACCTAATTAGTTGATTGAAAACCTTATTATGTTTGTGGTATAGTTTTACGTCCTCCATCCTAACTTACTAAGCTGTGGTTGCTCACATCCCTATAAACGTCGTGCAGGTGCTGGTTAAAAAGCGGCAAACAACTACTCTGAAGCTAGCAATTGCTGGATCTTGAGGAGTGAGGAAAAACATTGGAGAATAAACACATATTTTTAAGGTTTAAGTTTTTATTTTGGAATTATTTTTCATTTCTAAATGATGTAATAACTAGCAAATATACTATAGAGAAATATTATAAACTTTAACTGCAATAACTGAATTTTAACATATATATATATATATAATTCCTCACTTTTATAGGTAAATAATTTATTTAAATTACAAACTGTTTACTTCAAAGCGGGTTAATCGTGGACGCCTTGTGTAGATCAGGTCTAAGATAGCAATTATAAGGCCAACTTCTATCTTAGGATGGTTTACACGGCGGGGCTGTTACGACTCTGCCACTTCGGGGCGTGACACTAAGTCAATGCAATGCTTTATGCTTCAAGTTAGGGGCAACCCTTTAGGTAACCGTTCTAAGAACAAGTCAGTATACTTACAAGCAATTCTTTGATTTTTTGGGGTAGTTCACCCCACTCCTTCATTTCTAATAGTCGCTTGACCAACATGAGGGTCGGCTCGTCAACATTAATGGCCTCTCAGAGCTCGACTTTACTCATCACCAAAGCCTTCTTTGATTGGTGAGCAAGTTTCGTCTGCTATTTGTTAACTTCTCTCGACAGCATCGAGTTCAATGTGATCTTCCAGTCATCCTTCTCGAACATGTATGTGTTCTTGTAGCTGTCATGAATAACTCTCCTATCAAACAGCCATGGTCTACTTAGCAACACATAGGAAGCACACATAGGCAGTACATCGCAAAGAATCCGGTCTAAGTAATTCCCTATAGTGATCAGCAGTAATATTTGCTAAGTGACATGTAATGTTCCTTTATTACTTAACCAATGCAGATTATACGGTTTTGGATGTGCAATAGTTGGCAACTTTAATTTTGAAATAAGATCGGCTAATACTACATTGGTACAGCTTCCACTATCCACGATGACGGCACACACTTGATCATTCACCTTATAAGTGGTATGAAATAAATTCTCTCTCTATCCATCCTCTCATGAGGGTTATATGTTCATAGTGCATCAGACAACCTTAAGTAACTAGTCTAAATCCACAGCAAATATGTCCTCCTCAATCAGTTCTTTCTCAACACTTTCTTTCTCGATGGAGACCTCCTCCTCCTTGAGTTCCTCATTTGTACTGTCTACTTCTAGCTTCAAGACATCTCCCTTAATGACCATTATCCTTTGGTTCGGGTACTGAGCAACCATATATCCAAATCCTTGGCATTTGAAGCATTTGATCTGGCTTATCTTCCTACCAAACCCTTAACCCTTCTCATAAGTTCGGGTCGGTACTTCAGTATCAAGTCAGCCTCTTTGATCAACTCAGACATCCATCTTTTGGCTTAGGTCGATACTCGATTAAACTATGTGACTTGCCTATCCGGGTCTGCTAGTTAGCCTCCTCATCAGTACTTGGCTACTTCTTTGCCTTTCTATTTGCTAGACTATTCTAATGGCTTCATCTATTGTGGTAAAGAGTTAGAGTTTCACAATGTCTCAAATATCACCTCTTAATCTAGCAATGAATCTTGAGACTATTTAAGCCAGTGGTTCCTCTACTTTACAACGGATCATAAGCACTTGAAATTCTTGAACATACTTACCAATTGTCTAGCCTCTTTGCCTCAACTCTTGAAGTCAAGTGAAAGTATCTTAAAGATAAGTTTCTAATACGAATTTATTTCTAAGTATTCTCTTCATCTCAAGTTAAGTATCAATCTCTCGGTAGCCCTCTCGTCTCTACATGGCAGCATATCCAGAGAACTCAATAGTAGCAGTTCTCACTTTCTCGTAATCCTCGTACTGATAATAATAAAAAGCACACTCCACCTTCTCTTCCCATTCTAGATATTCATCAACATTCCCAGATCCATTGAAACTCAGAATCCAAAGTTTCACATGGTCAAATGCTCTAGGGACTTTAGCTCATTCCTCCTCAAAATACTCTTCTTCTTCCCTGTCTCCTATGTCTGCCAAATCAATCTTTCGTTTTACTGGTCTACCTACTCCTTTACCTCAAACTAGTTGAGTTGGGTTTTGACCTCTAACAAGTTAGGTAACCTGTGAGGTATTTTACGCGACCTTAGTAGATCAGCAAGCTAATACATGAACAGCTCAGGTCAGATCTACCAAAAAGCTTACCACCTTGTCAAGTCTCTTGTCAATGCTGCTTATGGTTCCTTCAGACTGTCGTTCATAGTAGACAACTCCACTATTGTTATCTCCCATAACAACATTCATACTTGGGTCAGTCATTTTCTCCATAGATTTAAAGTTCACATAAACACTTCAAGAAATTAACAGCTAACAAAGACAACAATTAAGGTGAATACAGTGACTTGCTCTATTTCACACACATAAAATAGAGTATAAGCAGAACTTCAAAACCAACTACAACTCAAACAAAATCTTCGCTTCAATACCAAGATATTTTGAATTGTAACCAAGAATAGATAAGGTTGGTCATTGGATCGGTTCAAGCTTGCAGAAAGCTCAAAAGAGAGTGATGGGGTATGTGTGATAGGATAAATGTGAATGAAAAATTAAGCAAAAACCCACGAACGGCTCCAGAGAATATGACGCACCAATGGAATTTTTGAGGACTTATGGTACAATTCGATATGATGCACAAATCAGTCTGGTGAGATTACTCACCACCTAGCCTTGCTCAAGGGTTAGGATAAAAGTGATGCCAAGAGTAAACAAGTTGTGTTTACACAAGATAGAAAAATACTCAACTATATTAAAGATAATTTGGTTTTAATCATCTTTACAGCTACAAGTACAGGAGTACTTATACCCATAAGTTAAGGCAACTTACCTAAAAGGGAAAAGACAAAAAGGGCTTTTTCTAAGGGAGTAATGTACAGGATACAAAAGGGAAAAAATGAATATACAAAGAAATCAATCATTGGTGAAATAGATTCTATATATGATATTGTACCCGTGACGATGCTATATTGGTGATGTCGTTGGAAGATGTAGACAAAAAGGTACTAACAGCTTGCTTATTTAAGTAGGGGTGGCTTGATCAGTGCAGACCTTTTCTTCCAGCATCTCGACAAGGGTATAGTAGAGTAAGTAATTGGCCAGGTATGTACGAGAATGAAGATGGGTTGTTGTCTCAACTTTCCACTTCTCAGTACACTGGCAATCCCTTGGCTTGACAAGCAGAATGGATAAACAAGGAGATACTCGGCCTTTGCATGAGTCTATTAGAATAGGAGGATTCATCTTGCTAGTCCCTCTAATCCTCGGACTCGATTGCTGGTCAATGGTACAGTAGCTTGATTTCCATCAGAAGAACTCCCACTTACTGGGTAAGTCAAAATGCCATAGGCCTAACCCCGTCTAATAACTTCGATAGGGAGAAACACATGATAAGGGAAAGGTTAGTTAGATGATAAGGGCAAAGTACATCAAAGTAAAGAGACGAAGGCTTACCTACCACATGAGTGTACTCAAATGGTCTGCCATCTCCATAGGGTCACCCCTACCTACCTTAGATAGCTCTTTGAGGACGGCCTAATCCCTAGGGGTGTAAGAGCTAAAGGAGGCTTGGTAACTCAACATCCAATGCCATAATGTAAGGTCGTTCACTCGGACCTCCCACTTTAGCCTCAGGAGCTTTCCCTTGACACTTTTCATCTCGAACTCAGGAGCTTAGCTCAAGAGCTCTTCGTTTTGAGAGACGTACGATACCTCCTTGAATGAGTCTAACTCAATCCTCAAGTATCTAAACTTATTGAGGATATCAAAAAACTCGTCCCCAAGTTGTCTATACACTTATAGGGATGAGCCATCGACTACTCGATCTAAGTCGCGTAGCTCAAGGGCACCCTAGCTAGGGGCCTATGCTTATTAGCTCCGAGCCTCGCTTCCTTAGCTACTTCAAGAGCCTTCCTATTCTACCCTACCACTTTAGGCAGGGTGGCTACCTCGACCATCTCCCCCTCCCTCCTCGTAAGAGGGGTAAGCATCTGTAGATCCAACTCCTTAGTCTTGGTGGCCTCATCCTCCACAAGAATAGGCTCGGCAGCAAGGATGAAGGCAAGGGCAGAAAGAGCCATACCCACAAGCTCTATATCTAATGGCTCGTCTCAAAGACCGGTGGTAATCCCTTAAGGAATAGCCATTAGTTAGACCTTACTAGTCTCCCTAACCCCTAACTTCCCCCACACTACCTTACCTTTTGGCTCAGACTCCTTAGTCCTCACCTGCTAACGGCTCATTATCTCGTCCACAAAAGGACGAAGAACCCTTATAGCCAAATTTTTGCCTACAAAAATCAATTAAAACAATGAGCAAAAAGAAAAATGAGGCAAAAACAAAATTAACAACTACCACCATTCGCCAACTCCGCCATAACTAGTACGGACAAGGCAAATCCCCTCATTTTACAAATAAAGATGTAAGATAAAGCATCCCTACACTAACACAATAGACAAAGGTGTCACAAAAGGATAGAACTTTTACCTTCAACTTGTTTCTTGACTATAGCTTTCTTCATGATGGGGAAGAGCTCAGAGATCGAATACTGAAAGTATTTCTCCAAAGCCTTCGTAACATTTATCTCCTGGCCATGTTTAAGGGCCATGAAGACTTGAATCTCCTACGTAGCCTCTGTATCACTAAGGCTAAGCCCCTTTTGGGCCCCTGTCTAAACCAATTCGATCCACTGCATCCAAAATTCTACCTCTTTGGGCTGCTTGACCACCATGTATTCATCTTACTAACCCTCTACCAAATCCATAAGGCCGCAGAATAGCTTCTTTCTAGGTAGGGCTAGAGGTATGACCACCCCTCTCTCCCTTCCCCCCTCATACTTTTCCACATATAAAAGTAGTTGAGTAGCTTAGGAATGGCCCTTAGCAGATGCTTACAGAGCTCCTAGAAAGGTTTTACTGGATTACACTAGTGGAAGTTGAAGAGCTCTTTCTTGAAGCGACTTGGAGGGAGGTGATACCTAAACTCTAGGCACTTCTCGAACACCACAAATTGCCTCCCTAATAGTAAGGCTATCCACTCATCCCTATTCAGTAAGCATATTGCCACCCTAGGATCACCTCAATAATGAAGTTGCCTAGAATCTAACTTGAGGTAAAGGGTTTACACTTACTCACCCAGCTGCTAAGCCCTTTGCTTACCCCAGGTACATTGAATAAATGCCTAAGAGGAGGCAGGGGGTATTTGCATATACATCCCTTGAGATGGCATTGATAAGCCTAACCCTATCTAGTGCCTCTACTACTATCTTAGTGAGCTCATTAAGTTGTGCCAGCGACAATTCTCCATCCTCTCCTACTGGGGGGATGAGTAGGGGATCACTCCTTATTGATTAAGAGTCAGAAATGTTTTGCCGTAATGAGTCAGAACCTACCTCACCTGTATTAGCCGACATAGTTACGAAATGTGATGAAGAAGAGTGAAGTTTGAAGAGTTCTTGAAAGAAGTTCGATACAAAAGAGCGAATTTCACAGCAATGGAATAAAGAGATTGTAGACAAGTGATCTCTTGTTGTGATTGTACTATTTATAAGCTAAGTGTTTGGGAAACTGTATAGGCAGTTGTAGAGATTTATCTAAGCACAAATCTCTTGAATAGGGTAGATATGTAGAGTAAGTTTTGATCAGATGGTCAACTTTAAAAGGAAAAATGTATATAGCTATACACTAGTTTGCTATGATAAGACACCTGTCACATCACATTAAATGTACAGAAATCAGGTACACTAGGGGCAAATTTTGAAAAGTTTTCTTCTACAAGAAGTTTTCTTAAGGCCCCTCTAACGTCCACCTAGTCGACATGATAAAAGTACAGTATAATCATGCCTTTTCGGTCCATGACGAATGCTATTCAACCAGACTTGCTTGATGCCTCAAATCGTTTTCCTAGTCCAATGCGAAGGTATCTTGCTCTGACACTTTAACCAAAGCTTTGTCCTACTCGAGTTGTCAACACTTCACTTCGGGATAGTAGCAGATGCTTCGACTCTCCCCACTTTGGGCATCTTTACTCTGGTTATTGCCACCTCATACACATTCAGCTTGAATATTCACTACCTTAGACATCATCGCCATGACCTTTTGCTAACTTAGACCTACACCCTCACCACGTCGGTGTGATAGCACCAACTCAAGCCCCTTGGAGTCAAATCGACCACACGCTTGAGTAACCCACATATCCCTTCTCCTTATCTTCGCCTTAGTAATGAAACTACGAGGGACTAAGTGTTGACAAGGTCCTTTAAACATAGGCCCTTAAAGCCCGTCTAGATCTAACATTACCCTAGGCTCAAGCCCTAGGCTTGACTTGACCAGGCCCAAGAAACTCTTTAATAGCTAAAAGACAATGGATAAGGATAAGAGACCAAGCCAACAATCACCTCCAATATATGTAGGACACATTGGACACTACAAGCCTACTCACCCATATTTACAGGAGAGGATCTCTCCTACTAAATGCCCTCCAACTGCAAGTGCTACTCCACTATAAATGCCATGTCACCACCTAACAATAAAGGTCTCTACACTTTGTGCACTAAAGCTTGCCTATTACTCTCAAGAATCCCCTACTCTCTATAATATACTACTGACTTAAGTATTAAAGTGGCCATGCCAGACAACACCTCGACATCCCCTAGCAATATTCTATTTTGCAAGCTTATCACACTCAAAGCCTAATCTCTACTGACAAATACCCTAAGATGACAACCTCCATACTTAATATTTAGCCACCATACGATTTTCACTCTCTTAGGTTTGATAGTTTGCATATGATTTAGTTTAGACTTTGATTTCTTTATGGGATTCTAATTTGAAGAAAAGTAGGATCAGGCTTTGTATCAGAATCTAAGGTATCAGAACTCAAAAATTTCATAAAAAGACTAAGTTCTCTCACTCCTATAGCATTTTCATTTTTGGATATATACATCCTCTCATTTCTTTTGTGCATGCTAAAATCATGAATTATACTTGCTTTTGAGATATTAAACTAGTAGATTGTGATGTTGATTTACTATATATTGGAATTATTAATTTCATTGATTTTTATTAACTAAGCATGAATTTTGTGTTATGTATAATGCATTTGATATTCGATTACTATTTGAAAAGATCTAATTTAGTTACTTCCATGACAATCTAATTTAGGTCACAAAACCGACATAGAAATGTGTGCTATAATTTGATTGCGGTTAGAATATTCATCGATCAATCAATTTTTTACCCTCTTCAGAAATATAGTTGATTAATTTAGGTAATTTTCATTTCAAAGGGAAGAGATGACTATACTTAAGTAGATAACCTAATCCAAGTCAAGAAAATCAATTCTATTTAATGTAGTGTAATTTAATGACAAAACCAGTAAAGCCGATCTCAATATTCCAATATTTTGGTTGTTGATTGTATTCCATTAGGTGTTGATAATCCAAGCCATTAAATTTGATTTAGTAGTTGTAGATAACTAAAAATCACATATTTTTCAATTCATCTACCTACAAATAGAACTAAGATAAGTGGAAGCTAGCTAGCAATCCTTTTGGACACAATGTAATACTCTTTAGTTTTCATTACTGCATATAAGATCAAATACAATTTTAATTTGAATTCACATTTTTTTAGAAATAATCATAAACATATTTTAAGTTTGTTGTGTCATTCTTGAGGAATATTATATTACTTTTAGTCTTTAGTATTACTTATAGTGTAGCTATTGATTTTCTTTCTTATTGGATTATATTAAGTTATAGAGTTAATTTAGCTTTAGCAAAGCACTAATTTTTCTTTGTACATAAAAAGAAGTGAAAAAAAAAAGTAAAAATCAAAATAGTTCCTTTTATGTTTTCTATTCCTTTTTGTTTCTTATAGTTTTCAATTTCCTTTAGTCTTGTAATTTCCTCTTGAAGTTATCTCTGTGTAGGAAGAACTCAAAGTGATAAATAGTGCAAGGTTACATAGAAGTTAAGACAACCTGCTATCCATTAGCCCATGACCAAGAAATTGAGCTAATAAGAGGTTAGCTAACGAATAAGCTCACGATAATTGTTCGATATGGGGGGTATGCAATGGTAATATTTAGAGGAGCAATTTTAGATTGGTTAGGTCAGCATTTCATATAGAAAAATTTGAGATCAGCCTTACTCTCATTCAAACTGTTCAAACCAATCAATATCAAGATGCTACTAATAAAGGTACCATGAGAACATTGCAAATTTTGCTCATTTATGTGAAGCTGTTAAGAATAGTATTACATCAAATATTATAGTTAGACTATAACTATTCCCTTTTTACTTAAGGAATAAAGCTAAGCTAAATTCTCTCACCAAACATGACAACAACTTTGAGCTAATTGACTTAAAAAAATTTAATAAGGTTTTTCACATTAATCCATGTTACTAAGCTAACAAATGATATATTATCCAATTCACGGAAGGAGGGGGAGCCCTTGTTTGAGACATAGAAAATGTATGATGGTTCGTTAAGAAAATGTCCATATCATAGATCACTTAATTGGCTATATTGTAACAACCCGACTGGAACTCCTTCCACTAAGGTATTGTCTGCTTGGGTGTAAAACATCGCATGATCTTATCCTCTAATGCAATCGCTTCCCAAGAGGTCACCCATCCTAAGATTGCTCTAACATGAGTACATTTAACTCAAGAGTTTCAATGTACTCTGAGCCACTCTATCAAAAGGTGCCTCAATTATTAGAGTTCCTCTCTCCAAGTATGTAAGGGGTATTACAATCCACCCCCCCCCCCTTACAAAACTAACACCCTTGTCAATTTCGTTACTTAAGTCTAAGACAACCACCAGGCAAGCTTTCGCGCTTCTGGCTGGTGGACTGCTCTGATACCATTCTGTAACAACCCGATCAAAACTCCTTCCACCAAGGTATTTTTCGCTTTGGCATGAAACACGGTATGCTTTTGTCCCCTGGTGTAGCCACTTCCCAAGAGGTCACCTATCCTAAGATTGCTCCAGCATGAGCATACTTAACTTCGGAGTTTCAACGTACTCTGAGCTGCTTTACCAAAAGGCACCTCAATGATTAGAGTTCCTCTCTCTAGGCATGTAAGGGGTATTACATATATGCTTAAACACTTTACAATGGTTTAAAAGTTTAGTGTAGAAAAATGGTGAATGTGATGTTTAGTAGAACATAAATGAAGAAGAAGCACATGTATCATATGAGCTTATTAAAGAAATGCATGAAACTCATATAGTTGGCAAACTAAATAAGCCATAACAGGAAGACTTGCTAAGGTATGTAAAGTAAATGAGATTCCACTACTAACACAAGTAGCAACTCTCTCTACTCAACTAATTAAGCTTACCATGTAGATTTCAATGGTAACCTATGTCAAAACATTAAAAGTTAAGGAGGCAATGGCCTTACCCCATTAAGACATGTGATCTTAAAAGTGACCAATAATGTTGGCAACATTAGTTCAAGAGGAATTAGGGAATGTACTTCGGTGCTTACCATCTCAAGTAATGCCACTACCTTAATTACACATAGAAGATAGTTTCGCAAGACTAGTTACACATCCATCCAACCTAAAATATGGCAAATAACTGTAGCATTAAGGAGTTATTGATAGGTTCTATTCAAAAATGGGATGCAACATTTGAGAGGCAAGATTTAGCCATCTATAATTTAGAGACTCAATTAGCCCATAATATAAAAAATTCAATAGTTACTCAACAAAATGTTGTACCAAGTCACACATGAGGAATCCCAAAAATTAGGCTTAAACAAATAAAGGAAAAATATTGTGATTTGATGTTCAAGTGTAAATAGAGATTACATGAAATTAATCATAGTGTCAAGCGACATAAAGGTAGATATTGATTCTTCAATTATTAGTGAGGTGCTAGTAGAAGAGGATAAACCAACTAGGAAGCTGCATATGAAAATTGTAATACCCCATGTCAAAAGCAATGAATAACCATACCAACAAACACTAACGGCCCCATTTCAATCACTTTATCTAGAATTTGTAATCATGTGCTAATAAAATATTCACTATCATAGCCTTATAAAGTAGTACGACAACCTTTCATAACCTATGTAAGATACTTAACCATAAAGTATCACAATCTCTCTCCCCCTCCTCCCCCTACCCTAAACACTTGATGTCCTCATCATGAAACCATACAATTAGGCTTAGATTTCCCCCTTTTTCGGTGTATGACTCAGGCTACCCTCAACCTATAAGTTATTTTAGAAGCATGCCATAAGTCATACCTTGATGACATTCCCCACCCTCCTCAAACCTATTCTCTAAATTGAAACCAGACCTGAATTATCCACCTACTAGCATGGAATTAGCTCTAATACCATTTCTAATGCCTTAAGTCAAAAATAGTGAAAAACCAAATAATAAATACTAACGGACTCATTTTAACCACTTGGCATAAAAGTTGCAACCATATGTTGATAAGTTATTCACTACCATCACCTTATAAAATAGTATCACAACTTTCCTCAACCCATATGGGATACTTAACTATGGGATATCATAAAAACGTTTCCCATAAGACCAGACAGGTTGATCGCATATAAGTCACATGCTAAATAACATTGAGAAGTTTCAATCAAATGACATATGGATAGATGTTGTCGAAGAGAGGCTTAGGAGGATGAATGGCCAAGCATAATTATCTAAAGACATGATTGATAAAGGATTGCCTTTAATCAGTCTTAATCATTCTTCCTTGGTTTGTTGTTTTAATCTTTCTTATAAAGATTTTAGTAAAGCGATGACATCCCTTGAAATCTTCATAATACTCTAAATGTTCAAAATGAGAATGAGGAGATTGTTACTTGTAGAATTAAATGCTCAATTTTAGCTATTAGATGGCTCCAATAGTTGGGAGATGAGATGAGTCATCTATGACATTCATTAGTTATTTTGACTATAAACAGACGAGATGATGCCCCCTTAATATATTAATTACCCCTCTTAAGCCTTGATTTTATAACATATTTTTATAAAGGCTTATCGAAATAAAAGGACCTATTGAAAGACTTATTATTATGACTCGAATAGTATCTTTGCTGTGATAAATCGCTGTACATCATACAAAGGTCAACAATCAACTCCCTTGTTAACCATTAGCCTTTCATACGATATACAAGGCTTCCTCCACTCTTAGTTGCTATTGGTCATATAGACAAATAATATCATCACATAGTAATTATCTTTATTAAATAATTAGATATATCATTAAATTAAAAGTACAAAACATAATGTTCCTAAAACAAGAGTAACAAAATAGATAATCTAAACAGTTATTGACAGTCCAACTACTCAATAATTAAGAAAGCTATAAAAGTCCTATCTAACACTAATAGTTCCCTCTTTCCTTCTACATTGTTATGCCTTAAATAGAAAGAGTCATAATAGTCTCACCATATAAACTAACTTAAGATAGAAATTGATCTCACAATTGCTATTATAGATATAGTCCACATAAGGCGTACACAACTTAACCAACTTAAAGCAATCGTTCTAATATTTGTGAATAATCAAACATGTGGTATAACTTTATAAAATACCTATTCTATATAACCTATTGTCTCATAACACAACAGTATATACATAAATGTCTCACATCCAGAGTTATAATTTACAATCGGAATTTACCAAAAACCACAGGTTTTACAAACTATTTATAATAAGTTAAGAAACTAGTGGGTGTCCTAAGGAATTCCTAGTTAATTTCCTCAAAATTCAAAAGAAAAGTCAAAAGCTCAAGTTCAGTGGATTCTTCATTCCTTACTTTCCCAATCAACAGCATACTAACCTGAAGATGGTGGTATAAACCCCTAAATTTTTCAACCCAATATCTGAAATCGACTCAAGTGTGTTAGATATTCCTAAAAGTCAACAAGGCTAGTTAAGATAAAAACCCTAAGATAATAATTGAAGATTCAATTGTGTATATAACTTATATACCCTAAACGTATCTAAACACTAAAGATTTCATCTAAAAGTGATAAAAACCCTAAAACTATAACTTTAAGAATATAAACGTACTAATTCACCATAACTTGCTCTAAAACCTTAATTGACAATATATCC
Organism: Lumnitzera littorea; assembly: GCA_024138015.1. Lineage (NCBI taxonomy): Eukaryota > Viridiplantae > Streptophyta > Magnoliopsida > Myrtales > Combretaceae > Lumnitzera > Lumnitzera littorea. The sequence continues at coordinate 79,814,127 of JAMXBB010000011.1, forward strand.
TTAGTACCTTACCAAATCACTAATGAAATATCAAAGATGACTTTCAATCATTCATAAATGTATAAAATACTAATTTAATTTACTAAAAAACTAAGATATTGTGTTATAGATCACATCCATCTTCTAATTATATAACTAGGTTAGTGTTAGATAAAGTTAAGAGCTTAATTGGTGATTATAATACATATAGTAAGTATTAGTACCCTAAATGATACTTTTCATGATAATTACACTAAGTAGCCTACCAAATGATGTATATAGGATATAAATACCTAAAGGAAGATCTCATTACCTATTCTTACTAATTATTTCAATAAACTCCATATTTCCTTTCATTTCATTAATTTTCTTCCCAATTTTCCCTAATTACTTTATTATGTACACTTAAATTACATGTAATCCTAAAGAGTTAATTAAGTCAACATGTTGAAAAGTTAACAAATATGTCATTGTTATCTAGAGTTTTCTTCTCTTTTCTTTAACTTTTTCCACATTTGACACATGTGATCTTTTCCCTTTTTGCTTCCTTTGTCGTCCACTTTCCCCTTCACCTAGACCCCATGCATTTCTTTTATAAAAACACAATTAAAGATACATAACACTCTTTTCCCTCCACTTCCAAACCGTAAACTCCCTTGCCTTTTTTACCTTTAATCATTTTCACAATTTCAACTACACAACTTCAACTACTACCATAAACTAACATACCATATATACTTGTCTTCCTATTCATATTACAAAGGAGAAAAAGGTACGTTATTATGTGGCTTTCCATATTATTTAGTAGTTAGATTAGTATGGGAACTTTTGTGTAATATGTACATATGTGTTGTTGAAGGTAGAAAGCTCCATATTCATGTTTAGAAGCGTAAAAATACCTATGTATATATAATAAGTGAGTACATGTGAAGTGTACATATGAGGGTTTTAGTGAAATCTTTAGTATAAGTATAAGAAATCCTTAGTTAAAAGGAAGATGAACATATATACATATGTTTAAACATGTGTATACAAGAATACACTTGATGAACACATATATGGATACTCTTATACATGAGTAACCTTTATGTACATAACAAAAAAAGAAGAGTATACTAACTATACATACATATACCTTGCTAAACAAGCCCATAAGGTGCAAAAATATGGATTTGGTGAAGCTTTCTTAAGAGGGTAAATAAGGCATACGAAAATACGTATAAAAATACGTATGTAACCGTATGTATATGAGTATATGTACTAGAATACGTATAAGTACATAAGTATACATACTAATATATTAGAAGTATAAGTATATGCATAACATACGTATAAAGTACATAATTACATAAGGATAAGTATATATATATAATGGATGACATAAGCAATTGATAACATAAGCGGTGACATAAGCCTAAAATGACATAAAGAAATAATATATATATATATATATATATACACACACACATACATATAGGCCAAAACTTCTTTAAGCCCTTAATACCCATCTTAAATTGAATTGACCTTATTTAAGCCCATAAATTAGTAATCACAATGTAAAATTATCTAATTGTAATAATCTAATAGCTAATTAAATCGTTAAGTACTAAAATAAGATTTAAAACTAAGCAATAAGAATATTTAGGCTACAATAGTTAAAATTTCAATGAATTTAGTCCATATTGTAAAATACGGGTTTTAATATCCAAAATGGACGTCATCGTGTAAACGTACGTCCAAAAACAATGAAAAACGACTATAAGTTCGTAAATATTAGAAATAAAATGAAAAAGTTACATACAATTAGTGATATGGTTCAATTAAATAAAAATTTATAGTAATTTAGGTAGAATTAGATACTTGGAATCACTAGTCAATTCAATTACTTATCGCTGTTGTCATCTCGTAATGATTAGGTGATCCTAACGAAAGCGTGGATCTTCCGACTGATTATTACAACTAGAACAAGTTGTCATAGCCGAGTGAGTATTTACTTTATGATTCCATGCTTGTATGTAGTTGTAGCTAATAAACTTAAATGATTATGTTAATTAAATGTTGTGTGGAGTCAAGAAATGCCTGTATGTGCTATTGTGTACCGATTTGTAAATTTACCTTAAATATGAATAACAAATTGTTGTTACATAATAGTATGAATGATGATTGTATGCGATATTGTTTGGTCACAATATAATTGAACTTAACTATACTTGGCTAATAAAAAGAAACCAATACATGCATTGACATGCATCACATTGACCTAAATTCTAGTTGTCACATTATACAAGGGTAGCAAGAGGCCATTCGAGGTTATTATTATAAATTTATTGGTTTTGTATAGTGCACTCGTATAAAATGACCTTACCCTAGCCTGCGAGAATACTAAGCGTTAGAGGCACCAACCACCTAACTAAAGGTCGAGTCCAGAAGCCTCCGTTTAGGGATGAGTGTGGACTGTGGGGGCCCACATACGATTATACTAGAACTTGTTTTTTTTTTTTCTTTTTATGAAAATAAAGGACTTGTTGATTTAAATACAGAACGTGGAGTTCCATAGTAAAGTAAGTTTTAATATAATACCCGGATCTTATTGGTGTCATACATACTCCAACCTTGACTTCAGAGGGCATTAAATTTGAGTTATGTATTGTGACTAGTTAACTATACGTATTGTTTGGTATTCTATTTGTTCATTCATACATATGTGTGAATATAATGTATTTAAAACTTGCTTGTGGTGTGGCCAAGGGTTTTGCTCACTATGCTTAGACTTAGACCTCCTTAAACTTTTGTTGCAGGATGGCTTATTCGTTGAGGTTAGCTGGAGGGATACTAGAGGTTAGCTTAGGGATCTGGGTAAGAACGGGCCATTCAATGTGTTGAGAGAACTGATTATGTAAACTTTAACTTATGTACTTTTATTTTGTCAATAATATAAACCTAAATGTACTAAATTACTACTTATTGTAAACTTTATAGTTTAAATTTTATATAATTATGTTTATGTGATGATATCATGTGGATTTGTATGTTCTTGGGAAGTTAGTGGTTGTAGAGCTTTGTATGTTATGTGAAGAGTTCATGATTGAAAAGGTAACCAATCAGGGGTTCTTCATATAGTATACGACGTCTGCTACGACTAGATCATCCTCAGTTTGTGACAGGTGGTATCTGAACATGCTAGTCTTCGCTTAATACCTACAAAAGAGTTTATGGGAGTATAAGCACAACTAACTTGGTAAGAAGGATAGAATCAGAAGAGTACAAAACAATTACAAGCAAGGTTATTAATTATGATGAAATGCAATGTAATCAATCATATGAAATATTACACAATGTTATCCGATCCATTATGAGATTAGAGAAATCATATTCGCTTCAACCTGGATTCAAGAGTTTTATCGTGACTCAAATCAAAGTAAAACCAGGCTTATGCAATAGAGAACACCCTCTTCCAGTAACCACCTTTGAACTACGGCCCCTACCCTTACCGTGACCTCCTCACCTATCACTTAGTTCAACTAAAGATGGGAAAATGATCATTTCAATTATCCTTATCGAAGGAAGTTAGTATTTGAACTAATACTCCTAATTGTTTCCCTTAATGTATGTTATGCATATCCAATTTCATTGTGGTCGAATCTTTATTAGTCGTAATTAGGGATAACCAAATAAGTTCATACATAGAAACAATGCGATTATGTAGAATAGTATACCAAGGAGTTCAACTCCTATCACAACTAAATTCCAAATACACGCATAGCATGCATACAAACAATTAATTACAAATACAAACAAAAGTACTCTTGAGTCTCTAATTTAATACGATATCCCAATAAGCGGTAAAGCTATAATCCCAACTTACATGTTCAAATACTTACTATGAGAGACTCGGGTTGTCAACAGTCTAACTATTAGGAAATTTTATATGCACAAAACTCAAATTTAGTTTTCGTAATTATTACAAAAATATTAAGGTTTTATCTAAAATGGTTATATATATATATATATATATCTAAAATATATTATCATAATAATATATAGTTTTATTATTATATATATGTATGTATATCGAGTTAAGTTATTAATTATTAATAATATATGTAATTATACTATTACGTAAAATATATCGTTTCGATCGTATTGAAACATACTTTTAATCATTTAAGTCATGTTTTAATTCCAATAGAGTTATCATAATACATACATTATAGTAAAATTATAGAGTTATCAACTGTATTACCTAAGATTGTCCGATTTTAATAAAGATAATATTATTGGGTTTGTACAAACCTAATGATATGTATTATAAGTCCTATTTCTAGAGATAACTTTTAGCGGATACTTTGAGTTTTTAACACAGTTAAATGTATCTAAATAAATATTATCGTATTATATGTATTTTATGTTATTAAACTATATTTTACCTAATTTGTCAATATAACTCTATAATAAGGGTATTATTGAACTTTAATACACATATAGCGTATCATAGTTATTAAAATATCATTAAATATATACTTTTTATCCAATTTGATTAGTACACATATAAATAGTTTTTGTTCAAATATTCATCATATTTTAACCTATTACTACAAAAAAAATGAGTCCCAATTCATAATTTAAGCTATTTTATTACATAAATTCGTAATAAATAGCTTGGGTCACCAAAAAATTTCTATAGACTCCCAAAAATATTAGGAATTCAATCATCACTTAGTTTCGTATTATTGATTCACCGTCTATATATTCGAAATTGCAGTTTTACCCCTAAATTATACTTAATTACCTAATTATGATTCTTTTTGGACAAAATTAATTTCAACCTATCCTAACATCATTATACTTTATTAGAAATCAGTATAGGTCAATTTCACCATTTAATTTTATAAAACCTATTTATTTCACATTTTCACCTTAATTTCGAGCTATTTTTAGGCTAAAAAATACAATAAATATTAAAAATACTCAAATAAAAAATTAGGCTACATAACAATTATCTATTTATCATGTACATCCTACACAAAAAATTTGAGCTAGAAACAACATTATTTGATATATTTATTTTGAAAATCAAAATTCAAGTAAATAGTGACTTTCTTAAATAAATATATTAAATATTCCAAATTTTGCAAAGATAAAAATATCATACAATATCATATCCAAAATAGGATTTGCTATTTTTCAAAAATTATAAAAAAATATGATAGAAATTTGACTCGGCTGTTCATAGGTGCTCTAATGGTTTGGGGGGGGAGGGTGGGGGTGGGTTTGTGATGGTTAGGTTCTACAACAAATTCACTTTGGGTTCAATTTCTACCCTAACTTGGAAATTCCCTTATTTTTCTTATTTTCTTTCTATTTTTTTATTTTTCCTACGAAAATTTCTTTAGATGATATTGTTTTTAAAGTGTTAAATGTGAGGTTCTGGAGTCCTTTTATACTACCTTATGTCGATTGATTTCCTCTTTTGTTTTTTATAATTTTTTCCTTGCTTTTTTCTCATTAATTACAAATAGGAGGTATTCACACATTGTGAATCTACTTTTGATTCAACTTATTAATCTCACAGGAGGAAGCCACGAAAATTCTCTAGCTAATCCAGCAATTTTCAACCGTTTTTAAACCAATTGGGTAAGCTTTTGTAGATAATTTGCTTAAAGATTAATATTATATATATTATATTAGTAATTAGTTATTTTATTAATATACGAGTATATATATCCTATGTATATATCGTGTGTAACGTATCCTCGTACACATATAATTTTATCTCTAACATATCTTTTATTTTTAAGATATATTTCTTAATTATTTTTTTGAATTCAACACATAATATATATAATTTAAGTAATTTAGAGTTAATTTACGGATATAATTATTATTTATATTAGGTATACTCTTAAAAATATATATATATATATTCATATAGTAAATTATACTATATTATCTCATTTTATAGCTTAATTAACTAATCTCCAAGTTCTCGTTACATTCCAAGTCTGATTTTAAGGGTTCTGAGCAAATTGATACTATATTAAATAGTCATACTTTTAAGGGAAAAAGTTAGATTTTAGATCACTACTTTCAAAATCTAACTTTATTAAATCACTTCAACTAACTTTTTTATTTTAGTACTAAAGTTTAAGCTCAATTAAATAACTTTTCTCGAAAAGCCTTAAATCTAGATTTGGTTATTCTAAATACAATTTTAGGAGCTCACACACATATCTCATAATCCCAACCTAACATGAGACTAACCTCAAGCCTTCCACAATTCGGCTTGACAAAGAAGTGTTCCTGCATCAAAAGAAACCTAAGGGGGTGTAAGCTTACGATTAGTAATCTAATCCCTCTAATATGCCTCATAAATAATATGTATTATTAACAATTATATGAATGTATGCAATAAATAGTATACTAAACAATATATATAGTGGCCTAAGAACTGCATGTAACTCAGAATTTCACCTCCTCTAGTCGAAGTTAGAAATTATTGACTGATACAAACTAACAATCGAATTCTAGCACCTTGGTTTTCATACAATTTGCATCTACATATTAAAATTTTCTTATTAGCATACTTAGTATATATGCATAAATATACTCTGCTTTAATAAGAAATAAGATCATTTTTCAAAATTTCCAGGTTTAGCGATATGGTGGTCCATACAATTCACATCACATACCTTAAGCGGAAATCACAAGACTTGGCCCTTAGCCAAACGATTAGCATCCCCTAGCGTCTTATAAGCCTGTAGGCTAGGATAGGAACTTAATAACATGGCATACTAATGCCTTAACTAATCCCTTCAAGAGCCTCAACTCCTGTGAGTCCCTTCCGCATGAGGTAACAGTTAGTACAATTATGATACAAGAAGTGCTATGTATGACTCATTTTAATTTCATAGTCAGATAATTACTTAAGTTAAATTATTCAATAGACAAACAATCTCACACCATATCAACAATACATAATACCATCATACAAGTGGTTTCGATTCTTTATAATTATCATGTCATACAACCAATCATACTACCACACACATACATTTCCCAAACCCACATGCATTCAAGTTATAATATTAGCTTAATGCAACTACACAACAAGCAAAATTAAGTATAAAGTCATCGAGAATTATTTATTTTACCATAGCCGCTCAATTGTAGTAGTTTGGAGGTAGATCATCTCCAAAAGTAAAGTCCCCTAAACATCATAAATACGACATCATGAGAATTTGATGTATAATAAAATGTCAACTTAAAGTTCTATCAAGTCATAGTCTCAACTTAGTCTTAAATTTTTTCCTGGTTATACTAAATCTTTGATCATGTGCAACTTTCTCATTTTAAGTCCCATTTTTATGATCTTATAATCAATTTCCATTATTATTGAGCATACTTTCATGTGGTATGATTGGATTTGGGAGCTAGGGCTCATAATTTTTCCTACTAGTCTGAATAGTAGTGCTCCAAAGGTTTAAGTCTTCTTTTGGGGTTGAAATTGTTGTTGAGCTTTCTTACTACCTTGTGAAAAATTTAAGGCTAGAACTTAGGGCTTCATTTTAGGCTTAAATACTTTTCATAGGGTCAATTTTTCATTTATCATTTAGGGCCTTCTAGCTAACTTATACTTCTTGGACTTCTAAGTAGGTTATGTAGTCAAAATGGGCTTATTTCATGTACTAGTTTATGCTTTTCACTTTGTTGGCCTTAAGGAATTTAATATGGACTTCTTATGGATCCTATAACATCTTTTCCTTAAGTTTAATATACTGGTTATAAATTTTTATGAGGCTCGATTGAGAGTTATGGGCTTGTTTTAAGAGTTTTAGGGCCTAGTTTTGAGTTTTTTATCTTTAACATTAACTTACTAGTCTTAGTTAGTCTTTTCACTTTGTTTACTCCATTTTCTAGTGTTTTTAAGTGGATTTAACAAAGTTTCAGATCTATTCAAATTAGATTGATAGCTTATAGCATCATTTTTCAACTCAACTCAACTCATAGTTTTCTTAAGCCTAAGTATTAAATTGAGGACTTACACTACTTATACTTCAATCTTTACTCATCTTATTCTCTATGAGTAGATTATTTTGACATATCCTAGGCGTTAAACCTTGGTTTGTGTCCTTAGGGGTTGATTTCTTCATTTCATGTGATGGCTTTTCCTTTACCTAAAGTTAATTTAAAGTATGTGAAAGTTAATAAAAGTAAAAATAACACTTAAACAAGCCTTATAGATCACACATCCAGCACCTTTAGGAACTTACAAGATCTTAATTTCCATGGTTTTCTTTACAAGGATTAACTACATGTGGTGTACAACATACTAAAAGCAAAATAATTCTAAGCTACTCATATCTTGCTACTTGTGGAGAATCTTGAAGGAATTAACACTTGACTTAAGTAAAAGAATCTTGAAGGATTTACTACATGTGGTGTACAACATACTAAAAGCAAAATAAGTCTAGGCTACTTATATCTTACTACTTGTGAAGAATCTTGAAGGAACTAACACTTGACCTAAGTAAAAGAACTTCTAAGATATACGGTACATCTATTTAGGCATGAAATGGAACTCAACATATATTGTTCTAAAGATATCTAAAAGTAAGATGCACTTAACTAGATGTTTGACTGGTGATTTGGCCTCCTTAAGCTTTCCTTGGTTCTTGCTTTTCACCTTCTTTTTACTTAATGCTCCTTTTTACTCCTATGGATATAGTTGTTTTTTAGCATCCATGTGTCTCTCTTTCGCTAGTGAAGTAAAGAGTGAACTTATAGGATTTCCTAAAGTGGCTAAAGTGGGGTGCAAAAAGGAGTGAAGTGGATGGTTTGGCTAGTGTGTTTGGGAGGGTTTTTCTTTTGTTGCTTTATTGCTTAAGTGTTCTTGGAATTTTGAAAACAAATGAGAATGTGAATGGCATGGGTAGCTAATTCTTCATAAGGTTTTATTGCCCTCAATCTTATCCTCGAATCAAGGGATTTGATGGGATTACTTGCCTTACTAAAATTTCCAAAGTATGAAATGTTGGATATGACAATGTTTTGAATGGATAGATGAGAAGCAAGCCATTTCTCTCCTCTTCTCCAATTGGTGTGGCATGTGTCCTTGAATCAACTAGATCTTTGGATTAAATAAATTGGTTAGTTTGATCACTTATCTATAGATTGTATAACTTATATGGAGAAAAGGGAATTGCCTTATCTTAAACTTATGGAAGTTATCAAATAATAAGTCAACTAAATTTTCACTATTAGCCTTGGTTTAAATAAATTCTATTTTGGAAGGAAATTGGATTGGAGTGGTCAGTTATAAGCCTCACATGTGTGATTCTTATGTTATCTTATTCGTATGGGTCTTTTAGGGTTTAGTTCTTGAAATACTTTCTCTCTTAAATTTGCTTCTCAAAGTACGTTATAAAATTTTAGGGTCAAATCAAACTTGGTTAGGTTCGAGTTTTCGATAGTTCATTTGGAGTCCCGATAATCTTAAATATTTCTATCTCATCCTAAGGTTTAAGGTTTTAGTAATTTAGGACTTGTTTTTACATCTTAGGGTTTCTAATTGTTTAGGTTAGGATTTTACTTTACTTAGGGTTTAGAATGATTTCTAGGTTTGACATCGACTTTGGAACTCTCAAATTGAATTATAGTTATGAAGTTAATGAATATGGATTTTAAATTAAACTTGATTCTTAGTTTGATTGATCCTTAGGAATAATTGAAGGATATTCTCGACTATTTTAGATGTCACCTAAAATTGTAGGGTTTATAGTTACTATACATGCAAGACAAACAAAAAAGATCAAGAGTAGAAGAACACAAACCTTGTCATGTCAAATTTCCTTAAAACATCCTTAAATAATTAGGTCCGATTCCTAAGCTTGCCACTTCTCAAGAAGTTGATCCATGACAATAAATAGCACCAAGTTTAATTTCCATAATAGCCTCTACGTACAGATCGTGAATTAGCTTGACCCAGCTATTGTAAAAGGACAAGGGTGCGACTGATTCCTCTCCTTTACAATCAAAATAAGTTAGATTTGCTTTCAACTTTCCGAACAAACAAGTTATAGTGGGTGACAAGTGAGTCCATATATAATCTCCATAAGTGATATTTTTGTCTAGGGTGACAATTGATGCTAAATTAATTTCCAGATTCTTCGCTACTATTTAAGATGTTAAGGCTCCTCTCTGGTTATAATCCATAGATTTGTTTAGTATACTACGATAAGAGGATTTTATCGGATACAGCCGATTTCTTTCTTTTGGCTAGACTAATCTGTCATGTCCTTAGATAGAGGGGGTAGGAATACTTTTTCTAGCAAAAATGTCCCTCCATGGAATTGATGATCAATAGACCAGAATATTATGGTTAATGAAATTTCCCGCTTTAAGATTCCGAGGATCATCACTCATTTATCTAGGAGCTAGCCTAACAACTAATGGCAGTAATTTAAATCCAATGATGATATTCGAAACATTGTCTGTTACGTCCTTACCGTGATAATGCTTTTAATATAGTTCCCAACATATGTTGGTGATTGAATCTATAATAATTTTTATTGATTATTAGTGGTTCGTACCCATTGTTATTTATCAATCTTAAATTTGAAGGCCATTTTCCATTTTTAGGGGAAAAAAAAGAAAAGAAAAGAAAAACTCTTAGGCTATATGAATTATTGTGTTTGCGTTTTATTCATGCCTCTTTTACCTTCTATATTAATTAAGTCAAAGTGTGAATGAAGGGAATAGTGTATATATATGTATTTCACACGATATTTATGTAGTAAACGTGTAAATAGTATGGGCCGACATATGACTTTTATTCATTAGTTGAATTAGTTAGTGTAGTTCGCTAAGATATAAATACTCAGCTGATAGTCTATTAGATTATTAGTTTTCAATTACATCTTTCAATATCGGTAAGACTTCATCTTCAATAATGGAAAGCTATGAATTTGTTGTCCATCTAAAGCGTTTGGTTCTTGCTTAAGTTATTGGAATTCTATCATGGTATTATAGCAATAATTCTAGGTATTTGTTGCAAGTACATTCTTGTACTAGCTTCTTTACGATTTGGAGATAAAGCTTTCTTGGTTTCGCAATTTCAATCATAGCTATTGCAATTGATCCAACTATTAGCGATCCATTTTATATCTCTAGATCTGATAATCCAAGTATGTCAATTGGAAATCTAGTCTTTAATGGAGGAAACTACATTTCTTAAAGTCTATTAAACTAGGTTTAGGTGCAAAGAGGAAGATATGCTTCATCAACGAATCCATTAACAAACTTGATGATCATTCACCTGATTTAGTGAAGTAGAATAGGTGTGATTATATGGTTTGCTATTGGCTTTTGAATTCGATATCTAGTGAGTTAGCTCAAACTTTCTAGTGTACAACCTCTACTCTTCTACTTTGGGAAGAAATAAAAGAACAATATAGTGTGGCAAATGGTCCATTAATTTTTCAAATACAGCACGAAATAGCCAATTAGCGTTAAGGTAATTAGGTTGTTAGTGTGTATTATAACAATTTGCAAAAGCATTAGGATGAATTGAATGAATTACACTCTTTTCCGACATGTAAATGTGGAAGATTCAAATATTGTACTTACAGACTAAAAGAGAAAAAAGTTGAATTTGAAAATCATAAGAAGTTAGTTAAATTTCTAATGGGATCAAATGAAGCTTATGAAGGAATTAGAAATCAAACTTTATCTATGAAGCCATTGCTAACAGAAAGTAAGGCATTCTACTTGGTTTAAATAGTTGAGAAGTAAAGGCAATTACTTAGTCCCATAAGTGGTGAAGTTGAAACTTTTGTTTTTAATACAAATAGAGTTGTTGGTACTATTGGTAAATCTAGTTTTAATAGGAGAAAGATAAGAAAAGGGTTATTTTGTAAACATTGTAAAAGTGATGGACATAGTATTGAATCTTGCTTTCAGCTAGTAAGGTACCTTGATTAGTATAAAGGGAAAAGAGTTTTTTTGAAAGGTAAGCAATGGCAAAGAGCTCAATGGAATTCTATCAAAACATGTTGGATACTCTGCTTGATGAATAGGTCAGTATGAATTATGTGGCTGGCAACATTGTCAATGACCAAGAGAGTTTGAGCAAGGGAATGGACAAGCAATTGATACAAAGCATTTATAAAGAAATGTATAAAGTGATGAGGACTAAAGATGATACTTTAGCTATAGGAAATGTTGCTTTTGCAAGTACTTCTAATCCCTCTTTTTGTTTCACTCCGGTTAGTAATAGTATGGCTCTTTTGATAGTGGATACAAGAGTAAGTGACCACATGACTCCTTTCCATCATTTGTTCCATGATGTTATACACCTTCCTTTTCCAATCAAAGTTAGACTACCAAATGGCAACATTTTGCTTGCCGAATCAACTAGAGTAGTTATACTTTTTGATCATTTGAGTTTAACTTATGTTCTTTTTATAACAAAATTTGATTATAGCCTGTTATTTGTTCAAAAATTGCTTAAAGAAAACCCTTTGAAAGCTGTCTATAATCATTCCTCTGATGAATTTCAAGACTTGAACTCTAATAAAGTAGTGGCTTCAACACAAGCAAACAAGGGACTTTATGTACTTTGTTCTTCATCCAACAATGTTGTTGGTCTAAATACTTCTAATACTATTTTCCCATCTGTTGCTTCTATTACAAACACTGATTCTCTTCAAGTGGTTCATAGTTGGTTAGGTCATTCTTCTATATCTAAGTTGCTACATTTACCATTGTATAAAAGCTTGGATTTCAATAAATTATTGTGTAATAAGTGTCGAGAAGAAAAATTTCATAGATTACCTTTTTCTTGTAATTCTCATATGAGTTCTTTCGCTTTTGAATTGATTCATGCAGATGTGTGGGGTCCTTATCATGTATCTTTGTTAAATGGTGCAAGATTTGTTCTAACTCTTGTTGATGATTTCACTAGAGCTGTATAGACTTACTTAATGCATCATAAGTCTTAGACATGTGCTATTCTTACTCAATTCCTATCCTGTGTAAGAATTTCTCACTCCTAAAATTATGAGGATAGATAATAGGGGAGAGTTTTTGTCAAGAGAGTATAAAGAACTTTTCCATACACATGGGATCATACATCAACACATTGTCCCCTATACCCCTCAACAAAATGGGAGAGTAGAGAGAAAACATAGACATTTGATAGAGACATCAAGAGCACTAAGGATACATGCCAATTTGCCTAAGGAATTTTGGGGTGAGTGCGTACTTAGAGCTACTTTTCTTATCAATAAGATGCCTATGTCCATTCTTAGGTGGAAAACTACACATGAGATGTTATTCAATAAACCACCAGATTATAATGTTCTTAAAGTCATGGGATACTTATGTTATATTGCTCAACTTTCACTAAACTGTGATAAATTTGATCCAAAAGGAATTAAGTGTGTCTTTCTTAGGTATACAAGAGGTCAAAAGGGTATAGAGTTTGCTATCTCACAACCAAGACTACTGTAGTGAGTCATGACATTGTATTTTTTGAGCTAATATTTCCTTTTCGAAATGCTAGTATTGATCCTGTTGATTCTACTATTTGTACTAAAAGTTTTCCTTCTTTCAATCTTGAAACACTAGTCCAATCTCAGCATTATCAGTCCTCTACTAATGGTGTTTCTCATACACAGTCACTTGATATATTGTCTCCTTCTACTAGTACTAATCACATTAGTCACTTTGATAGTTCCTTTGTTAGTCTAAGTTCTTCTAGTTCCAATTTACAGATTTTGCTTTCTTCTTCTATTAGTTCTGCCACTGTTTGCAGGTCTTCTAGAGTAGGACATGCTCCTCATTGGTTGCAAGACTTTGTACATAATGTTATCACCGCTCGATTTGCTAATGCTACTACTATGCCTGTTTCCACTCCACAATCTACCCATACACTTTCTTACCAATCAAATGTTAAATATCCTTTATTTAATGCCAACTTATTTGCTACTTATCCTCATGAATTTGTTACTTCTCTTGCTAATGTGTTTACTATTAAAGAGCTAACTAATTACTCTCAACTAGTGAAATAACAAGAGTGGGTTGATGCTATATAAAGAGAGTTAGATGCTCTTGAAGCTAATGAAACTTGGGAACTTACTATCTTAACTTTAGGAAAGAAAGTTATAGGTTATAAATGGGCATATAAAGCGAAGCATAAATCGGATGGTAGTATAAAAGGTTTAAGGCAAGATTAGTAGCAAAAGGTTACACTTAAGTAGAAGGGGAAGACTTTCATGATACTTTCTCCCATGTTGCCAAATTGAATACTACCCGGATTCTTTTAGCTATAGCTATTGTTTCCTCATGGCCTCTTTATCAAATTGATGTAAATAATACTTTTCTACATAGATATCTTAATGAAGAGATCTATATGCTTCCTCCTGAAGGGTATAAGTTAGCTGATTTGAATCAAGTTTGTAAACTCAAAAAGTCCTTATGTGGACTTAAATAAGCTTTCTGGCAGTAGAATTTGGAAATATCCAAGAGTCTAATTTCCCTTGGTTATGTTCAATCACCTCATGATCATTCATTTTTCACTAAACATTCTACTGATGGTTTTTTTATTGTTCTTCTTTATGTAGATGACATGGTTATCACGGGATCCAATGTTTCACTCATTGAATCACTCAAACAACATTTACATTCAGCTTTTGCCATAAAGGATCTTGGATTAGCTCGTTATTTTCTAGGTTTGGAGATATGCAGAACTTCCGATGGTTATTTACTTAGCCAATGAAAATTCATATTAGATTTACTAGAGGATACTAATTTATTAGCTGTAAGGCTAGCTAAAGTTCCTCTTCCTAGTAGTTTTAAGGTCAGTTTGACAGGTGGCATGTTGTTATCTAATCCTACTTCATTTCACAAATTGATTGGAAGTTATCTTACATTAATCTCATACGTCCTGACATAAGTTCACTATTCATGCCATTAGTCAATGCTTATCTAGACCTATTGATGTTCATATGCAAGCGGCTCTTCATGTCATACGTTATCTTAACGATACCTTTCAATTAGGCTTGTACTATCCAGCTAAGAATGAATTGGTATTGCTTAGGTATTTAGACAATGATTAGGCAGCTAATGTTTCAGACAGGAAATCAATTAGTGGATTTTGTATAATGCTTGCTCATGCTCTTATTTCTTGGAAAACAAAGAAACAGAGTACAATTTCCACTTCATCTATTGAGGTGGAATACAAAATCCTAGCTACTACTACCAAGGAGCTCATCTGGTCATCTTACATTTTACCGGATTTAGGTGTTCCTCTTATTCTTCCTCTTGAGTTGCTCTACGATAATAAGTCTACTTCAGCTATTGTTATAAACCCTTATCACCATGCCCATACTAAACACATAAATGTTGGTGTACATTTTATTCAAAGTCACATTTCTTCCGATCTACTTCAAGCTAGTTTTATGCCATCCAAGTTACATCTTGCTAATCTCTGCACTAAATCCCTATTCAAAGCTTAGTTACTGTTTTTAACTTCTAAGTTGGGTCTTCAATTTGCCCCAACTTGAAGGGGGGATGAAGAGAGTAGTGTATATATTTGTATTTTACACAATATTTATGTGGTACACATGTAAATAGTATAGGCTTACATGTGTCTTTTATTCATTGATTGAGTTAGTTAGTATAGTTCATTAGGATATAAATACTCAACTAATAATCTGTTAGATTATTAGTTTTCAATTACATCTTCCAATATTGGTAAGATTTCATCTTCAATAATGGAAAGCTACGAATCTACTATGCATCTAAAGCTTTCGGTTCCTACTTGAGATATTAGAACTCTATCAAAGTGTGCCTCAATCTTGTAGTTTTGATTTGTTGGTGAAAATGTTGCATTTATTCCTAACATGCATAGCTTAAAAAGTCCTTGACCAACTATGCTTTTTGAACTACACTAATACAACAAATCTATTATATCTATATAATTTGGAACTTTTTCAATCGTCATAATTTTTAATTTTCCACTAGTCATAATTTTAGAAACTTTTTGAATGATCATAACTTTTGAATTTTCCAAAAGTCATAATTTTGGAAATTTTTCCAATGGTCATATCATTTCAATTTATCTTATCCTTTCAATTTTACCTATTTAAGTTCCACAACTATTCATTTTACATATTATTACTATTCATTTTTCTCGCTTCTTTTTTTTTTTTTATTTACTCCCATACCATTTATTTCTAAAACCATCTTATTTTTTTATTCCTTTATTTTCCTCATTGATTTGCCATTTTAAGAATTAATTTTAAGAAAAACATATCGATGATTTTTTTTTCCTTAATACTTTCACGTTACATCTCTAATTCTCCTATATTTAACTTTACTTATTAAGGTTCCCACTTCTTGTTTTTTCCCCCATACCATTAATTCCTAAAACCATCTTATTTTTCCATTCATTTATTTTTCTCATTGGCTTTCTACATTTTAAGAATTACTTTTAAGGATAACATATCAATGCATT
Source organism: Lumnitzera littorea (assembly GCA_024138015.1). Taxonomy (NCBI): domain Eukaryota; kingdom Viridiplantae; phylum Streptophyta; class Magnoliopsida; order Myrtales; family Combretaceae; genus Lumnitzera; species Lumnitzera littorea. The sequence continues at coordinate 79,830,622 of JAMXBB010000011.1, forward strand.
TTTTTTTTTTTGATATCTTCATGTTAATTAGCAGAATTGCTTCTCTATTTATCCCATATTTAACTTTACTTATTATGGTTTTTTTTTAGAATTAAATTCGTATTTACATTTGCTTTTTTTTTTTTCTTTGTTTGAGAAAGATAGGGCTATCTCTTATGTGGATATCTTTCATAAATCCTTATAGAGATATGTTTATGGAGATGAGTCATTCAGGCGTTTGAAAAGCATTCTAAATCTTGCTTGAGTGACATTATTCGACTTCATTGCAATTGTATTGTATTCAAGTTAAATAACTATTACAAATCATAAGAGGTATTTAGAATTTTGTGATAAAGATACATTCATGCAAGTTTTAATTATCGATATTATTGTAAAGTGGAGTGACATTATGCTTTAAATAAGTAACTCCTATACCTATGCATTTTTTACGGTAAAAATAAGAGATAATGGTAAATATGTCCTTAAATTAAATATCGATGATTTGAAGTTTTAGCAATAGTTTAGGATATATATGCACGTTTTCAAAAGTTCTAGTGAGGTAAAGTAATACATTGGAAATTATTATCAACATTTACATGCATTTCATTAAATAAAGCATGAACAATTTATTACTATATTAGTATTTTTGTGACATAAAAGTAAATAACCTTGATTATGGAATTTCAAGAGTCTACAAGTTTATTAAAATGAAAACTAATCCCTTTCATTTTCTTTTTGTTTTAGAGTCATCGCACTTTTATGGAAAAATGTTGCCATTTTCTTTTTTTTTTTAAACATATCTTAATTTTTACCATGTAAGGCTTTTACCTTGTTGTAGTTTTGAGTTGCGTATCTTTATTAATCCCTTAACATTGATAATTCTAAAAGGTTGTACAATTTATTCTACTTTTTGTTCTTAACTCTTATATAATATTTTCTATACATTTTCTTATCTTGATTTTGTAAATTTACTTTCTAAAAGGCCTGCATCTATTCATCATGTACATATAAGTATGTGTTTGTATCAATTGTTAGATATATTTTCTAATGATACATTAAAAAGAAAAAGAAAAAAAGATGAAACATGTGGATTAAAAAAAGGTCTATTGTATATATATCCAATTATTGGAAAA
>JAMXBB010000011.1:79832053-79929983 GCA_024138015.1 Lumnitzera littorea
TATATATATATATATATATATATATATGTTCCTCATTTTCCTTTTTCCAATAATTGGAAAACTTTATATATTAAATTGGTTTTTCATTTATCTTAAAATCTTTTCAAATATAATGTGACATCGATTTCTATATATATATATATATATATATATATATGTTCCTCATTTTCCTTTTTCCAATAATTGGAAAACTCTATATATTAAATTGGTTTTTCATTTATCTTAAAATCTTTTCAAATATAATGTGACATCGATTTTTATGATTGAGAAATTAGATCGGTTATATTTTGAATCTTTTTATATTATTATGATCTGTGAATATACTATTTATTAATGAATGATTTAATAAAATATATGTACATATAGGTGTATAGCAAAAGAAGCTTATATATAAAATCATTTATTTATGTGTTTTATTAATGTTTTTTTCTAAAAAGAACCATTTTTTATTTTATCTTATGATTTTTTTGCAGTACCATTAATTAGAAATAGGAAAATAGGAAAGACATGTCCATAATTAATTCGTTTGCCAATTAGAATAATTGCCAATGTTTTACATTAATTCTCTACAATTGTTTCCTTCTAGCATTTTGTTTTTCTTTTTTAATTTTTTTGGATAATAAAAATATTTCTTAACCCAAGAAAAAGAAGTTCAAATTGTTGCTTTTATACTAAATAAATAAGTATTTGCCCATTTGGTCTTAACCATTAAACAACTACTTTTTTGTCTCTTTTCAAAATAATTTTATTATAAACAAGTTTGGACACTTCAAATTGTCAAAACCAATATCATACATTATGTCATAATTAAGGTTTATCTTCTTTCCATGATGTGCAGATTTTTTTTTTTATATAAAATTCTATATTTACTTCATTTTCATATCTTTTTAAATAAATTTCAAATATTTTTTCTAGAACATATAATGTTAAGTTGTTGTAATTAAACTCTTCTCAAAAGTTACCATAGGTTTTTAGGTTTAATTAAAAGATGGAATTGTTTTATTAGTATATTTATGTTAATATCAAAAAGGTACAAAATCATTTTTTTAGAATAATAATTTATTTTTAAATATAAATGTATTCTAAAATTAACTCATGCATTGCACGAGGCATTAACTAGTACTATTATATTACCCAAGTAACATCTACACCTATAGCGGAGGTATTAACTTGTCCATTTCTCCTTAAATAAAAATCATATAATAATGGTAATAAATTTTTCTATCCCCTACTTTGCCCTTATTTTATTTTTACATCCAAAATTTTAACGTACTAAAAATCATAGCTATGTGTACTTTTTTTTTTTTTTTTGCCACTCATAGCTATATGTACTTTAGTTGTTGAATTTTATACCAAGAATTTTAAATTATTGAATATCATACTTAATTAAATTTTTACTTACTAAATTTTCTACTAATTGTATATATTTATTGGTTAAATAATATAAGTATAGAAGATAAAAAGTAATATAGTAAAGTTAAAAAATAAAAATTCGATTTAATATAACAATTGATGACTTGAAATAAATTCAAAATTTAACTGCAGAGAAAAAAAAAAAAAAAACAGATAAACAATGTTCAATTTTACAATTGTCCCCAAAATAAACAGCGAACTCTCGCAATAAAAGTTCATGTAATGAAAACTATACAGTAACCGTTTCTTTTTTATCATATGAAAATCGTTGCTACTAGCTACCTGCTTTCTCCGAAGAGCATTTTGTCCTTTTCATGGGACATGGAAACAGAACACGTATTCAACTTTCACCTTAACTGATGGGGGAAAAACAGACCCTAAATCTTTAAAAGATACGCGCTCTGAACTTAGTTTAGTAACTTACCTTTCGATTAAGTAATAAAATGATTAAATTAAAAATGTATAAAATTAAGGACAAAATGCTTACCTATACAGTAGTCTAGATACACCATCTCTTTTAAGATTATTTGAAATTTTGAAGCACAACTTTAAAAATAAGGAAGTTAAGTGAACATAGGAGGGAGTGTTTACAATAAATCAAAAAAATGTAATAAAATTCCTAAAAAGTTGGAATATGAGAATCACGAAAACTTAACTATCATACCACAAGAGCTCTAGATCATATAGTATAACAGATCGCAATTCATTTATATTTTTCTTTTAAAAAATAAAATTAGTTTCCAATCTGAATAAAATACATACATATTTAGATCATTTTTTTTATTCCTATTTTTATTAATGCACCTTAATTCTCATGATTCAATCGTCACTTCACTCTTTCTTCAATCCCCATTTTCTCTAATCTTTCTCTCTCTTCCATCCTCTTTATGTAATCCATTTCTATCTCTATTTCAATTTTCATATCAAAAACGAAACTAAATATTGACATTTTATATCCATTCCGTAAGAATATGCCAAACAATGAATGAGCAATCCGTTTTCAAGAATTAGAATCTTGGAATTGAATAATAAAAATTAGATTCAAGATGAAAATCTATCAACAAGGCCTTAGAGCTCCGTTGATATTTCTTTCTGTGATGTATAATGGCAAACAATTTATGAATGTCGTAAACCGGATGGGACTTAAGGGGCATTTCAGGATTTATACGTGTTCGTTTAAGATTAAGACACTTCTTGAGATAATGGTTTATGGGAGCTTCGTTCATGATGATTCATCATGCAGAATACCATATATAAAATGTTATGTCACAAAAGAAGCTTTCCAATCACAAATATGGAGTAGTGCCGACATATATTGATTTCCGAAGCACGCAATGCATTTGGATGTACCACAGCATATTTGCGGAAACGTAAAATCAGTCTATCTATGTGTTTGCAGTCCTTATAATATCCCACTTCGTGTCCATTACCATGTATTGTGGAGAAAATTTACGAGCAAAAGCCGAATCCGACGGCTCACTAGCTAGCATATCGAGTAGAATCTTTTCCCATAAAACTCTGGTTGTAAGTTTATGTCCTCTAAAGTCCCAAAAACATAACTTTACAGTCTTACAATTTTTGAAAATAAGTTCCAACTGTAAATTGCCCTTTGGCTCACAAAACCATTGCCATTTATAAGTCTTTTGCGATCGTTTCTAACATTTAATGATGATTTATGGAGCCAAATTCATATTACAAAAATTTATAGGGAGGTAAGATTTATGTTTTGGTAGTTTGATGGTTATCTCGGCGACCAATAACAATAGGTTTTGCAATGATCCAAAAATTGGAAGAAAAATATTATATAGAATGATGTAAAGTAGGTAAAGTTATTCATCGAACTAAACCGAATCGAACCGAACCACAAAATATGGTTCTCTTATATTTTAGTATAGTTGGTATTTCAATTTAAAGTGGTTTAAATAATTTAAGGTTTGGTTCAAAAAAATTGAGTTGAATAAAGCTATTTGAACCCAAATTGATCAAACTAATCTTATAAAATATTAAACACAAGCGTCATTTTTAGTTTTAAACCCTATTAACATTTCATTTAAATCTTATTTACCTTTTTTCTTTTTTGTTGTCTATTATCTTACTCTCATCCACAATAATCTACTCCTTTCCATTAAATATTAATTTTTCATCTCCTAAGCTCACTCTTGCACCTTTACTACTGATTAAGATGCCTTGATATAATGTTATGTGGCAAAAGTTCCTACAACATATTTCTCAATTTGAATATCAATGTTTAGTTAAGATTCTAATGATTATTAATATTATCAACTATAATAAAGAGTTCTTAAAAGCAGTTTGAATAGAGGTAAACCAAACCAAACCACATTTGGAGCAATATGGTTTATTAAGGGTTTGAAACAACTCATTTCAAATCCTCTAAATTGAATCGAACTAAAACATGAATACCCTTAATAATGAGGAGTCAAATATAGTTTATGGTAATGTTTGATTAAAAATATTGTACTTGACAAGAAGAATAACATATTACAACATAAGGAGAATGACATAGTACAAATTTTCATTCTAGGATCCATGCACTAAGGACTGATCCTTTGCGCTTCTTTTATAGCATGAAAGAGTCTATTGAACATATATTTTTTCATTGCTCTTGGACCCACAGAGTTTGGTTTCATCTGTTTAGTTATCACGTTAACAACTCATCTATTATTGCTCATTGCAGATTTATGTGATTAAGGCCAACACTTAGGTGAAGAGTTCTTTGGCAAAGTGGCAATAGGACTATGGCAGATTTGGAAAGAAAGGAATTCAAGTTGTTTCAACTTTACCAAACTAAATCCCGTGGCTGCCATCCGGCGAATAGAAGAAAATGCAAGGGAGCTATTCTTTTTACGAAACAACATCAGCAATGCATCCTTGAATGCCCATCAGTCGAAGCAATTGCAGTAGTAACCACCTTACGAAGACATTGTTGCAGTATCATGTGATGGAGCTTTCAACAGTTCTAATAAGAGAGAAGGAGTAGGAGTTGTAGTGAGAAATGCAGCAAGTAATCTCCTTGCGGCAATGGTGATTCCTTCAGATGTGATAGGTGCAGAGTGTGTAGAAACTTTTGTGATTTTGGAGGGTGTTTGGCTAGCTATATCAAAAGGATGGAAGAAGGTCATTTTTGAATCAAATTGTAGCTTAGTCATTAATAGCTTGGTCCAACACGAGGGATATTCCTAGAGAATTTATCATTTTGTTATTAGCATAAAAGAGATGTTTCATCAGTTTGATTTTGTTAAGTTTAAGTTAATAGGTCTATCTACAAATTTATGTGCAGATTGGACAACTTCTAAGAGTTTGTTGGGGAGGAAAATAGAACTTAATACCGCATCTCTTCCTCCTACTTTTGAAACTTTGCTGCTTTGTGATAAGTGGAATGTTCCGCAGGACTGAGTTTTTGTTTCTCTACAATAAAGTATTTCTTGGCCAAAAAATCGGTACAACATGATATTTGTTGTGTTGCACGTTACTTATCACCACCTTTAGTTCACCATAATCATTGTTGCTTCTCGCCCTCCACCATAGAAACATTTGTGGTAGTAGTGGTGATGTGTTTGTTCATTGGTTGTACCAATGGTAATGACAAGGTGGTGGCCACGTGAGGGTTGTAACAATAATGATGTCTAGTGTAATAGAGGTATTGGTAGTTCAATGTATCAATAGTTGCATTAATCATGATGATAGTGAAAGATGATAGTTTGTAATTGTAGTAATATTGGTGATGATGTTGATAGTAATGGTGACAAGGATAATAGAGGTAGAATTAATGCACATGCAAGTGTGGTTTGTTGCATGGCAATAATATGATAATGATAATTATAGCTACTTAGTGTTAGTATTATATTTCTCGTGATAGTAAAGGCAATACAAGTTATAGTAAGGCTAAGGTGGCACTAAAGGTAGTGGTGATGGTGAGGTGATGATTGAAAAGAAGTGTTAGTTGGAAATTTGGTTTTTGAGATTTTATTTTGTTCTATCTCAAGATTTTTATACCAACGGATAAAGATTTTTTTGCCTGGCTTAGTTCTTTCATCCACTCAATGCTTTGGAAAAGAAATCTATGATATAGATCTACTATAAGCCTACACATGTGCTAATATCTCTTCATTAGATATTTCAAATAAAATTATGTATTGGTGTGACATCACAAGATCAATCCTTTGCTCAGTTTATAAAAGGAAATTACTCCATTTATCTTACATTAGTCGTGGGCTTCTAAGTAGTTTATGTCTAACCAAGAGGCTTAAAATATGCGTAGACACCTTATTTTTGGCTCTTCTCTAATTTTAGAATTTTTTAGAATAAGGAAACGGGTCCTAATTCAGAAAAACATAAAAAAATAGAAAATTAAAAAATATATATATATATATAAATTTACACAAAAGTAAAAAATAATAATAATAATAAAATAAAAAATAGAAAGATAGAATTTTTTTAGGAAAATAAAATATTTCTAAGCAAGTGGTTTTGAAGAAAAAATAAAGATTTAGAGTTGTTTCAAGGTCATTAGGTTTAGATTTTTTATTTGGGTAATTTTTATTTTATGAAATAAGTCAAGTTTTTTAGTTTAAATATATTTTAGTTGCAAAGTTAATAAGGCATGGGCTAATAGCCTAACCTGTACTATACTTAGTCTTAACATGAGTGAAAGCAAGAGGTTTTAAGTTCAATTCCCAAAAGGCACTTAGTGCCTTTTTATTCTTTTACCAACCTAACACCATGTGTTGTGGATAGATTGAGCCACATACTAGCTTTGGCACGTAGCAAGTACACCTTGGGCAGCATGTCTGACTTGGCACCCAAGTATCCCTACGTCAGACCTTTTTTTTTTTTTTTATCTTTTCTCTCTTTCTTCCCTATTTCTCTTCCTTTCCCTTGGTTTCCCACACGCACATAACTTCCCCCCACTACTTCCCCTCAATTTCTCTTGCATTTGGCACATACAAAAGTGTAATATAATGATCAAATCTTGTGCTCAGCATAGCCCTCTTCGCATTAAACCCCAAAAAACATCCAAATACATTCATTTAAAGGGTTAAAATGTAGGTTGAAGATCAAGAAAAGTTTGAAAATGCAGATTTTCTTTCGAGTTTGATTCGATTGATTTTGGCCATGTCATTAACATTCGAAGCTTCCAATTGCTATATTAACAAAGAGAGAAGCTTTAAAGAATCATTTTGTCCATCAACTTCCCTTAAATCGCTTTGAATTTGAAATTGAAGTCCAGTCAAAACCCATTCATTGTGATTCTCAAATTTGCTGAGTTAATGGACTTTCCATGCAAACTTGAAGCTTAATCAATACAAAAGAGAAGCTAAGGACTCAATTCCAAAATAACCATCAACTCCCATCGAATCATTCATTCAAATACAAGCTTTCTCTCTTTAGGAAGCTTACCTATGACCATGTACTCTCTCTCTAGCCTATCTCTCTTGTTTCTCACATTCGAAGCTCAAGACCACCATTACTAAATTCCCAATGCTACAACTTCAAGTCACAATCATGGCCCCTAGCATCTTCACCGTACTAATGCCATGAGAACCCTAGCCATTCATGGCCTCCTCTTCGAACCACCATCTTAGGGTAGTTTTAACATCAAAAACCAGCACAACTAAAGTTATAACCCTCTAAAACCCCAAATCTAACCACCCATCAAACTCCAGTAAACTATTACGCACGTCGTACATAACTACTCCTCGGTGACCACCTTAAAACACCACCAAACATGGTAGCACTTGACCTAAGCCTACGAATCCTAATGAGAAGCACATAAATCTTGCTTCACCCACTTGAAAAAGCCACCAAAAACCACCCAAAGAAGCCATTGTCTCCGCCATGTTTATTCTCCATTTCATTGCACGTGACCAGAGCGAACAACCCGATTCTAACTAAAATCCGACCCCTTGACCCATGCACCCTACTTGATTATGGTCCAACCATCCTTCTTGTTTGTTGTTTTATTCGTATTGTAATTTTTTTTTTCCTTTTTCTTATTCTATTGTAATAAATTGTAATATTAAAAATCCAAAAAAAAAAAATAAAGGAAAAGAAAAAGAGAAAAATGGGGGAAAAAAGGAAAAAAAAAAGATAGGGAAGTTTAATTTATTTTTATTTTTCTTCGGTTAAAACATAAACAAAAAATAAAAAGAAAAAAAATATTTTTCCACTTAGAAAATTCATTTTTCAAAAATAAAATAAAATCAACCCTCTTTCAAAATTAAGACATTTTAGAGTTTTCAAAAAATAGATACACCAAATGATACCCTTCTAGATTTTTTTTCTTAAATAAATTTAAATGGTTAAAAATGTAAACTCGATGATTTTTCAAAATTAAAATCAATCCACAAATTAAAGTTTTCATGAATGAACTATGGAAAATTTTATTCTTAATAGAGGGTATATAAGCAACTATAGGGCGAACTAAAATAGAGAAACCTTTTATTTTCCCTTTTTTTGAATAATTCTATTATTCTTCTTTTTGTATGTACATAAAATTTTATCTTTAAAATTATTCTTTCATTCTGGAATTGGTATTTTAAAATATAAACTTAATTTTAGAAAGATAAAAGTGGTAATATTCACTTGTTACACGTATCATACTGTAGATTTTGGGGGGTAGGGGGAAATGATTGCATTAAAAATGCAGAGTAGATACATTCAAACTCAAGCCATCTTAGGAACCTAGGACAAGGGGCTATTGTGTAGGCTTTGGGTGTAATGGTATAGCCATCGTTCAAGATTGATTAGGCTACCCTACTTAAGCTTGGATGTAACCAATAAACCGTTTCTTCGAAAACGTGTGAGGTCACAAAATTTAAAGATCTTTAGAACTCACCAAAATCACATACACTTAAACCATGAGTTAATACACTACTTGTAGAAGTTGCAACCCCACTAATGTTTAAGTATCTTAAAAATATGATCAATTTTTTTTATATAAACACCAAATCAAACAGTATGGTTTCAATTGAAGGAATGATGTATTAACCCAATGGTCCTAGCATCTACATGCTTCCATGTGCAATCTTTTGTTTCATTGATAAACGATTCTTACCCATGAATTGTTTAAGACTACAAATAATGGCAGGTGACCAAGTGAATAATTAGAGAACCGATAGGCTACAGGACCTCCTTAGGATTCATGAGCAGCGACTAGAAGCTGAGATTATCTATCTGAAAGAGAGGCTTGAATGCTTTGAAGCTCACAACTAAGCCTTAAAAGCCCTTATTGGACAAGTTATTGGAGAAACCCATGAAATGTTAGAAGACCCTAGGGCTCGTTTATGAGATTTTTTCTAAGGATTTTCAAATTATAGCTAAGAGGCTTGGAATAAATGTCAAGTTTCATTGAATAATATTCAAGAATAAATGTTAGGCCCTCTTCCTTTGTTTTCTATACTTCAATTTTCTAAAATAGTATAAGTTCCCTTTAGCTTATCATTCTTCATGATTTGGCATTCCCCTTTTGTAAATAGTCTTTCATCTAACTATCATTCTCCCTTACTTAGGGAAATGTAAATAAATTGCGTAGACTTGTTAATAGAACCTTAAAATCACCATTTCTTTTTTTCTTTTGTAATTAGATTTCCCGGTTTTTGTAAAATAAAACCTTATCTTCCTCTCTCACAAAAGAAAAAAGAAAAAAAAAACAAAAATAAATAAAGAAATAAAAGTTGCTAATGATTACAAATACTTATGGGATACAAACAAACAAAACCCAAGGCTTGTTAAGGTAACCAGCCCAAACACAAGCCCCTTGGCTCATTAAAACAATCAACCTAAAACACGAACACTTGACCCATTGAGGAACCCAACCTAAACGCCAACCCTCAGCCCATCAGGGCAATTGACTCAATTACAAAACCTAACCCATCAAAGTAGCTGAACTAAGCCAAAACCTGGTCCTTTAAGAAAACCGAACCCAACCATAAACCAAGTTAAAACATAAAGTCAAATACAACCCTAGTTTCAAACTCAAATTGAATGAAAAGTATTGTTTCACATTGGGACATATTTTAAAAAACTGGGGGGCAAATTCAATCTCTATCCTAGGGAAAATAAATATAGATTCCTCCCAATTATAACTCACTTTTAAAAGGTTTGGGATGAAAAAATGTAAACTATATCTCATACACTAATCCCGAAACACTTTAAGTCGAGTGACATCATGGTGAGGATATTTTAAACTCATTCCTTAAAGAAGGTCCATTTTGAATTTGATACGTAGATCAAAATGAAGTTAGGCAATCATTTTAATGTCCCCATACACAGATATACTTGTTAATTGCGTTAAGCTTATTCATGGAATATTTTAAAATTAAACCCTATCAAGAACTACCTCTACAATTAGGGCAATTTAGAGGCTAAGGTATTTGATTAGAAGAAAAGGATAAAAACTAATTTGTACTTGTTTTAGTGGCATCGATTCAAGAATAATTTTTATTTCTTATGGTTAATTTTCTTTGAAATGAAGAAGAGCTTACACACAATCCAAACACTTTGGGGAACAATTACTTCCGGGCCTAAGAAAAAGGGCTAAAAAAAAAACATTGAAAGAATGGGGCAACAAAAAAATTAAAAAAAAAAAAGAAGAAAAAGAAGGAGAAGAAGAACAAAAGAAAGAAAAGAGGCTTAAAAATTGAGCTTAAGTATAAGATGAACACCCCAAAAGATATATCACATCTCAGCAAGAGCAGTAAAATTGAATCAAAAGGTCTAGAATCAAAGCCTAAATAGCCTAAAAAACACAAGGCCCTAAATCACATTTCTAGCCTAAAAACACAAACCTTACATATCAATCTCAAATCACAGACATAAAACCCCCTTACCTATCCTAAATCACAATGCCTTACCGCCTAAAATAACACCTACACTTAATAAAAGTTCTTCTGATCACAAGGAATAATTTATCCTAAATAAAAATTATTTTTTTGAAACTAAGGCAAGCACAATTTTAGTTTCTCCTGAAAGTTCTTAACTTGTACATCTAAGTTGAATAAATAAATCTTTCAAAATCAACCTTCTCATTAATCTCTCTTGAAACCATTTGTCCAAAAGCCTAAATTCACAATGTTGAACCGAAAAAGACCTAATAGATTGATCAAGGCGTATCGATTACAAATTGGATTATAATTTTTGGAATAGTAGTCAAGAATGTAATCTAAACTAAGAGTACGTAAGAAAGTTCTTTTCGACTAGACTAGTCATGAGCTACCTTTTCTTAGAAAAGGAATAACAAGGACCACCAGGAAGCTCAGCATCAAAGTTATGAAACATTTTTAAAGACTAAGAAGAATACAAGATGCCCCTACATGGTTACTAAGGAAGGGGATGATTATAACGTTTACTTTTTTAATAAGAATTTATACCCGTTAGTAAACTTTTAAGGAAAAAAAAAAAGAGACAAAAAGGAAAAGACAAAAGAAAGAAATAAAAAGAGAGAAAGTAAAGGCTTGTTACAAATTTTTTCCATCAATTTTCAAAGACCATATCAACTCGAGTGACTAAGCTTTCAACTCATCTCACCTATTTCCTTTTTAATGTGATTACACCTTTTAAGTTGACTATAATAGTTTAAGTCTTTCTTACTAATGTAGTTTTTTATATCCATTAACTCTTTTTTCTCAAATTAATGGATGTAATCCCTGATGTCTTTTTTATCATAAATGGTTTTTACCAAATTCTTTGTTTGTAAAAATTTTCAAGTCAGGAAGTTTTTCAAACTGGTTACATTCCTCACTTTAGTTCTTCAATCCTTCATCAATTCTCTTTCAAGGTCTTAGCCAACTTTTACAATGCTATCCCATCTTCAATTCATTTTTAAGGTCTTAACCTACTTATAGAGCATTGTCTCCACTAACATTTCCTTCAAGGTTATAGCTAGCTTTTAGAGCGTTGTCCCAATTTCAATCCAATTTTAGGGTTCTAGCCAACTTTTAGAGCACTATCCCATCCTCAATCATTTTTAGGGTGTTAGTCAACTCATAGAACACTATCTTGGCTCAATGTCTCTTTTTAGTATTTTAATGAGCCTATAGGGCACCTCCCTTTACCAATTTCTCTAAGGGTTTTAGCAAGCCCACAAGAAACTTCCCATCACCAATCTCTTTTCAATGTTTTAGTGAGCTCATAAAGTGCTTCCCTTTACCAATTTCTCTTAGGGTTTTAGTGAGCCCATAGAACACTTGCCATTACTAATCTCTCTTCAGTGTTCTAACGAGCCCATAAGGTAGTTCCGTTTACCAATCTCTCTTTAGTGTTTTAGTAAGCCCATAGGATGCTTCCCCTTTTATTAATCTCTGTTAAGGTATTAGCGAGCCCATAGGGTACTTCCTGTTACCAATCCCTCTTCACCAATTTCTCTTAGGGTTTTAGTGAGCCCATAGGGTACTTCCCATCAACAATCTCTCTTCAACGTTCTGGCAAGCCTATAGGATGCTTCCCTTTACCAATTTCTCTTAAGATTTTAGTAAACCCATAAAGCACTTCCCTGTACCAATTTCTATTAAGGTTTTAGCAAACCCATAGGATACTTCCCTTCACCAATCTCTCTTAGGGTCTTGGCTAACTTATAGGGTACTTCCCTTTTTACCAATCTCTCTTTAATGTTTTAGCAAACCCATAGGGTGCTTTCCCTTACCAAATTCTCTTTAATGTTTTAGCCAATCTATAAGGCACCTTATTTCTAACCAACTTTTAAGATTTAGCAAGGAGCAAAAAAGCACTACTAAGTTCCAAACTAATGTCTTATTATAGGATTACTAGTCAACTTAGAGGAGCACTTCCAAACTTTCTAAATCAATTCCAATTTAGGGTTACCAGTCCCTTAGAGATGTTCTTGCCTAGGTTAGTCAGCTTAGAGTTGCACAACTAAGTTTTTTTAATCGATTTCAATTTAAGGTTGCTAGTCCCTTAAAAACTCTCCTGCTTAGGTTAGTCAGCTTAAAGCAGCACAATCAAGTTTTCTAAATCAATTCCAATTTTAGGGTTCCTAGTCCCCTAAAGATACTTCTACTTAAGTTAGTCAGCTCAGAGTAACACGACTAGGTTTTCTAAATCGATTTTCATTTAAGGTTGCTAGTACCCTAGAAACGCTCTCGCCTAGATTAGTCAGCTTAAAGGAGCACTTCCAGGTTTTCTCAAACCGATTCCCATTTAAGGTTGCTAATCCCTTAAAGACGCTCCCGCCTAGGTTAATGAGCTCAAAGGAACATGGTTAGGTTTTATCAAGGTTGTTAGTCCCCTCGAGACACTCCTACCATAGCCAGGTTTTGCTCAAAGGAGCATAGCCAGGTTTTGCTCAAATCAATTCTTATTTAAGGTTGCCAGTCCCCTAAAGACACTTCTACCTAGTTAGTCAACTCAAAGAAGCACTTTTAAGTTTTCTCAAATCAATTTCCAATTTAGGGTTGCTAGTCCCCTAGAGATACTCTCACCTAAGTTAATCAAGTTAGAGGAGCACTTCCATGTTTTCTCAAATCGATTTCCCATTTAAGGTTGCTAGTCCCTTAGAAACGCTCCTACTTAGGTAAGTCAACTTAAAAGAGTACTTCCGGGTTTTCTCAAATCAATTCCCATTTAGGCTTGCTAATCCTTTAGAAATGCTCTTGCTTAGGTCAATCAGCTAAAAGGAGTACAACCAGGTTTTCTAAAACGATTCCCATTTAAGGTTCCTTGTACCCTAAAGACACTCATGCCTAGGTTAATTAGCTGAAAAAAGCACTTCAAGGTTTATCCAATTAATTCTCATTTAGGATTAATAGTCCCTTAGAGACACTCTACCTAGGTTAATCAGCTCAAAAAGGCACAACCAGGTTTCAATCCAATTTCCCTAGCCACCTCCTAAGGTGCCAAACTTTTCTAAAACTTACACTATTGTCTCAATAAGCTCTTAAGAGCACCTTCTTCCTCTTTCATCTTTCATCTTTTACTAAATCCCTAGTGGATCAAACCTAAGACAACTAGCTAGTTGTAGCACCTCTTAGGATAAATTCATCCTTAGGATAAAAACGGTGTTTCCTTTGTTTTTGTGACAAAATTGTACTCAAACTTCACCACAAAAGAACACAGTTGTAAACAAGTCATTTTTGCTCCCTTATAATTGTAGAACTTTTTAGATTAGGAGAAATGGTCCTAATTTAGAAAAGCACAAAAAGTAGAAAATTCAGCAAAATACAAAAAAAAAATAGAAAGTTTAGAAAAAAATAGAAAATTCAAAAAAATACAAAAAAAAATAGAAAATTTCACAAAAGGTAAAAAAAATAATAAAATAAAAAATAGAAAGATAAAATTTTTTTTAGGAAAATAAAATATTTTCAAACAATTGGTTTTCAAGAAAAAATAAAGATTTAAAGTTCTTTTAAGATCATTAGGTTTAGATTTTCTATTTAGGTAGTTTTTATTTTATATAATAAGGTAGGTTTTTTAGTTTAAATATATTTTAATTGCAAAGTTAACAAGGCAAAAGCCAATAGCCTAATTGGTACTATACTTAGTCTTAACATGGGTGAAAGCTAGAGGTTTTGAGTTCAATTCCCAAAAGAGGCACTTAGTGCCTTTTTATTCTTTTGCCAACCCAACGCCATGTGTCATTAATAGATTGGGCCACATACTAGCCTTGACATGTAGTAGGTACGCTTTAAGTAGCATGCTCGATGGAGCGTGTGTATGCCACCACATTAGAAATTTTTTTTTTTCTTTTCTCTCTTTCTTCCCTATTTCTCTTCCTTTCCCTTAGTTTCCAGCATGTACACAGCTTCCCACCACCCACCCACCGACCCCACAACTAATCGATTTTTCATGCATTTGACACACGCAAAAGCATGATTTAATGATCAAATCTTATGCTCTACATAGCCCTTTTCACATTAAACCCTAAAAAATGTCTAAATACATTCATTTAAAGGGTCAAAATGTAGGTTGAACATCGAGAAAAGTTTGAAAATGTAGATTTTCTTCCAAGTTTGATTTGATTGATTTTAGCCATGTCATTAACATTCAAAGCTTCCAATTACTATATTAACAAAGAGAGAAGCTTTAAAGACTCATTTTTTGCCATCAACTTCCCTTAAATTGCTTTGAATTCAAAATTAAAGCCTGGTCAAAACCCATTAATAGTGATTCTCGAATTTGTTGAGTTAATGGACTTTCCATGCAAACTTAAAGCTTAATCAATATAAAAGGGAAGCTAAGGACTCGATTCCAAAATAACCATCAACTCTTATCGAATCATTCACTCAAATACAAACTTTCTCTCTCTAGGAAGCTTACCTACGACCATCTACTTTCTCGCTAGCCTATCTCTCTCGTTTCACACTTCTAAAGCTTAAGACCACCACTATTGAATTCCTTAAGCCACAAGCATCCTAACACCACAACTTCAAGTCATAACCGTAGCCATTAGCCTCTTTACTATATTAATGCCATGAGAACCCTAGCCACCCATAGCTTCCTCTTTAAACCACCATCTTAGGGTGGTCTTGACATTAAAAAACTACTATGACTGAAGTTGCAGCCCTCCAAAGCCCCAAATCCAACCACCCATCCAACTCCAGCAAACCACCACGCACGTCACACATAACCATTCCCCATCAACTAACTTAAAACACCACCAAACATTGTAACACTTGTCCCAAACCAACTAGAAACACATAAATCTTGCTTTACCCACTCGAAAAGGCTACCAAAAACCACCCAAAGAAACCCGTATTGCTACCATGTTTGTTCTCCATTTCACTACACGTAATTAAGGAAAATAACCCGAGTCCAACCTGGTTCTGACCCGAATCCAACTCCTTAACCCACGTCCAACCATCCTTTTTTTTTGTTATTTTATTTGTATTGTAATTTTTTTTTTCCTTGTTCTCATTCTATAGTAATGAATTGTAATATTAAAAATCCAAAAATAAAAAACAAAGGAAAAGAAAAAAGAAAAAAAGGGAGAAAAAGATGGGGAAAAAACAGGAAAATAAAGAAAGGGAAGCTTAGTTTATTTTTGTTTTATTTCTTCAATTAAAACATAAACAAAAAATAAAAACAAAAAAAAAAATATTTTTCCACTTAGAAAATTTATTTTTCAAAAATAAAATAAAATCATCCTTTTTTCCAAATTAAGACATTTTAGGGTTTTCAAAAAATAAATATACCAAATGGGACCTTTCTAGAATTTTTTCTCAAATAAATTTAAATGGTTAAAAATGTAAGCCCGATGATTTTTCAAAATTAAAATCAACTCACAAATTAAAGTTTTCATGAATGAACTACGAAAAGTCTGATCCTTAATAGAGGGTACGTAGGCACTTATAAGGCGACTTAAAATAGGAAAACCTTTTATTTTCCATTTTGTGAATAATTCTATTATTCTTCTTTTTATGTGTACATAGAATTTTATCTTTAAAATTATTCTTTCATTCTAGAATTAGTATTTTAAAAGATAAACTTAATTTTATAGAGATAAAAGTAGTACCTAATTAAGATTTAATAGGGTAGCCCCCAAATCCAAAACCTCTAATTTTCAAAAACTGTTTTAAAATTTGGTTTTTCCAATAAACCAATAGCTAGGTTAAAATCAATTCACCCAATCGATTTAACCTAACCCATTTTTCCTAATCTCAATCGATTTAACCTAACCAAGTTTTTCTTAACTTTAAGTCGAAGGTTAGTATTAAATGGATTAAGGTTTAATGCTAAAGTAAAGGAAATAATGAAAACCAATAAAAATTCAAGCTGAACAATATGCATCTCCCAAAAGGCGATGAATGGATCCCATCTTGACTACTCATATGTGCTTCCAATCATACCTAATGAATGGTTTAATCACAATTTTTAATCAAGCTGTGTTTTACTGGTGTCAGATGATGATTGTTCATAAATCTAGTATACAACAGTCTCATATCTAAAGAATAATTACATTAATTCATTAGGAAAGGAATTGAAGAACCATTAATTGTGTTTATTATTCCTTAACTCAAGCTTCTCCATGGAAATCCTTCTTGAACTCAGTTCCATGGTCAATGATTATGGTGGTGACAATAGAGATTATGGAGATTTCAAATTGAAGGTAGACATTCCTTACTTCAATGGAAGTTTAAGTACAGAAAAGTCTCTAAATTGGATCGCTGAGATTGATAGATTTTTTATTACTTAGAGATTTCATTAAAGAAGAGAGTCAAATTGGTGGCATGTAGATTGACAAGAGTTTTTGCATAATGGGAATGAATTCAATACAAAAGAGAAAAAGAGGGGAAGGAACCTGGATGCACATGGTATTGGATGAAGTATTTATTGATTAAGGAATTCCTATATCCAAATTATGAACAAGTCTTGCTCTAACAATATCAAAGATTTCAATAGGGAAATAAATCTATGCACAAGTACACCATAGAATTCAGGAGGTTAGCAGAAAGAAATAACCTACATGAATCATAAGGCTAGCAAGTCGCTAGGTACTTAGAAGGATTAAGATCAGCCTTAAGATATAGAATTAGGATTTAAGTTATCAGAACCTTATTAAAAGCTAAAAACATTACCTTAAAGGCAGAACTAATGTAATAGGCGTACAATAGAAGGAACCATGACAGTTATAAGACTATTAGATCTAGTAAGAGATCTAAACTAATGTCAAAAGCAAATGCAAGGGGTTGTAGTAGTAGAAGCGTACCAGAGGATAAAGTCGCGAGTAAACACCATATGATAGAAGTTAAAGGAAAAGAGAAGAGAAAGACTAAAAATCTCTATGCTAAACTTACTATAGGCAAGTGCTTCAAATACAATCAACTAGGGCATAAGTCGAACGAATGTCTATGAGGAAGATAGTGAATATTATGGAGAAAGATAAGGAAATCTCTTATAAACCAGATGGAGATGAAGAGGATGAGTATGATGATGAGGGATAAACTTACATACTTATGATACTGATGTTATCTCCAAAGCAAGAAGATCAAACCTAAGACCATCAATAGCTTAGAAATAGATGCACCATCAATGATAAGGTGTTTAGTGTCATCATTGATAGTGGCAATTGCGAGTTTATTATTAGTTGAAATGTTGTAAGGAAATTGAAGTTACTTATAGAGGAATATGCTAACCTTACACATTAGGATGGATAAAGTTGTAGCAGATAAAGTAAAAGTGACAAAGAGATGCAAAGTACCATTCTCAATTGGTAAGTAACATGATGAAGTCTATTATAACGTTATTGACATTAATTTGTGCCATATATTATTTGGAAGACCTTAGTAATATGATGTTGATGCTTAACATTCAGGTAAAAGTAATGTGTACAAATTAGAAAAAGAAGGTGTAAAGTATACCTTATTACCATAAGTTAAGTCAAAGCTTTTGGGAAGGAAAGTTTCCTTAACATTACCAATGAGTTTGATTCTGAAATCAAAGAGACAAGGGCGTTCGTGTCTTAGATGTAAGGCATGTGATGACGAATGAGGTTCAATTACAAGTAAGGGAGCACCTAAAAGTAGTGTGTCTTTTATTATAAGAGTTTAAGGAGTTGATACGAAAAGAATTCTTGATGGTTTACCTCCCATAAGGGATATTCAGCATCAAATCAATATTATTCTTAGTGCAAGCTTACCAAATCTACCTCATTATAGGATAAATCCTATGGAAAATGTGATTCTGAAAGAGAAGGTGAAAGAGTTGCTTCGAGAAGGTCTCATACATGAAGGCATAAGTCCCTATACTATTGCTACACTTCTAATCCAAAGAAAGATGGGAGTTAGAGAATGTGCATTGACAATAGGGCTATCAAAAATAAATTTTCGATTCTAAGATAGATGACGTATTAGATAGTTTACACAATGTTTCATGGTTGTCCAAGATTGATTTGAAGAATGGATACCACCAAATTCAAATTCAACTAGGGAATGAGTGAAAGAAAACCTTTAAAAATGAAGGGTTATATGAATGGTTAATGCTTCCTTTTGGGTTGCCCAATGTAACCAATACCTTTATGAGATTGATATTAGGTATAAAACCCTTTATTGACAAATTTGTAGTCATTCGTCTTGATGATATCTTAATTTATAATTGTTTGAAAGAAGAGTATTTAATGTACCTGAAGCAAGTCCTAAAAATTCTGTAAGAGAACAAGTTTTACATAAATCTTAAGAAGCATAGTTTCATGACAAACGAATTGTCATTCTAGGGATGTTTTTTCTTTTTTTTTTTTTATTAGCAAAAGGTGTACATGTTGCTGACTTTAAGATTAAAGAAATTAGAGTTTGGTGTACACCAAAGAATGTTTCCAAATTGCAAAGTTATCATGGGTTAGCTACCTTTTATAAGTGTTCAATAGAAACTTCAGCATGATTGCAACACTTATGAAAAAATGTTTGAAGAAAGGGAAATTTCAGTAAGTAGAATAAGAATGCAATATGAGAAGGATTACAAACTAATCACTTGCTTCCGAGCTTAAGTACTCAGCCATATGGTTCACCGAGCTATCCAAGGAGAGTTGAACTCAGAAGAGTGATCCTATCTCTAGTTCTACCTGCTGAATTACTTTGCTCTCCACCTTATCAAGGAAACTCCTAAGGTCACTCTCAAGGTGATTGACTTGTTGCCAAGCCAACCCCTTCACAACACCATTCTAAAGTCAAGCACCAAACTTTCCTGCTATTGACCTAATACATTACTAAGGCTAGGCTACCCTGAACCCAAGTTGAGCAAGCAATAGGCCATCTCCAAAACCAATCCTTCCTCAATCTGGAACATCCAAGCTACCAAGCATCTAACCTCGACCCTAGTCTATTCAACAAATAGCATCATTGAGAACACATAATGGACAGTTGATACACACCCCTTTTCTAGCATCTGTACTATCCTTGTGTACCCGAATATCCCCTTTTTGTCCGATTACAACTCTACCCTTGTCATTTATTCCTTTTTCCTTTTCTAATTATAGTCCTTTATTGTAATTTGCATGTACCTAGGACTTGCTCTAATTAGTCATACAAATACTTGTAATTTGTATCAGCCACAATAGTTAATGATCATTTAATTTCAGACATTTATTTCCTGCATAAGTTAAGTATCCTTGCTTACTCTTGTTTTCTCTTATCTAGTCTATTGTGAGCATAGATTAGTGGCAAGTACCCTCCAGTCACACTTGTAAGTAATATGAAGTGTGACCTAAGCTCGTATGAGGCATTGGTGCATCATATCCACCATCGATGCACAAGGACCCCTGCTCAACCCTCAACTTCCATTTATCTTTCAGTCCATCTCACAGCTTAAACCTACCCCTAATAGCTTGATATCAATAACTGTATGTTCCCTTCCTAACAATCCATATCATCTTAATATCACAGCCTAGCTATGTTCAAGTAAGTTTTGTTACTTGGTGCTTTAAGTGGCTTATTACTGTCGTAAGTGTATTTTAGAAATTTTCTATAGTTGTTGTGAGTGTTTAGTGTTCAAGAAGTTTATTTCTCAATTTTCCCCTGTTTCCTACACACAAAATAGAGTGTAATTGTTTGTCTGTTTACCGTATGTGGTTGTAATCACTATTGGTATGTTAGATGTTGTTTTATTGTTGTTCATGGAAGGAAATTTTTTAGTTGTGTTTCAGCTATTAATCTCTTGAATAGACAACAATGTTCAATTCTAGTGTTCAAGGAACTCTAGGTAACCAAGAGAATGGCGCTCAAAATGGCCA
Source organism: Lumnitzera littorea (assembly GCA_024138015.1). Classification (NCBI taxonomy): domain Eukaryota; kingdom Viridiplantae; phylum Streptophyta; class Magnoliopsida; order Myrtales; family Combretaceae; genus Lumnitzera; species Lumnitzera littorea. Next base: position 79,852,161 of record JAMXBB010000011.1, read on the forward strand.
AGGCTAATAAGGAAGTTTCACACCCCAATCTGCAGGTGACCAACTAAATAGACTTTCTAACCTAGTGACGACTATAAGCAAAGATAAACAAGGAGTCAGAAATGGTCCCTATAAAGGACAAGACAATAAACAGCATAAGAGAGGCAATGACCGCTACATTTGAGATAACGCACTGGCTCAACCACACCAAGTTAGAAGAGTAGAAGAGATTGAAGAGGAGGATGAGGAAGTAAGTGATGAGGTGGAAGAGTATTATGAACTTGAGGAGAGGAATGTTCGAACTCATAGATCGAAATGGGTTAAGGGTGCATATCCCTAATTTTTCTAGAAGTGGAGATGTTGAGGACTACATAGATTGGGTAGATAAGATTAACAAGAGATTTGAATGCCATGAACTACCTAATAATGCTAAGGTCCGACTTGTCGTGCTAAAGTTTACTAGATATGCCTTACTGTGATGAAAGGATCTATAACCTACCAGTAGAAGAGAAGGAAAATGAGAAGTTAGGAGTTTGGATGAGATGAAAAGAGCCATGAAACGAAGATTTGTTCTAAGCTACTATTTACAAGACACCTTCAAGAGATTATAGGAGTTGAAGCAAGGAGGATCGAGTGTTAATGCGTATGTGAAGGAGTTCCAGATGTTAATGATCCGATGCGAGGTTATTAAGCTTGAGGACCGAATTGTATCCCGATTCATTAGCAAGCTGAAGCATGAGATTGGAGATATTTTGAAGACCATAGATATTGGTTCACTTAACGAAGCTATCTAAGTTGCATAGAGGATCGAGAGATGCCAAGTGGGAAGATTCCAAGCTCCAATCAGCCGACCTACAACTAGCTGACTTGTTCTGAGTAAACATATGCGATTAGAACTAAGCAAGGTTATTAAGGTATAACTTACTCAAACCACCTAAGCCAAAGAGAAAGAGATTTAGAAGAAATTTGAGAAAGGCTAAAGCTCGAGAAGAAAGACTAGTGAGATCAAATGCTTTAAGTGTCAAGGGTTTAGACACATAACTACACAATGTCCGAACAAATGAATGATGGAGATTAAAGGAGAGATGCCAACTATTGAAGTCAATAGTATTTTTGATTTGTTAATGAATTTGATTGAAAATCATTCAATTTTTTTTAATGAATTAATCACTCTTTTTCCACCAAAGAGATTAAGGAGCCTAAAGAATCTAAACACCTAAAATAGTCCGAGGAGGCAAAGATCATTGTAGTGAAGAGGGTAATTTTATGCTTACAACCTTGGTGTTGAGGAGAGCAATGAGTGTAAATCCTAGAGCTGAGGACGAACAACAAGAAAATTTATTCCACATTTGATGCGAACTGAAACCAAGGACTAACAAGGACAGTCATAGGGGTAGGTCTAAGCTTGTAGAAAGCTTGAAGAACGAAATGGGAGTTACACTAAAATAAGAAAAGTAAATAAGCAAAACCTTCTAACAACTCCAAGGATATGAAACACCAGGGAACTTTCAAGGACTCATGACTCAACTCAATATGACGTACAAACTGATCTAATGAGACTACTTACTACCTAGCCTTACTTAAGGATTATGATAAGAGTGAAGTAAGCAATTCAGAACAATGCTCACAAAAGGAGATGTGTATATTCAATATCATATGTAAGATGATATGAGATGATGCAGCTACATTACAATAGGGTATTTATACCCGAAATATTAAGGCATCTTACCCATAATGGAAAACACTAAAAGGATAATACCTAAAAGAAGTAATGTACAAGGAATAATAAAGGGTATAATTGAAAATACAACAAAATAGGTATCTTGTATAGAGGATTCGGCCATGTGAATGCTTGAACATGTGGCTCCCTATGGATGGACAACTTTCTAGCAAAAAAGAAAATTTTGTACAATCAAGGTGGTGACTACCAAGCCAAGGTACCTAGAAGAGGTAGTAGATCGATTGTGCCGAGCTACGCAGATAGTTCTTCTGAGGTGAATTCACCTCAAATGCATTTAGTATAGCTCGAACTTAGGTCCACTAAGTGGGTGGTCAGATTCACCGAGTTATTGCTCGAGTATAGCTCTAGTCAGTAATTGGAGACAACAAATGAGTACGAAAGGGTTTCGTTTGGCCAGGACTTCAAGTCGGCAAATTGCAGCAACTCGGACTCCTCGATGGTAAGTCATAAGGAAAGAATTCGCTTAGCTATGTTTTCTAGCCCTCAGGCTCAAGTTCAAGTCAAGGATCCGATGGTCTGATTCCTATCATCCTCATTAGACTTATTGGGATTTGGAATCTAATCCAATTGGTCTTAGTCTAAGTTCTCCTCGAGTTGATAGGGGCTAAGGTTGGTAACATTAAACACGTTTGATGCTCCAAAGTCTTTTGGAAGCTCTAGTTAATATGCATTGTCATCTATCTTCTAAAGTATCCGAAATGATCCTTCAGCTCTGGCGGACAACTTGTTCTTCCTTTTATTAGGGAATCTTTTCTTACTTAAGTGTAGCCGCACTTGGTCCCGAGGTTGAAACTGGGTAGTCTTCCTTCCTTTGCCTTTCTCTTTTAGTTTTCTAGCAACTCGATCAATTTATCAGGCGACTCGCTAGTAGATCTACCAGATGGATTGGACTTTAGTTCTTGTTTCTGGATCTTCTTGGTCAATAGACGACATGGGGGAATGGTCGAGGGGTAGTTCGGGTTGAAACCATAGACAACCTCAAATAAGAGGTGCCTAGTAGTGGCAAGTACTATCCTGTTATAAGCAAATTTGACCACAGGCAAGTAAACATCCCAGTCAGTTAAGTTCTTCCCTACTACAACTCAAAGCAATAATCCTAGAGTATAGTTGATGACTTCTGTCTAACCGTCGGTTTGGAGATGGCAAGAGGTATTGAATAGCATTTTAGTTTCCGTTTAACGCTAGAGGGTTCTTTAGAAATGACTTAGAAATTTTGGGTTTCAATTGAACATCTCGCTCCTTTGTACTCCGTGCAAGCAAACGACTTCCTACAAAAATAAAAAAGTGATAGCCGAAGCATTGTTAGTTTTGGTGCATAGCACAAAATGCGTCATTTTACTGAACCTATCCACAACAACCATCACAGAATCTTTACTTCAGGTAGTTTAAGGTAATCTGAAGGAAAAATCCATACTTAAGTCGGCCCATGGTTTGGTCAGAACAGGCAATGCCGTTGCTTTCCCTTATTTTACTCGGCTCTTTACTTTCTTATAGATGGCACATCCTTCTATCATACGACATACATCACATCTCACTCTAAGCTAGAAGAACCTATCATTTAGAAGTTAATACGTTCTCCACTCCCCAAAATGCCTAAAGAGTCCTCCAATGTAGGCTTCTCTCACCAGTAACTCTCTGATCAAATAGATCGGCATACACAACTTGCTACCTCAAAACAGATATCCATCCTCCACATAATACTCATGCACCACTCTTCCTTCCCCTACAGTACTTATATATAAGGCCAAAATGAGAATTATTCTGATATTTCTCTTTAATGCTTGCAAACCCTAATAGCCTAATCTACAACTCAATGAGTAAAATATGTCTCTTTAGTAACGCATCAGCAACTACATTATTCTTACCTTGCTTATACTTAATGACTAAATTAAATCACTCTAAAAATTCAACCCATCGGGCTTGGCATTTGGAAAGCTTTGATTGGCTCCACAAAAACCTCAAGGACTCAGGATTTATGTATATAACAAATTCCTTTAACAAAAGATAATGTCACCATACACAAAGAGCTCAGATTAGGGCCAAAAGTTTTTTGTCATAAACAGAATAGTTTAGTTGCGCTGCTCTGAGCTTCTCACTATGATAAGCGATAGGTCGACCTTCTTGCATCAACACAACTCCAATGTTGATAGCTGACGTATTGTACTCAAGCTCAAATGCTTTGTCAAAGTTTAGGAGAGCTAAGACTGAGATAGAGGTCAACCTTGCTTTTACCTTAGCAAAACTCCTCTCCCCTTTCTCTCCCCACATGAACTCTACAATCTTCTTTGTAAGCTCAGTTAGAGGTGCCACTATGGCACCAAATCCTTAGATAAAGCGTTAGTAGAATGATGCTAATCCATGGAAACTTCTTACCTCAATGCATAAAGTTAAGGTTAGCTACTCAACAATTGCCGGTGCCTTTTCTTCATCGACACTCAATCCTTTTCCACCAACCATGTAACCCATGAAGATAACTTCTTCCTGATGGAAATAACATTTCTTCAAGTTTATGAAATAACCTCTTTGCTTGAAGGACATCAAAAATAGCTCTAAGATGTTCAATGTGCATCGCCAAGTCGACATTATAGACAAGAATATCGTCAAAGTAGACGATGACAAACTTCTCGATCAAATCTCTCAAAACATGATTCATTAGTCTCATAAAAGTGCTTAGGGCGTTTGATAGTTCGAAAGGCATGAACATCTACACGTACAAACCATGTTGGGTCTTAAAAGCAATATTCCCTTCATCCCTTTACCTCATTCGAATTTGGTGGTATTTAGACTTCAGATCAATCTTACTAAATACTCTTGCACCACTTAGTTCATCCAACATATCATTTAGCTTCGAGATGAGGTATCTGTACTTGATCATAATCTTGTTGACAGCTCTGCTATCTATACATATACACCAAGTGCCATCCTTCTTTGATACAAGCAACGCAAGTATAGTAGAAGAACTAAGATTCTCCCCCACATATCCCCTTGCTAGTAGTTCATTAACTTGTCTCTAAAGTTTAGTGACTTTTTCGAGGTTCATCTGTTAAACTGATTTGTTCAATAGGGCAGCACTGGATATCAAGTCAATGCAACGTTCAATGCCTCTAAAAGAGGGTAATCCCTCGAGTAACTGTTCGAGAAGTAAGTCAGTATACTCTTCCAACTCTTTGACTTCTAAGGGTAGTTCACCCCACTCCTTCAATTCGAGTAGTCACCTGATTAATAGAAAAGTTAGTGCATCAGCCTTAATAGCTTCTCAAAATTTGGCTTTACTCAACACCAAAGCCATCTTTGATCCTTAAGCAAGTTTAGCTTGCAGTGACTCAGCATCATAGGGTTCAATGTAATCTTCCTCCTACCCTTCTCAAACACATACGTATTCTTGAAACCGTCATGAATAACCCTTTAATCAAAAAGCTAGGGTCAACCTAACAGCATATGAGATGCACACATACATAGTACATCACAAAGAATTTTTTTGAAATAGTTCCTAATTGAGATCAGCAACAGCACTTGCTGGGTAACATTTAGTGTACCCTTCTTGTCAACCAATGCAATTTATATGGCCTCGGATGTACAATAGTAAGCAATTTAAGTTTCTTAAGCAAGTTGGTAGATGCTATATTAATATAGCTTCCATTGTCTACTATGAGTGCACAGACTTGATTGCCGACTTTGCAAGTGATGTGAAATAAGTTTTCCCTCTACTCCTCCTCAATAGAGAGTTTCAAACTCATCATGGGTTAGACAACCAAAGTCAACTTATCTAGGTCTTCTACAAACACATCTTCCTCAATCAGGTTAGCATTGGCCTCTACCTCATCTCCATCTCTCTTTTCCTCCTCTGGTTCTTCATTTGTGCTATCTACTTCTATCTTCAGGATACCTCCCTTGATAATCATAGTTCTTCAGTTTAGACACTTAGTAGTCATGTGCCCAAACTCTTAGCACTTGATTTGACTCGTCTTCCTTCTAAATCCTTATCCCTTCTCATATGTTCTTATCAATACATTACCATCAGGTCGGCCCTTCTATTAGACCCTAACATCTACCATTCTAGTCAAATTAGTACTTAGTGAGGCTCGATAACATCCTTGAATAGGTCAACTCGACTAGCTAGGTTAGCTTATTGGAGGTCGGGTCAATATTTTGCTCTTCCTTTACCTCTCCACTTGTTGAGCTATTCTTATAGTCTCATCCAAAGCAATGAACTACTAAAGCTCTACAATGTCTTGAATGTTAATCCTTAATCTAGTAAGAAACATAGATATTGTTCAAGCCAATGGATCATCTACTTCACAGCGAATCATGAGCATTTGAAATTCCCAAGCATAATCATCAACAGTTTAGCTCCCTTATCATAGCTCCTAAAGCCTAGCAAATGTGTCGTGTAGATAAGTATCCAGTACAAACCTATTTTTGAGAATCCTTTTCATCTCTGGCCAAGTGTTCACCTTTCTATATCCTTCTCACCTCCTCATGGTCTAGAAGTTCTTCCACCATAGTGTAGCATACCTAGAGAATTCTACAACAGCAACCTTCACCTTCTTACAATCCTCATACTAATAATAGTTAAAGATGCGTTCAACCTTTTCCTCCAAATCTAGATAGTCATCTACATCCTCAAAACCATTGAAGCTTAGGATCTAAAGTTTCACATTGTTGGTAGCTCGAGGTACATTGAAGCTTGGAATTCGAAGCTTCACATGGTTGGTAGCTCGAGGTACTCGAGCTCGTACTTCTTCCTCATTATAGTCTTCTTCTTCATCATCATCTATATCTCCCAAGTCAATCCTTCGTCATACTTGTCCTCTTACTCATCTACCTTGAACATATTGAGCCAGGTTCTGTCCTCTAACAAGTTAAGCAGCTTGTGGAGTATTTTGCATGGCCTCAGCAAATAGGTAAGCTATTACATGAATAGCTCAGGTCAAATCAGCTATGAGATTAGCCACCTTATCAAGTCATTCATCTATACCCCTAGGGGTGCCCTAGGGTTGTCGGTCATGGTAGATGAAATCACTATTGTCATCTCCAATTTTGTCATTGACACTAGGATCCATCATTTTCTTCAACAAAAACTCAGTAACAAAACTTAGAAACTAAGAAACAATAGATACTGCTTCTCCAAACCAAATAATCACATACACTTAAACACTTCTTCACATGAAAGTTCAACTATCTCTCAAATACAATAGCTACTTTCAAGAACAACAACCCAACTAAAACTTACTCTATTTTCGTATACTCGAAATAAGGCAAAACAAAGTATATACCAAAATGGATTACTACTCCTTCTACTTACTCTAACTCTTACAGCTAACTTCCAAGTAACTACAACATATTACCATAACAATCACTACTCATAAGAAAGTTCAAACACAACTTACCCAAATGAAACCTCTGCTCTGATACCAAGATGATACGAATTGAAACTAAGGATTGATAAGGATGGTCGCAAGTGTGGGTCCAAGCTTGCGGAAAGCTTGAAGAACGAAATGGGAGTTACGCAAAAACAGGAAAAGTAAATAAGCAAAACCTTATAATAGCTCCAAGGATACAATGCACTAGGGAACTTTCAAGACTCAATATGTTGCACAAGCTGATCTAATGAGAGTCCTCACCACCTAACCTTATTTAAAGGTTAGGAGAAAAGTAAAGTAAGCAATGGAGAACAATAATCGCAAAAGGAGAAGTATATATTCAATATCAGATGTAAGATGATATGAGATGATGCAGCTACATTACAATGGAGTATTTATACTCAAAATATAAGGGCATCCTACTCAAAATGGAAAAGACTAAAAGAGTAATACTTAAAAGAAGTAATGTGCAAGGAATAATAAAGAGTATAATTAAAAATAAAACAAAAATGGGTATCTTGTACGGAGGATCTAGTCATATGATTGCTTGGATATGTAGCTCCTTATAGATGGATGACTTTTTAGCAAAAAAGACAACTCTATTTAATCAGGGTAGTGATTATCGAGCCAAGATGTCAAGCAGAGGTAGTAGATTAGCTATGCCGGGTTGAGTAGATAGTTCTTTCGAGGTGAATTCACCTTGGATGCATTTAGTATGCTTAGACTCGGGTCAACTAGGTAGGTGGTTAGATCTACCGAATTATTGCTTAAGTGTAGCTCTAATCGACAGTTAGAGACAATCAATGAGTACTAGAGGATTTAGCTCGGTTAAGACTTTAAGTCGATAGGTTGCAATAGTTCAGACTCCTCAGTAGTGAGTCTTAAGAAAAGAATTCACTTAGCTATGCTTTCCAGCCCTTGGGCTCGAGCTTAGGCTAGAGCCAAGGGTTTAGTGGTCTGATTCCTATCAACATTAGCTGTAAGGTAAACGGGTCATTATGTGCCTTAATTGTAGATAGTGGCAATTGTACCAATGCAGCATCTACTTTCATGGTCTAATTGAAGTTGCTGACTAAGCCTCATCCTAAGCCATATAAACTACATTAGCTTACTGACAAGGAAGCCCTACAAGTAAATAAACAATTGACTACGCTGATCAGTATTAGAAACTATCAAGATCAAGTGCTTTGTAATGTGTTACCCATGAGTGCATCTCATATCCTTCTTAGATGACCATGGATGTTTGACTAGAGTGTAGTATATGATGGAAGGAAGAACACATGTTATTTAGAGCACAAAGGTAAGAAAGTGAAGTTGAGCCCTATGATTGCCAAGCAGGTTAAAAACATGCAAACTTAACTTACTCGAATGCTGAAGAGAGAGGCTTTGGTAATGACCCGAGTCGAGCTAAAATGAGAGATGAATCTTGAAGAGTCAACCTATTTGTTGGTTAAAAGGCTACTATAAATGAGGAGAACAGCGAAGGAACTGCTACCTGCCGAAGTGAAGTCCCTACTGGATGAATTTGCCAACCTATTCCCAGGTGAACTACCAAAAGGTTTACCTCCCATCCGAAGCATTGCACATGTGATAGACTTGCAACCAGGATCCACTTTGCCAAACAAGCATGCCTATAGGCTAAATCTTAAACAAGCTACCGAGTTATAGAGGTAGGTAGATGAGCTGATTGAGAGAAGGTATGTGCAAGAGTCCCTTAGCCCATGTATCATACCAGCTCTATTAGTGCCAAATAAGGATGTAATATGGAGGATGTGTGTAGACAATTGAGTAGTCAACCGTATTACCATCAAGTATAGGTACCTTATAACAAAGCTAGATGATACACTTGATGAGTTGAATCGAGTAAGTATATTCTCCAAGATTGACCTCAAATCTAGATACCATCAAATTTGAATGCAGTAAAGAGATGAATGGAAGACTGCACTTAAGACCAGCCATGGATTGTATGAATGGCTGGTGATGCCATTCAGATTGTCAAATGCCTTAAGATATTCATGCAACTAATGAACTATGTACTGTAGGAACTTATTGGAAAGTTTGTCATCGTGTATTTTAATGATATTCTTGTCTATAGTTCTAACCTAGAGACTTACTAAGAGCATCTCCAAGTTATTTTCATAAAACTCTAAGTTAAGAAGCTTTATGCCAATCTAAAGAAATGTGACTTCTGCTGACCTAAGGTAATCTCTTTTGGGATTTATTGTGAATGGTGGTGGCATCGAAGTTGATGATGAGAAGATATGAACGATTGCCGAATGGCTTATGCTAACCTGTTTAATTGATGTGCGAAGTTTCCATGACCTAACATCATTCTATCACCAATTCATCAGGAACTTTAATACTATTGTGGCCCTACTCAGAGAGCTGACAAGAAAAATGTAGAGTTCAAGTAGAAAGAGAAGGAACAAGGGAGTTTCGAGGAGGTGAACGAGAAGCTAACTACTACCCATGTCTTAGCTCTACTGAGCCTTGAAAAAGTATTTAAAGTAAAGTACGACGTATCCAGACTAAGCATAAGTGTTATGCTGATGCAAGAGGGCCGACCTATTGCTTACTTCAATGAAAAGCTTAGAGGGCCTACACTCAACTATTCTATTTATGATAAGGAGTTTTACTCCTTAATCCAAGCCTTAACTGTACGACAACATTATCTACTACCTAAAGAATTTGTTATCTATATTGATTATGAATCTTTGAGATATCTAAAAGGCTAACCCAAGTTATCTTGAAGACAAGCCAAGTGGGTAAAAATTATGGAGGGATTTGCATATGTCGTTAAGTACAAGAACGATAAGAACAAAATAGTGGCCGATGCCTTATCGAGACAACATTCCCTCTTGACCGAACTACAGACTTGATTACTGGGGTTTTCTACAATTAAAGGTTTATATTTTGAGTATCCACACTTTGGACCCATCTACGCATGATATGAAGATGGCCAAACGCTTAATGACTATCACAAGGAGGACAAATACTTATTGAAGAAGAGGAGATTATATATCCCGACCTGTTCTATGTGAGAGCTACTAATGTGCAAGGTTTTTGGCACATACCGAACTTATGAAGTATTATCTTCTAGATTATTTTAGCCAAAGATATGAGAAATGTCCATCTTGTACAAGAAAGGTGTGATACCTATAGAAAGGCAAAGAGTCAAGCTAAGTAAGGGCAATATTTACCTTTGTTGATCCTAACCAAACCATGGTCTAAGCTAAGTATGGATTTTATGTTAAGATTACCGAGGATGTCCCAAGAGAAGGACTCCGTCATGGTAGTCATGAACTGATTTAGCAAGATAGCACACTTCATGCCCTACTTTAAGACTAACGACGCTTCGACTATTTCTTTTCTTTTCTTGTAAGAGATCGTCAAACTTCATAGAGTGCCCAGAACCATTATTTCAGACTGAGACCCAAAATTCATGAACCACTTCTAAAGGACCCTATGGAAGTGAATGGTCAACAAACTGTTGATCAACATATCCTATCATCCACAAACAAACATATAGACCAAAGCTGTTAGTAGAACTGTAGGGACTTTACTTCAAGTTACTATTAGTTGAAACATAGCAGATTAAGATCTGTGTCTACCCATAATTGAGTTCGCCTATAATAGGACTGCCTATAGTATCACGACTATGTCACCATTTGAGATCGCCTATAGGTTCAACCTTGAGCTTCTACTAGACTAGGCTACCCTTCTAAGCTAAAATGATGATCAACCAGCTATAGAAAGATTCGAGGCCATCAAAGCAATGCACCAAAAGGTCGTAGAACATCTAAGCCTAGCTGTTACCAAGCTCGAGAGTCGAGGTCGAAGACGAAAGAACAGAGAATTTTAACTAAGTGATTTGATTTGGATCCACCTTAGTAAATAGCGATTCTAAGGTCTAAAGAAGAACAAGGTGTCTCCCAAAGCCAATGGACCATTTAAAGTACTTAAAAAGATCAATCCTAATACCTGCAGAATTGAATTACCCAAAGACTATAGGGTCTTAGACTCCTTTAACGTTGGTAACCCGCATCCATATGTTCCTAAAGAAGAACAACAAGTAGTCAAGCCAAATTTGATCCCAAATCTCAAATAGCCCAAAAAAGATGATAGGATCACGAACCAATCACTCTTACTTGAGCCCAAGAACTCGCCCACATGGTTTACCAAGCTATCTAAGGAGAGCTTAATTGAGAAGAGTAATACTATCTCTAGTTTGACCTGCCCATTTACTCTGCTCTCCATGTCGTCAAGGAGACTCCTAAGGTGACTTACCTATTGCCAAGCCAACCCTTTCGCAACACCATTCTAAAGTCAAGCATCGAACTTACCTATTACTAATCTTATACATTACCGAAGTTAGGCTGCCTTAAACCCAAGCTGACTAGCTAAAGCCAACTAGGCAATGGGCTATCTCTAGAAACAATCCTTCCTCAATCAGGAACATTCTAACTGTTGAGCATCCAAGCCCGAACTAATCTACTCAAAACCTATTTTGTTCGAAAAACAGCATCATTGGGACCACAAAATGGACAATTGATGCGCGCTCCTTTTTTAACATCCATACTATCATTTTGTACCCGAATATTCCCTTTTTGTCGAATTACAACTCTACCCTTATAATTTATTCTTTTTTCCTTTTCTAGTAAGAATTCTTTTTTGTAATTTGCATGTACCTAAGACTTGTTCTAATTGGTCATATAAATACTTGTAATTTGTATCAGCTGCAATAGTCAATGACCATTGAATTTCAAAAATTTCTTTCCTGCGTGAGGTAAGTATCCTTACTTACTTTCATTTACTCTTATCTAGTACATTGTAAGCATGGATTAGTAGCAAGTGCCTTCCAGCCACACTTGTACGTAATATCAACTATTGATGCATCATACTCACCGTCAATACATGAAGACCCCTACTCAACCCTCGACTTCCATTTATCTTTCGAACCATATCACAACCCAGACTCACCCTCAGTCACGTGATATCAGTAGTCATGTGTTCCCTTCCCAACGATCCATACCACAATAGGTTTGCAATCTTAAAGGAGAGATATGTACTTCTCCATTATTAGCTTTGCTAGATCTTAATAAATTGTTTGAAGTCATTGGTAATGGAGTAGGAATAAGAATTGCTCTATCTCAAGAGAAAAGGCCAATAGCATTCTTCAATGAGATACTAAGTGATGCCTAACAAAAGTGGAGTACCTACGATAGGAAGTTTTATTTAGTAGTGCTTGTCCTCAAGACTTGGCAACACTATCTGATCGCTAAGGAGTTTATGTCATATTTTGACCATTAATCTTTGAAGTATCTGGGTAGTTAGAAGCAAATTACAGTAACGTAAACGCTAAGTGGTGTCAATTTCTATAGAAGTTTCCTTTTAGATTGAAACATAAATTCGATGTTCAAAACCAGGTTGATAATGTTCTAGGTAGAAGAGCTTCTTTATTGCTTACTTTAAGCAATGAAATCATTCAGTTTAGAGTAAAGCATATCAAAACAAACCTTCTAATAGATTTTATGTATATGATGGGTTTAATGCATGAGAATCATTTGTATTTTACTTTGAGAGCAAGTTATTTGGTAATTGCATGGTAAAGGATTAACAGATCATTTGGGAAGGGATAAGACAATTTTTACTATGAATGAGAGATTCTATTAATATGTTTGTTGAAAAGATGCATTGTATGTTAGAAGGCTAAGGGACAATTAATAAATGCTAGAATTTACATGCCTTTTTCTTATACTAGAGAATATCTAAGAGTGCTTGTTTATGGAATTCATGTTGGATTTGCCAAGAACTCAAAGCGAAGTTGATTTTGTTTTTGTAGTGTTTGATAGATTTTCAAAAATGGCTCGTTTTATTTCATATAGAAAGACTTCCGATGCAATAAGAATTGCCAAATTATTCATTAAAGAAGTTGCTCACTTACATGGTGTTTTGAAATCTATCACTTCTAATCAAGATATGAAGTATGCGAGTTACTTCCAAAAGACTTTTTAGAGGATGTTTGATTCTTCCTTAAATTTTAACAGCACAACTCACCTACAATTTGGTGGGAAAACGGAAGTTGTTAACAGAACTTTGGGAAATTTAATGCGTAGTATTTCTGGAGATAAAGCAAGATAGTGGGATATTATACTAGCTCAAGTAGAATTTGCATACAATAATGTTGTCCATAGTGCCATAGAAAGATCACCATTTTCAATTGTGCACACAAATTTTCCTTAACATTCACTTGATTTGACTCAATTGTGCAAGGACGAAGGTAAGAACATTTAAGTTAAGAAAACGGCTAAGAAGATTGTAGATGTACATAAAGAGTTGAAGTAGAAACTTGAATTTGCAAATCAAAAGTATGAGATAGTTACAACTAGACACAAAAGACTTAAGACATTTAATATGAGAGATCAAGTTATGGTATATCTTCAAAAGGAAGGGGTTTTAGTAGGTATTTATGATAAGTTGCAATAGAAGAAGTATAGTCCTTACATAGTACTTTAGAAGATAAATGACAGTACCTATGTTATTGATCATCCTTATAGCATGAACATTTCAAAGACCTTCAATGTTATAGTGTCTTTGTATCATGATTCTATAAAACCTCTACATCTAAACTCAAGATCAAGTTTTTTCCAAGTGAAGGAGACTGATGCAATTGAACCACAAGTCATAGACCATTTAGATTGATAGAAGAAGGGAAAGAAAAAGTCAAAAGCTAGACGGGCCCATTTAGAAGCCAACTCTAAAATGGTGATAAGTACCCTTCGTTAGAAACTAAAGACGTCAAAAGTTGAGCATAAGCCATAAGTTCAAAAGCTTGGTTCTTATTTTTCCAATTCATATATGTCAACTTTCATATGTGATAACTTTTTGCATATGAAGACTTATGATGTTCATAACATGTCAATAAAGACTAATTTGAGTCTACATCAGTTTGGACCAAACTACTTCACCATTTGGGTTTAGTTAGGAACTCATAGTTGCTAGTGAAGATTTCCTTATTAGTTTAGAAAAGTTTATCTTGTTTTATTTTCTCTCTTGATTTATTGGGATATAAATTTTATTAAATATCCATATTTATTCCATGATTATGAGACTATGAATACGTACAAAACAATTGTATTGACAGTATCTTCCTAATAATACAAGCTTATTCTATATTGTGAATTCATCACGTTACACACTGCATCAATGCCATCGAAGTTTACAATCACTACAATGAGACAGGTCAAGGATTGATTACTAAAGAAGGATGTTATCTGTGAATATCATAATGAAATAGTTGCAATGGGAGTAATCGCTCAATATGGGGGTATGTACATGGGTTCTGAACTGACTACCAATGGCCATATAAAAGACGAGAAATTGAGATGATATGACTTATAGTTTATGATATTCTAGCATCGAGGTCCAGGACTAATTAACCTCAATGCTCAGTACAAAGTTGAGAACTTAGAGAAAGAGGTAATTAGATCAAGAGTTACTTGCTTATGTACCTTGGCGGTGGTGATACAAAATAACATGTCAAGATGACACGGTCAATTTTGAAGCTACGTGTCTATTCAAGGAAAGTGAAAAGGAGATAGATCCAAGCCATTTTCATCTTTTCAATTTATTGATCAATCATGAAAATAATGAAGCGTTTAACTGTGAGGATTGTTACACTAGAAATTCCTCAAGTTTAATACATGCAACATTGTATGCAGTGTTTGTTTGATAGTAAGTGGGTACATGTTAATTATATAGGTCTCATATATCACACTCTTAAAATTTAATGTGCTTGATAATTTTTAATATCTTAATGTGTGGAAAAAGAAAGAAACATGAACCTCTAACAAAAGGATATAATAAATAATCCAAGTCTCAAGAAAAATAAAAGGAGAAGATATTAAATGCATACGCTGTTGTCTATAATATTTTGCTTTCAAGAAAAGAAATAGATTGCAATTGTTGATTTGAATTAGGGTTGCCCTCTTTATCGTCACTTCCCTAGATTTTATTTGAATTAATTGTTTTCTTCCCTCTAGTTTTGGACAAATAAAGCCACTCTTCAAACTAGTTTCAAATTTAGATTTTAGTAAACAGTATCACTATTTCTAGAAAAGCACTGTATTTATTCCTTTAATATTGAGATAAGTATTCAAAAACATCCATTAATAGAATCCATATCTTTATGTTTAGATTTTATTTTCTAATGGATCTTTTTGATGTATGAAAATTTTTAAATATCTTATTTAGTTGTGGTGGGTAAGTTTTGAAATTGATTATATACTTCATTTTTCATTTTCTTAATGTTAAAAAAAAAAAAAGAAACAATCTTTATTTAAATCCAATTTCAATATTACCATTTACCATATCTATAACAAAGATATCAATTGTGTATCTAATTTATTAGAAAAAAAATTAATAACTTTTTATTGATTCTCTCTCTCTCTCTCTCTCCACATATATATATATATATATATGATCAATTATAAATATTAAACTACAAAAGCATCTTTCTCAAGAGCAAAAAGTAGCAAGACATGTCAAAATATCATATTTTACCATCATCATTATACGAATACAGTCATCATCATCACCATTCTTATTTGTGCTAAGGTTAGAAATTTTTATTATATATAACATATTGTGTCTTCTTTTATTTGTGACGTTTCTTTTCATTGTATAATTTCTTTTGTATGGTACTCTTGCAAATCTCATTATATTGTGTTGACTTTTTTTTTTTTTCTCTTTCATTATCTTATTTTGTCTTGAATTTTCTATAAGTTAATTTTTCATATTTATCTTCTCATACTATTTTACATACCAACTCTTAAAAACACTATAAATGATAAATATTTTATAATTGATGTAATCAACATCTAAGTTATATACAATACCATCTAGACTCTATCATAGATAAATTCTATGATAGGAAAAAGCAAGGAGTTAGATTTCGATTATTTCTTTTTTAACTTACATTTCCCTTTATATAATAATAATAACATGAAAGTAATTTCAATGATATCAAGGGCTCTCTCCTAACCCAATTTTCAATCCAGCATTCGTTCTTACTATGAAGCCTTACAAATGGATTCTCTAAAGTTATTTTTTTAAATTATTCTCTTATGATACTATAATGTGTAATAAATGGTTAAGATTAGAAGAAGGAAACATCATAATGACATTACAAAACATTTTAAAAACCTAAACAATCTCAATCATCAAATTTTATGTGAGCACTTTCTGGTGTGATGATTTTTTACTTAAAATAAAATTCTTTTTAAATATGATATATATCGCCGAAAGTCCATTGCCCCCAACGTTTTGGTTAATAGCTTCATCCATTAGATCCCTGCTCTTATGTAATGGTGTTACCCTAATTGTCTTTAGACCACTAGTTTGGCTATTAATATGTGAAAGTGGCGGGCTGGATTACGTCAATTCCGTAAGAGACTAAACTTTGGACCCCTCCCTCTCATCTCTGCCAGTGCCTACCCAAACATGCCCTAGCCAATACCAAAATGTCCACAAACCCATGATATTGTGACAAATTGCTGATCAACTACTCCCCACCATTCGTATACGGTTAATTAAGCAATTGACAACCAAAAGAGAAAAGTAACAACTCAAGAAAAGCCAGACAAAAGTAGGCCATAATTGAATACTTTTTCCTCTTTGAGTGTGATTGCATTTATATAATAAAGGTTTGAGTACTATTTGCATGAGATTGTAATTTTTGCAACCAATAGGTACGAAGTAACACTGTTTAAGATAAAAACTAGGATGGTGTCATTAGGGTTTTTAGTGCTTGCTCTACAAGAGGCAGCAGCGACTAGCACTTACAAATTGAGCGTCCAACAAAGAGCGGTGATGTTGGTGGCTTGGGACCACGAAATGTCCATAGACTATACAAGAAACATATAAATGCAGGTAAAATATGAGCATGGGAGACAAAGTTTCCTTAATTCTTTATTCTCCAAAGAGAAAAGTAACCCTAGGTCTAGTGGCATCTAAATAGGCTTTTTCTAAGCTGATATTTTATATTTCAAAGCCAAAAGCCAATAAAACATTCACCATTGGTTGTACAATGTCACGAAATATAATTTAATGATTCTAATACAGTATGTATCTAAATAAATAATGTAGAAGTACTAACTATAATATATAGTTTTTAAAAAATATATCATTTATATTTTCAAATATTAAAATTTTATTAATACTTATATATCCTTAATCTATATATAATCTATGTAACATATTAATATTATTCAAACTTTTCTTTAACGGTTAATTCAAAGAAATTGAAATTGCAAATAGTATACGACACAGACGATCGAATTTGGGATGGTGGTCCTGTATTGTTACATGCGTTCAGAGAAAGTTATAGCATTACAGTTTTTTAGTTTCTTTTATTCATTTTTGCCAGTTGTTGGTTTCTTATTAGTTGAGCATGGTGTCTCCGGCACTGGGTTTGTTCAGATCTCTTGTCTGAACCGGAAACAACCAGAATTTGCTGATCTTTTTAAACATCAACTCAAGCGTAGCAATTGAACTTTAACTTTTAAGTATCGTCTTGATTAATTCTATGTATCTGTAAACGGTTGTCGATAAAGGAGAGCAAATAACTAGGAGCCAGCGGGTCAGGAATAAATAAACTGAGGAAATGTCGCTGATGATATCAAATAGTCGTTCATTTAAAGTTAAGTGTACAATATGGCTACTATATTAGTATTTTAATAAATTAAGATATCTTATAAAATAGTTATTCCCCATGTGAGATGTTACTAAACTTAACTGTATGTACAAGAAACAAGAGATCGCCGATCTTAAAAGTGTAAATAGGTCAAACAACTTGTAAGCTACTCGAATATGGCTTGATCTTTAATTAAACTTGAGTTACTTAAATAGTTAATTGAGTCAACTCGAACTCATAATATTTAGCTTGAAAGCTTAATCAATTTTTTTATTTTTTATATATTAGTTCAATTCCAGTCAAATTTCAACATTAATATTATTACAAATAGAAAAATATATATATATATTTCAAATAAATCGAGTTTAATTTAGCACAATTGAATCGAGTCGAGCTTAAGTTTGATAAATGCTATTTTGAGTCAAAGTCCAGCTTAAAATTTTAAACTCTATCAAGATCGAGCTTAAATTCAACACTATATGACCATATCATCTCTAACTCATCCAAACTAAATATCCTACAAGAGTAATTTAACTTGCTTCAAATAATGCTGGTTAATCTTGGAATATTATGAAGGTAAAAAGATTGTCATCGGTTCTGTCATGTGAGCAACAAGTGAGCTTGTGCTGTATTTCCGCTAGAATTGGAGCATAGTTGACGAAAAATGTCCACATTAGGCCAAGAAAGGAAACCTAACGTACTGTTTTGAACTTTATAGATAGTATTAAAATGAAATTTGGGCGGTATAAAAATAGTGAATTACTTGCGGACGACGTTCATCAGTGATTTCGTTTCAAGAATATATATGGTTGATATATTGAGGCCACTATCAGGAGTAAAGCATATACTTTGAATATGGGAGGACTACTCGAAATTTAACTTATCCCAGCTAGAGCACGAGATAAGGAAGGTTTCTTAAGCACGCTTCTTTTAACTCGTCGTCTAAAGTTTTTTTAATCTTAAGATTTCTAAAGTTATAAATCAATAATTATTATTATCTAGATTTTTAAAAAATGATGACATCATATTAAAAATCTAAATAATAATAATCATTGATTTGTAAATTTAGGAATTAAGAAATTTTAAAGGATATATTTCCTGTTCCAACGTGTACCAGAAGGGAGAAAAAAATACAAAGCATTAAGGGAAAAAAAGAAAAAAAAAAAAAAAAACTATATATCCGGCCGTCTAGACAAAAATGGGATAGCTATGCAATTGTGATGTTTCTGAGTCTCACGATCCATATCTTATTCCAGGTGGTGGAACCTGCGTAAGTATATTTTATATTGCACTAAGGCTGCATGAGGTGAAAATGTCTCTCAGTTTATTTATAAGATTCCACTAAATCCCTAGACTCAAAATTGGCATTTCTAACATATGACAAGCATTATTGATACAATTGACCCTTCTGTTTAGTCTCCACGTAACAGTAAGTTGTATAGCTATGGATGCTCTAGAATATTTGGAAGTCAATATACCATTGTAGCACGTATTCTAAGGTCAAAATCACTACAATTATCGGCTCACTCCGATCAATGACTCGTGCATATTGAAATTATTGATAATGATTGAAGATACCAGGATGCCTATGTTTATGTTTGTTATGAGGGGAGGATTTTTTTTTTTTTTCCTTTTGTGACATAGATGGAGAAACTCTAAGAACTTTAATCTCACACTAATTTGTTTGATGAAAATTACTTGTTATAATAAAATTAAAAAAAAAAAAAAGAACAATAACGAGTTTCATTATTTTGTTAAAAGTATGATCATAGCACTATCCTGATACCGAACTCTTGCATTTCACCTAATTCATACGTCCACGACTATTTTCAACGCCCTATCATAAATATATTATTACAAGTACTTAATATAAAAGTAAAAGTATGGATTGTACATATTCAAGATCATAACCGTTTTTCATGAATTTTGACAAGTGTTTTTGTTTTTTCTCGCACTGAAGTATCTCATATTTAGAATATAGTTTACAAGTAAATTAAAAAGAAGACAGAAATCATGTTTTTTGAGGCTGGGAGCGTGAGGTTTGAGGGTTGAGAAGAAAAAGCATTGTGACTATTAATAGGTATTTTGGATATGAGCTTCTCGAGTCCATCCTAATTTTTTATAAAGGTAAGTGCTTATGACATGCCACCCTCAGCTCAAGCTCAAAACATAGCCTATCCAACTAAATGAAGCTTTTAACAGCTAAAAGACTTTGAATACAGCTAAAAAGCTAAGTCAAACAATTATCTCCTATATATACAAAACATGTCGAACACTATGGTCTCACTCTCCAATACTTACAAAAATGACTCTGCCCATTAACTCATCTCCAATTGTCAGTATCACTTCTCTATAAATATAAGATTATCGTCTAACAGTAAATTACTTGACACTTTGCACACTTAAACTTACTTATTGCTCTCAAGTACTCATATTTTCCAAACATTCAACTAACTTAAATATAGGAGTAACCACGCTAGACAACACCCCAATGTTCTCTCACAATGCTCTTCTTTGCAGGCTTTTCTACTTGTGCAAAGTCCAATCTATACCGACAAATATCATGAAACAACATTTGGTGCTATATGTGAGAAGCTAATCCATGTTCTTACCCAAACACATTAAATACTCTCCCAAGTACCACCTTTGACCACCATGTCTCGTGCTAACGACCATGAGAACCACCAGTTTGTGAATAACCAACCTGCTAAGAACTAACCCCTCTTAAGGGAAATGTTGGAAGAGCACCTGAAGCATTTGAAGTGCCTGGTTAAGGAGTTTGCTACCTACAACCTGTTTTACGCTCACCTCAAAGAAGCCTAAAGGCGCGGCGCACAAACCCACCCTTAGAAGCTTCTAATGCCCGTACTAGGCAAAACAACCACCACCAATAGCAACAGAATGACAAGGATCAACAACCTGATCCCCCAATGCAGCAACAATCAATAAGATCTACGACCACCCGCAACCGAGCCTGGGTAGGAAATGAGCATATGGCCGACTCCCATGGAATACTAACACACTTTAAAGCGTACCAAGCTCATATAATAGAAGATGCTGACCTAAATGAGCTTCGCACGATTGTGAGGAGGCTCTCCAAGCAATAAGGGAGCAAGACAGCTAGCAATGCTAGGCTGGTCACCAATAACAAAACCCCCTTCACTAGGGGTGTCAAGGATGAAGTGTTTCCCCCTAATAACAAGCTTCCCACCCTGGACCAATACGACAACGCTAATGATCCTAATGATCACTTCCTCCACTTCCGTACCCCCATGAATCTCCATGGTCATAAGGATGCCATAATATGCAAGGCTTTCCCGAATACTCTAAGGAAAGTAGCTAAGATGTGGTTCAACCACTTGCCCGAGAACTCCATCAGCTCCTTTAACGAGCTAGCACGGAAGTTTAACCTCCACTTAAGGATCGGCAAGCCTCCATCTAAGGACACATCATCCTTATACTTGATTAGGCAAAGTAAAGGTGAAACTCTACACAAATTTGTGGCCTAATTTAACAATGATGTAGTCGAGATCCCTCAACTGGACGAAGGAGTAGCTGTACATGCCATTTAGCTCGACATCCGAGTTTTAGGAGACTTCTTCCAATCACTTGCAAAGAGTAAGCCGAAGACCCTAGCTGATTTCTAGAATAAGGCCTAGAAATACATGGACTAGAGGAACAATATTTACACTAAGCACGATGCCAACCAAGAAAAGTCAAGCAGAAAGCAAGACAAAGAAAGATTGTTCTTCAAAGATTGCCTCAACGGTAGGGCACTAAGCAGATTAGAAGGGGTGGGTTTAAGTAGGAAGAAGTGCCTAGCTAAGCGAAACCTACTTCCGCCTCCCATCTACATGGAGCACACCCCTTTGAACCCATTACCCAGGTCTATTCCGAGTGAAGAATAGGAACCTGCTACAACAACCCCCTAAGATGAAGGGGAATCTTAGCCATCGAAACTCAAACAAATACTGCCAATTCCATGGCGACTACAGCTACATCATTAATGAATGCGTCCAGGTTAAGAATGCAATTAAATATGCTATTCAGCAAGGCCTCTTCGATAAATACATAACCCAATAGAGGAACGATGACCATTCAAATGATGACAAAAATAGGGCACCTCGGAGGCGGTGGACAAGGTGCCCAAGCAAAACACAATGATAACTATTACAATGATCGAGCCACCAACGGCATTATAAATATTATAGTTAAGGGGCTATACCCCAAGGGCCAGCCGAATACCAATATCTTGGCCAACACCTTGTTTAAAGTCTTGGCAATAAGAGAGAAGAGATAGAAGTTAGACACTTCGATCTCCTTCCCGGATGAAGATCTAGAGAAAGTAGGTACCCCCTATCAAGATGCCCTAGTCATAAAGGCAAGAATCGCAAACTTTGAGGTCCTCAAGATTATAATAGATACCAGCAACTCCACCAACATCCTCTTTCAGCACACGTATGAAAGGATAAGGACTAAGCTATCCATCAAGATGAAGCCATTCCACCATAATCTCATTGACTTCAATGGTAATACCGTCCAAGCTAAGGGAATCATCAACCTCAACATGGAACTTAGCGATAACGACAACATCACATAACAACCAATGGAATTCATCATGATCGACTTCCCATCCCCCTACAACACTCTCTTAGGATGACCAAGTTTGAATGTGTTTAGGGTCATCATGCCATCCCTTCAACTGAAGGCTAAATTCTTGACCCCGACCAAGGTGGGAATATGTAGATATGATTAAAAGCTCTCCCAAGAGCTCTATGTTAGAGCCGCCAAAGCCAATAGAGTCTTCTCTCTAGGGACCAACCCACAGGAGAAGCTAGTTAATAGAGGCGAGCCAAGCCAGGCAAGAAATTAAAGAAGTGCAAATTGGCCCATCTCCCGACTAAACCATTAAGGTTAGGATTGAGACTCCTTCTGAAGTGAAGGACAAGATAGTTACCCCCCTATAGGCCAACTCAAATAGGTTTGCTTAGTCAGTGTCAAACATGCCTAGGATCTCTCCCGACCTAGCAACCCATAGCCTTAATGTCGACTCCACTACATAGCCTATCAAGCAAAAGAAGAGGTACTTTGCCTTAAAGAGGTAGGCTATAATTAAGGAAGAAATGTAGAAGCTATTGAATGCCGACTTCGTAAGGAAGGAGAAGTACCCAACCTAACTAGCAAATGTAGTACTAGTCGAAAAGAAGTCTAAGAAGTGGCGCATGTGTGTTGACTATACTAACCTCAACAAAGCCTACTCGAAAGACTACTTTCCTCTCCCCATGATCGACCAACTGGTCAACTCCACTATCGAATAGACTCCGTTGAGCTTTATGGACACATTCTCGGGTTACAACCAGTAAAGATGGACTTAAAGGACGCAGTCCATACCTCCTTCATCACCAACTTCAATACGTACTGCTACATAATTACACCCTTTAGGCTTAAAAATGCAAGGGTAACATATCAACAAATCGTAACAAAGTTATTCAAGCCCCAAATCAACTGCAATAGGGAGGTATATGTTGATGACATGATTGTCAAGAGCAAGCAGCTAGGTGATCATGTCAAGGACCTCTAAGAAACCTTCAACCAAATGAAAAGACACGACATGAAGCTGAACCCCTAGAAGTGTGTGTTTAGGGTTGGCTCAAGTAAATTTCTTAGCTTCCTAAATACTTAGAGGGGTATTGAGGCCAACCCTGAAAAGATACATGCCATTAAGGATATAAAGCGCCCTACCTCAGTTTGAGGCATATAAAAGCTCACTGGCATATTAGCTACGTTGGGCAGGTTTGTCTCTAAGAGAGCAGATATATGCATTAAGTTCTTCAAAATCCTCAAGAATCTTAAGGATTTTGAATGGACTCTTAAGTGCTTGGCAGCCTTCAAGCAATTATAAGACTTTCTTATGCACCTTCCTGTCCTCTCCAAGCCTTGTCTAGTAAAGGACATGTATCTATACCTAGCCATAAACAACTAGGCACTCTCATCTATACTAGTCAAAATAAATGAGAGAGAGCACAGGCCCATATACTACGTTAGCCATATACTCTAAGAGCATAAAGTTAGGTACACCCAAGTAGAGAAGTTTGCCCTAGCCGTCATCATCTCAACACATCGGTTAAGGCCCTAGTTCTAAGCACACCAAATCATTGTGCTTACAAACCAGTCACTGCGCATGATGCTACAAAAGTCAGATGCATCTAAACGAATGGTGAAGTACATGTTAGAGAAAAGCGCATACAGAATCTAATATCATCCACAAACGGCCTATAAAGCACAAATGCCGGCCGACTTTGTTGTTAAATATATAAGAGAGGAGAAAGCACTACTAGGCAACGACAAACCAATATGGACTTTCCACATTGATGGATCATCTACCTCGAAGGGTAGAGGTATGAGTCTCATTTTGATCAAACCACATAAGATTACAATTTGCTATGCCTTCAAATTCAAGTTCGATACTAGCAACAATGAATCTAAATACGAAGCCTTGATAGCCAATCTCAAATTGGCCAAGGAAATTGGCATCGAGCATCTATAAGTGTTCTTGGACTCTATGCTAGTTGTCCAATAAGTCTAAGGTGAATACGAAGCCAAAGACAACACTATGGCAAAATACTTGGAGAAGGTAAAGAGCCTTCTAGCTGAGTTCCTTTCATAGACCTTTACAAAGATCCCCCAACTCGAAAACTCAAGAGTAGATTGGCTATCCAAGCTCAACTCTACTGGAATATAGAAGCCCAGGTGAAGAATAGGAAGATCTTTATTAAGTACTTACTAAAGAAGAGCATAACTCCGAACTCAACAAAAGTCTTAGAAATTACAGCATCAACATTAGAGCCAAGCTGGATGGATCCCATCCAAAGTTACCTGGAGTAAGGTATGCTCCTAAAAGATAGAAGAGAGGCAAAGAAGTTGAGATACCACACCACCAACTATACGTTGGTCAATGGCATCTTGTACCATAGGGGGATCGCTCTTCCCCTACTCAGATGACTCTGACAAGATAAGGGTTTAGGCGTCATGGAAGAGTTGCATGTTGGAGTATACAGCAACCATATTCAATCCTAAGCCCTCTACATCCAAGCTCTATAGCTTGGATACCATTAGCCTACTATGAGGCAAGATGCTAAGGTCGTAGCCCAAAAGTACCCCTTATGCCAATGCCCCCAACAACAGTCTTCAGCCCTTGACCAGTCCATAGTTGTTTGTTTAATTAAGCATCGACGTCTTTTGTACCTTCCCCAAGGTCTCAAGAGGTTGGTAGTTCATCATTGTCGCCATCAACTAATTCACCAAGTGAGTCGAAGCCGAAGCCATAACAAAGATTACCTAAAAGAGTGTTGAGTCCTTTGTTCGAAACAACATGCTCTCCCAATTTAGGGTCCCATATCCCCTCATTATGGATAATGGGTAGCAATTTGATAACCCCAAGATCAAAGAATTCTACGCCAAGCACCACATCACACTATACTTCACATTAATCACCCATCCTCAATCGAAATATCAAGTTAAAGTAATCAATTTAATCATCCTTATAAGCATGAAAAAGAGAGTGGACTAAGCTTAGGGTACTTAGGCAAATGAGCCACCCAACATTTTATGGGGGTACAAGACCACCCACCACACCTCTATAGGCAAAACCCCTTTCTGCTTAGCATTTGGATCAAAGGCAGTCTTCCCTATTGAGCTCAAGCTTCCCAATATCCAAACACAAAACTTCAACGCCATTCTCAATGAGTCCCTACTACAGGCCAGCATCAACACTATTGAAGAAATCAAAGACTTCACAGCAGTTTAAGTAATTGCATACTAGTACCAAGCAACCAAATACTACGATCAAAAGGTCGGACACAAAGAGTTCAAGGTTGATGACCTGATTTGTCGGAAGCTAAAGACCAAAGGTTCACAAGAAGGATAGGGTAAGTTAGCCCCCAATTGGGAAGACGCAATCAAAGTTAAAGAAAACTTGGGCAATGAAGCATATAAATTAGAAAGACTGGACGACAAACTCATCTCGTGCACATGAAACGCCAATAACCTTCGACTTTACTTTGATTAATGTACCATCATGCAAATTATTTCAAAATTATGAATGAAAGTTCAAATTTCCCATGAGTTATTTGCTTCTCTCTCTTACTATCATGCAAAGTCCTAACCCCTAAGGGGTAAACAGACCCACTAATCGATAAGGTCAAAATGCCACCAACCTAATGCTCTCAAGTAACCTCAGTAAAAGGAAACACCTCTTACCTTAAGGAACTCCCACTAGCCAGGCAAGTCAAAACACCACCAACCTGACCTCCTCAAGTAACCTTAGTAAATAGAAACACCCCTTACCTTAAGGAACTCCCACTAGCCTGATAGGTCGGAACGCTACCAACCTGACCCTTTCGGATAACCTCAGTAAGGGGAAACACCCCTTACCCCGAGAAACTCCTACTTATAGAGAAGGTCAAAAGGCTGCTAACTTGACCCCTTCAAGTAATCTCAATAATGGAAAACACTCGTTACCCTGAGGAACTTCCACTAACTAGATAAGTTGAAACGCCACCAACCTAAACCCCTTGGTTAATCTTAGTAAGGGAAATTACCCCTTACCTTAAGGAACTCCCACTAGCCGAGTAGGTTGGAACACCACTGACCTAACTGCCTTAGGTAACCTCAACAAGGGGAAACACCTCTTACTCTGAGGAACTTCAGCTAATAGGGTATGTCAAGGCATCACCGACCCGACCCCCCTGAATAGTTTAGGCAAGGGATAACACCCCTTATACACTAAGTATCAAACAATGTTACAATGAACCAAGCAAGAAGGCAAAAAAAAAAAAAAAGAAAAAAAAAGCATTCAATAAAAATCAAAGTACATAGTAAAGTACATGAATGAATTCAAGTTCCATTAATAAGTTGAAAATATACAAAACTAAGGTCGGCATCCTAACATAAAGTACAAGAAGCAAGGAAAGGGATAACTACTACCTTGATCAAAAAACTCTAGTAACTCCAAAAAATGTAACACTTCAATCTACTCGAAGGGCTAGTCCATCAACAGGCCCTAAGATGACTAGCTTTAGGCTGTAAAAGGAGTCAAAAGCTGCTGACTAAGCTTAGTAAGAGGATCACCCCGACCCTGATCACCCTGAAAAGCACCCTCAGGGGTGATCTCCTACTAAGCTACCGGGATAGAAGTAGCTATAGAAGTGTCTCGTCCAGACCCAATAGTAGAAGGGATGCCTTAAACCTTAACAGTACTTAAGCAGCTTCTCTCTCTCGCACTTAAGTAGCCCTCTTCTCCCAAAAAGTTGGGGCATCTAAAAAACCAAGGAAGCTTAAGTCGAGCTTAGGAAAATGGGAGAGCACCTCCTTCTTTATATAGCGACTGCACTTAGTTGAGATGCCCTCCAACTCTTCCAACCAGTGCTCCATCTTTTAAAAATCAGTGACAACTTTCTTAGCAATAGCATCACTAAGAACCCCCCCATTTTCTATTTTAGTGATGACCTCTTCCATCTCCAAAGCTTTTCCTTAGAGTTCCTTGATTTGTTATTCCAACTCAACCTTCTGACCAACTAACTCGAGCAATATAGCTTTAACATTGTCACATTCTAACACCTTCATTGCTAGTTCGATCTGTAGCTAAGAGAACGATGCCTTTAGCTCATCATTCTCTCTTTAAGGTTAGCCTTAGCTTCCCTCTCCTCATCCAATTTCTAGGAAAGTTAGGGCTTCGTCCTCTACTCATCCTCAAGCCAAGCCCTTAGGTCACCAACCTCCCTAGCATTCTCTTCAAGAACACTCTTCTCCTATTATACATCTTTCAGCCTGCCCTTAAGCCTAGCCACCTACACATAAAATTGGCGTAGGCACCAATTAACCTTGATGAACTTATCTAAATATTTATTAGAAGAGGACTCTGCCTCCTTCAAGCCCTTCTCGACCCTAGTCAATACTGCTCAAAAGCCCTTTATCTCTTTCCACATGACATCGTAGTTGCTTAGTTGGAGCAATATTTAATTGTAGTACTGTGAAGAAACACAAACTAAAGTCAGACCAACGACAATAGAAGGATATCAATTATGAAAGATGAAGGCTTACCTACCAGATGAGTGAGCTTAAGTGACCTGCCATATCCATAGGATCGCCACCTCCTACCCTTAACAGTTCCTCGAGGATAGCTTAGTCGCTAGGGGTGTAAGACCCTAGTAAGGCTTGATAGCTGAGATTCCGATGCCGTAAAGTAATGTCATTTCCTTAGATCTCCTACTATGGCCTCAGGAGCTTCCCCCTAACCCTTTTGTTCTCAACCTTAGAAGTGTGAAGGTAGTACTCTTCATTCTAGGAGACATACGATACATCTTTGAGTGAGTTTGACTTAATCCCTAAAAACCTAAACTTGTTAAGGACATAAAAAAAAAAAATTGTCCCTAAGCTCATTAATACACTTGTAGGGGTAAGCCACCGACCACTCATACCAAGTCACTCAACTCAGGGATGCCTTCCCTATAGGCTTTTGCTACTTGGCTCCAGGCACTACTTCCCTAACAGTCTTAAGGGCCTTTCTCTTCTACCCGACTACCTCGGATGAGGTACTAACTTTGGCCCCCTCCTCCTCACCCCAGTCAGGAAGGGCAAGCATCACTACGTTCAGCTCATCAATACCAGCAAGTTCGTCCTTCAAATTAATGGGCATAAAGGTAGGGACGAAGGCAATGGAAGAAAGAGCCACACTCACAAGATTAGTAACCAATGGCTCTACTTAGGGACCAAGAGGAATCCCTTGAGATAAAGTAGTCGACTTAACCCATGGCCTTGCCCCTAGGGTCAAAGGCCTTCGTAGTCAGCTTTAACCTAACCTAGTGACGCCTCACCATCTCATCTACCAAGGGATGGGGAATCTCCTCAGATAGTCTCTTGCTTGCAAGGAATCAAGCAAGTAATCAAGAAAAGGAAAACAAAACAAAAACAAAATACAAAGCACGATCATTCACCAACTCCACTGTTACTAGTATGGATAAAGAAGAATCCCCCAATTCCCTCCCCGCCCCCCCCCCCCAATTCCTCTTAAAAAGGATAACAAACAAAGCACAACTTTACACAATAGCATGACAAATGAAGTTGTTCATAAAAAAAAATAAATAAAAAAAAATCTATACCTTCTACCCATTTCTTCACCATAGCCTTCCTTATGCTAGGTAAGAGCTCAGAGATTAAATACTTAAAGCGTCTCTCTACCATCTTCACGACATTTATTTCATTGCCATATCAGAGGGCCATGAAGGCTTGAATCTCCCTCATGGCCTCAATGTCATTAGGCCTAAGCTCCTTCTAATCCCCTATTCGAACCAATTCAATCCATCTTATCCAAAAGTTTGCCTCCTTTAGCAGCTTAACCACTAGGTAATTGTCCTACTAGCCCTTAAATTAGTTCGTGAGGCCACAAAATAGCTTCTTCTCTGGACGAAGCTAGAGGTACGACCACTTACCTATGCTTTTCCACATGTAGAAGTGGTTCAAAAGCTCGAGGGTAACCCTTATCACCAACAGTCAATGGAAAGCCTTTAACACTCTCCACCCATTCAGAAAGACCTGTGTTGGATTGTACCGGTGAAAGTTGAAAAGCTCCTCTTCAAAGTAGCTAAAAAAGAAGTGCTACCCATACTCCAAGCAATTCTCAAACACAGCAAAGCACCTCCCTATCAACAAGGGTACCCTTTCCTCCCTCCTTAGCACCTGTATTTTCCAACCCAAAATTGGCTCAACTACAAAATTACTCAGAACCCAACTGGAAGCAAAGGTCTCACTCCCACTAACTCGGCCACTCGAACCCTTACCTATCCTAGGCACCCTAAACAAATCTCTAGCTACTAGCAAGGGAGCATACACGTAAGGGTCCTTTAAGATGGCATTGATTAGCCCAACCCTATCTAACGCCTCCACTACCATTCTTGTGGCATTATCAAGCTATGCTAATGATGTGACTTCGTCCTCTCCTTCAGGGGGAAGATCACTCATCGTGGTCTTGAAGTCGGTAATATTATATTTTGATGCATATGATGGCGTCTCACCTGTATTAGCTAACATGATTGATAAGGAGGCAAAAAGGAATGAACTTTAAGGAAAAGTTTGTAAGAGAAAGAGTTTCAAAGAAGATTAGTGAAAAGAGAGAGTGAAATCTATAGTGAAGAATTGCGAAAAGGTGCTTTCTGTAAACGATTATGGTATTTATGGGTCAAACACTTTAGGAAGTATAACAGCAGTTATTAGGATTCGTATAAGCATAAATCCCATGAAATGCTGCTATGCGAACATGTAGAGGTAGTTTTGATCGAATAGCTACATTCAAAAGACAAAACTCATGCAAGTGCATGTAAATTTGCTATGACAAGACACTTATCACATTGCATTAAATACTTTGAAAACAAGCACAATAAAGTAAGAATTTGAAAAGTTACTTCTGCAAGAAGTTTCTCCGAGGCCCCTTCAACTTTTACGAGAAGACTTGTTTGACACTCCAACAGCACTACTCGTCAGATCGAATAGATTGTATCTATTCAGGCACTGAACAACTCAATTCAGTCCGATCTACTCAACGCCTCTGCTCTACAACTCTACATTAAGATATACGACCCGCCATATTCTCGCCTCAACTCAAAGGGCCTACCTCAAGCCTTAAAGTCCTCACTTTGGTTCGTCCATCTTACTCAACATATATAAGCTTTGCTCTAACCTAATAGAAGGCTAACTACTGTTACACCCTAATAACCAAGGAGATCAAACCTCCCGTATTCCACTTTGGAACTATCACATTCACCTTTGCACTAAAGGCAATTTATTCAGATATGACACACCTGCTAGGCACCAATAGCATTCAGCTCAAACGCCTTCACCTTGGCCTTTTTGCTAGCTCGAATGCCATCATTGCTATAGTAACACAACAACTTTAGCACAAACACCTTCGACCAAATCGACCACATGCCTGAGAAGTCCATATTTCCCCTCTCCTTGCCTTTACTATGGCAATGAGAATGGGCTGAAGGGAAGAGGGGCAAGTGCTAATAGGGCTTTTTGGATATGGGCTCCTTAAGCCAGTCCCGACCTTATAAGGCTCACTAATTATGATAAGCTACCCTTAGCATAAGCCCAAAACACGATCTATCTAACTATAGGAAGCCTCTAATAGCTAGAAAACTCTTAATAAGACTGAAAGAATAAGTCAAACAACCACCTCATACATATACGGAACACATTGGACATCATGATCTTACTCTCCAATTCTTGCAAAAGTGGTTCTGCTCACTAACTCTTCTTCAACTGCTAGCACTACTCCTCTATAAATATAAAATCATCACCCAATAATAAATTATTTGATAATTTGTATACTTAAACCTACTTATTGCTCTCAAGCACTTGTATTCTCTAAATATTTAACTGACCCTCACTATGCATTCTTTTATAGGTTTTTCTACTTGTGCGAAGTCTAATCTATACCGACAAAGATCTCAAGACAATAGTGACCAAAAAGGTAAGAAAATAAAGTCAAAGCAAGAAACATTAAGACAAAAACTAGAAATTCTCTTAATGAATATACATACTTATGCTCTTCAGTAACGCATCCTGGTACATCCATATGGTGTTACTTTGGATTTGGATGTCTAGATGATTTTCATGCCGCCATGGAAACAAAAATACCGGATAAATTCTATCATCTCTTTACGAAGACTAACTCCAAAAATATGCTTCTCATTTCAAGATAGGTAATTCGTTTCCTCAAAAAAGATTTATAAGTTTCCCTTTAGTGGAATAGATATATTACATATATATACATATATATATACATATGTGTGTGTATATATATATTCCTAGTTGGCTTTTATAGCCTAATGAACAAATGAATATAGAAAAAATATTTTGAAAAAGCTATTGTACACAAAAACAAATGGGTTATTTTGTTTCAATAGGAGGTATAAATTAGTCTAATCTATACATGAGCTACTTGATTTTCGGCCCCATATTTACTCAAGTTACTTAAGGAGTTTATTTTTGCTTTACTGGCTGGTAAGTCTAATGAAGCTCAATAAGAGTTTGGATGTTTATAATATTTTATTAAAAGGAAAATAATTTTAAGGTAAATAAAGATTGAATAACCTTAATCAAGTGGGGCTCAATCTAAGTTCAGTTCCAGTCAAGTTAGTGCTTTGAAATTTTAAGACTCCAAATGAGCAGTTGATCATCTCAAATCAACTTGACTCGTCTGTGCTCATCCGCACGCTAACAAGTTGTACCATGTTTTTTCAATTGTTTATAGGTTCATCTACTCCATCGCTCCCAAAGAAGGATGGTTACTTATATTTTTTTTAAATAAGAGGTATTAGATTAGATTCAGTTCTCATAACTGTTATTTTATTTTTTTCAAATACACATTTATTCTTATGTTGCTTGCTTATCAGTTTTTTCCCTTTTTTTCTTCATAATAACTAATAATATAAAATTTCATCCATCATGAGTTATATTTAATTAATTGAAAGCTCTAAAGTTGCTATTTATTATATGTATAAGATAAATATGAGTATATCTACTAATTATTTAAATATGGTAAATCAAAATCCAACCTCCAATAATATTTTTCTGTGTCCATCCCCACCTTTTAAGATCTCAAACACCCGGGATCATGTTGCAATAGGTTGATAGCGTTGACCATTTAGAGTATTTATTGTAGCTTGCATTTGCTTATTTCTAATACGGGACATATATGACGTTCTTAAGAGACTTGAAGCAAAATAGAAGTTCGGAGAAGGTTTAGGCATCCAAATCTGATGAAAGAACGAAGATTGGCTGGAGCCTGGAGGAGGAATACTAGCAAGCCAGATTACTGAGGTCAGGACCTAACCCACTGTCTTCAAATATTAATTTCTACCGTAATGATCTCTTACCTTCTATTTCCCACTTAGTCCTTTCATGTGGTTTATCTCCGATCCACTTTGAGATTGATAAATAAATGTATATTGTGTTATTGTGAAGTGACTATTTATGAGATCACTTGACATAAAGTAGTACACTCGAAATATGTCCTCACTTCATCACATATCCTTGTCGTCCATTAAAACTATATAAGGCTCACTTATATGCTTTCAAATTTTTATAAGGTCTGAAAAATATTATGGATTCAAATAGAAAAAAAGAAAAGATTGAGTATTCAAACAGAAAAGTATATAAACATTAAAGATTGAAACTGTATTTTTCTATTAATAATTTATTTCATCAATTCAAGTTGGAAACATATCTATAATCTTAAATCCAATTAGGCTTTCTTAATTATTTTTGGTGTCTTACATGCTAACATTTATATTAGATTAACAAATTAAGGAATTAAAAAAAAAGTAAAGGAGATATATATTAGTGATCCATGTAAGAGTTACTTACGTGTCTACGTAAAGAACATTTTTGTGTTTCTTTTTCAATATATAAAACCCATATAATTTAATCAAATAATTTAAATCAATCGTTTTGTGGTAATGAAATTTTATCATACCATTATATTTAATTTTCGTATATACAATGCAGGTAGACGTCAAATGGTGTTATTTTAGCTTGATCGAAATGTTGTAAGTTGTAACCACAGATGTGCACACCGTCCCATGCGAGCTTTCATTGTCTTTTTTCTTATGCCTTTCTGCACATGGTCTATAGACCGTGCTTCATGTTGCTATTTTTACCTTAAGACAGAGTATTTAATGTTTCATGGTCTGAAAAATGCGACAAAAGTAATGATTTATTATGAGAGACTCTTATGCTTTCAAAATTGTAAGAGATTTTAACTCAGTTAATTTTTTCTCGATTCGAGATAAAAGGTCTCTGGAAATAGTTATAAAGATGATAAGATATAGAGAGGAGAGTTTTTTTTTATTTTTTTTCTACTTACATTATAATTTAAGGAAAAGGAATTCAAATCTATTTCTATTAGAAAATTGATATTCTTATTATTAGATTATAATGTCTTTGACCAAAGGAAAGCTTTTTAAGGAAGACTTATATTTTATTGATTATTCATTTTATACCCTTTGCTTCTGCACAAGGCTTATTAATAATACTCTTAACCATTATTTTCTAACTACTAACCTCACTGTGTAATATTATTTCATAATTGATTTCTGAATTTGGCTATTAGTTGTAATATGATGTCTGTCATTACAAAATTTTAAATAGTTTTTAAAAGAATTATGAAAGTTACAAAAATAAGAAAACAATATACAACTTTATAGTCCATTTTCGAGGTCAATCATAGAAAGTTACAAAAGTTATGATTTAAAAGAAAAGAAAAAAAAAATAATAAACTCGATGAACAGCTACGCGTAATTCATCGTCATATTTGTTCACAACATATAACATATGAGAGGTTACAAATTTTTAACTGAAATTGCAAATATCTAGAAAATTTACGAAACACGATCAACATTACTTTATTGTGGAAATTTACAAAATTTACAGGACGTTTAAAGGTATGTCTAATTACTATAAGTCAATTATAAATTGGAAAGATTGTAAACTTTTTAAATTAATGGCACTTGCAAATTCATTGAAAATTATAGAACCTACAAATAAAATATTTGAACTTCACGAACGATTAGGTTAACTACAAAAATGTAACGGACATATATAATTTATGTAGACAATTATGAAAAATAAATAAAAGTTAAGAAAACTATAAGACACATAACATCTTAATTGTAACTAATTAATGGTAAATATTAAAAATATACAAGATATTAGGAAACAAATGGTTATTATGAAAGAGAAAGTTTTCAATAATATTAATATATCACTTAAAAGTAACGATGTATAAGTATTAATAAGATTTTAATACATAAAAATATAAACCTGCTATCAAAACATATAGTTTATTAATACAAATAAATCTTTTCTCTCTAGCCAAAAAAAATTTCTATCATTAATTATATATTTAAATATTATTAATACTTATTGACCATTCATCAAAACATATAGCTTGTTAATACCAATAAATCTTTTCTCTCTACAAAAATAAAATAAAATAAATCTTTTCTCCATTATGAAGAGCTTCAGAGATGGATACAAAGCACAAGTAAACATTTACATACTCCAAGAGTAAATACAATATTGTGAAGACATACAATATTTTTTTAATGTAAGTACATATTACAATATATAGTTTGATCCGCTCCGCTCAAATTGTTGAGAAAATTTTTTATATTATATTAGATAAGAATCGGCCGATTTGAAGTTAATCCCACCGGATTCCTTCCAAAAATGATTCTTTGCCTATATATGTGTCCATTTGGATATTCAGCAGCGCCCATGTTGCATTAAAATAACTTTCATCCTCAAGCACGGTCTTAACTGGTCTTAAACTTGACTGCTTCAGTGCATTAGACGGCAAATTAATTACATTCTTAATGTGCATGCTCCAGCATTCTGTCCATATAAATAGATATATAGATGAAAACATGTAACCGTCAAAGCAAACAGAAACAATTAATCCTTTATATATCTAGTGTTCTCTAGGATTTCAATTTTCTTCCAAGTTCTAGAGACTTTTGCTTCTTCGTAAATTTTAACGATTAATGTCACCTCGCAGTTTGTTCCTCGTACTTGTTGGCCTACTTTTCACAAATGCTTTCGCGGATCCAAGTCCCCTTCAAGATTTCTGCGTTGCAGATACAAGTTCAGGTGCCCTCTCACGTCTTAATTCTGATAAAACTATTATAATGTGAAACGTGAACCAAACGATACACAAGGAAAAGGAATAGGAGGGTCGAAGGGAAATATGTTACGTAATATGGCTAGTTTTATTGAATTTCCTTAAGAGTATTTTCTTGGGAAACCATATAGAAGTTTCTTTTAATCGTTTTATGAGTTAGCTTTTCACTACTAAAATTTATGTTTTAAGCCCTTAGCAAGTATTCTAAGGTACTCATTTACACCATCCTTACATTATATTGCATTTAAATATTGTACATTATTAATCTTATATAATTTACTCTCATTTCGCTTGCAGTTCTAGTGAATGGTCACCCATGCAAGGATACCAACCGAGTCCAGGCCGATGACTTCTTCTTTGCAGGTCTTCATTTAGTTGGCAACACATCCAACACTGTAGGCTCAAAAGTGACTCCAGTCACTGCAGCCCAATTACCAGGCCTCAACACTTTCGGCATTTCTCTAGTTCGTATTGATTTTGCTCCATGGGGTATCAACCCACCGCACATCCACCCTCGTGCCACTGAGATCCTCACTGTCGTAGAAGGCAGCCTCGAGGTTGGATTCATCACCTCTAACCCTGCCAACCGCCTCATCACAAAGGTCTTGTCGAAGGGTGATGTGTTCGTGTTTCCAATTGGACTTGTACACTTCCAGAGGAATGCTGGAAACAGGAATGCTGTTGCAATTGGAGCCCTTAGCAGCCAAAATCCCGGTGTGATCACTATTGCAAATGCATTATTCGGTTCAAGACCCAACATAGCTGTTGATATTCTCGCAAAGGCATTCCAAGCTGATAAGTATATTATCAATCAAATTCAATCCAACTTTTAAAGAACTTAATGAGTGTGTGGTAACTTCAATGTACGTGTCGATGGTTTTGTGCTAATTAATAGATGTTTTGTCGTACAACCTTTGTGAACTATTGTTTGTGTTTGTGCGTTTGAGAGATTCATCTACACACTTCTTTCATATTTGGAATGATCTATTTGGTCCCGCATCATCATTTGCATTTGTGAGTGCTAAACTAAAAAAAAAAAAAATCTAAGAAATCTTTTAGTTCATTTATATTCTTTGCATAAGCATTAAACCATACATTATCCCAATGATATATATGCATCAGTTCTGCTAATATTTCATACTCTCTTTATTTACATACACTCTCAAACAAAAATAGACCCAATATGTTCAATAAAAATACTAGCTACTACAAAGTAAATTAAAGAATTAAGTTAGTAAATGATAATTTTACGAAGGTTGTTTTACCTTCAATAATGAAATTCCTACTAAATCTTCTAGGTATTCTATAGAGACAATAAGCAGAAATAATGAAAAAATTAAATTAAATTAAATTAACTTAAGTCACTACAAATAATCAACAAGGAAATTCAATTGATCAAACTCCGATTAAAGTAGGCATAATGGTTCTAATACACCATACATGATACAATAATTATAATGAATACTTAATGTCCTATCAATAGCTTAACTTGTTATTCAAACATGCTTGTTATTATCATCCTAATATCATTTTCTGAGGTTTATGAGGATTTAAACCTATGCTTGGGTACCACTAGAGGTAGGCAACGAGTCGGCCCAGCCTTGAACTGGTTGTTCATGGGCTCGGTTACGGCCCATGAGGGGCCTGTTCCAAGCTGATTCAACTAATTCGGTTCTTAAATCTTTTTTTTTAATATTTAATTTTTTACTAATTTTATTAATTTCTTTTTAAAAAATACATTAATAATTTTTAATGATATAATCTCCTTTCTCTTTTTTTTTAGTATACTAATTCGTTAACAATTTCTATTTTTTTTTTATTAATTTTCGATTTAATATAATTCTGACTATTTTTTTCTCTCAAATTTTATTTTTTTCTCATATTCAAATTTTTAACATTTAATAAGTTTTACAAAAAAGACTTACATTAACTAAAATTAAATTTTCCATCTATCCTTAACATATAATTGACTTATAATTAATCATTCATCATTAATTTGATGATATTATTTTTAAAAAATTATTTTTCACTATCACAAATAAAGTAACTTTAACATATAATAACCTATTGGATATTATCTGACTTAGTGGTCTATTTTTTCTCTTTCTTTTTCTTTTTTTTTAAAAAAGGTGAACCAACTAAGCTAACCTACTGGTTCAATAGTAAACTAACCAAACAATTCATACCCGTTGGTTCAGACAATTTAGCTCAGCCTCCCACGGACCAAGCCAGTTCACAATTCGAAACCGGCCTTTGCCCAAGTCTAAGTACCATCTCTTCCTAAGGCCATTAAAGTATGTCAACCTACTACATACTCTTATCAACAAGACAAAAGTATTCAAGGCTATAGATACCCACTGTACGTAATTCCTTGAAAACAATTATGTTCCCCAAACATTTTATTAAATTAAAAGTTTAAGTATCATTCATCAACAACCATATTCATCAAATAATTAATTTGTCTTTTAATCAGTGATATCAACTAAATCATTCAAAAAAAAAAAAAAAACTACTAAGTCATCGATAATTACAGTCCCAGCAATTGCTAACATCGCTCTTATCTCCAATCTACGGATCATTACCTAGTGCACCACGATCACTTAAATCTTTAGTAAGTTCATTACCTCAAAATATTTTTAAAATAAGTTCCAAATCGGGCAAGCAATGATGCTCAACAAGTATAACTTCTATATAGTACTCTCACAAGATGTACAAAGAGCATGCTACTTAAATAATTCCAATACAACTATCGATACAAACAACGTATCGTGGAAACATTAATCCAACATTTCAACAGCTTTGACCCATCCTGATTTCTCGACCCGTGACCGGCCCTAATAGTGGTCTTCAATCCACCTATCCTAAGTAGTTACTAACCTCAATACATAACAACAGAAAGTAATTATCTACGCCTATTGGAAGTTCGGTCTAGTGCCCCTTTACTTAGACATGTGTCCTACAATGCATAATTCCAATTAAGAACTCCATTTGAATTTCTTAACTTAAAACTAGCCATAGATCAATAAGTCACAATTTCCCACTTATTTACAAGTGCGTTTGTGCCTAAAATTATAATCCTAGTCACTTGATGAACAATTGGACTCAAGTCTATCTACGATGATGTGCTCAAAACCTAGGATTGGATTTTAGACACAAAGGATTTACACAGCAATTAATAAAGTTAGGTCTTAGGGTGTTTTTTATGGATTAAGGAAGTGAAAGGAAATTATTTTATGTGTTTTTGTATATAAGGAACGGAATTAGAAAGGGGTATGGACAAATTATTATTCAAAATTTCTTAGGTTAGTATCGTTAACTAGTTTAGTTGGATTAACAATTAATATGACTCAAATTGCTAATGCCATATATTTGCTAGAGAAATAATTCAATATGACTCAGAGAATATTTATTAATGAGTTTGTTTATGAGATTTGAAATAACATATGAATCATAAAAATGAGGGTATGCTACAATCTATGGCAAGATTGACAAATACTAAAGCTCTCGACAATCCCCAGGCATTGATAGAAATAGAGTAATTGAGAGAATACCCAATTAAACAATAATTTTTAATTTAAAAGATGTCTAGCATTCCTAACCTTCCCTATGGGGTTAAATATTTCTATTAGTGCAGTTGTAGGTAATTCCCATCTAAAAAAAAGTTTCATGAAAAAGGAAATTGTTAAGAAAATAATAATAATAATAAACCGAAAAATAAAAAATAAAGAATACCAAAATTTAACATAGAAAACCCCAATCAAGGAAAAAACCACTAGACCATGCAACGTTAAACCTTCTGATATCAACAATAATAGGCTTCCAGAGTATCTTTTCACTGGTTATACTAATGAATAAACAATCTTCACCATAAACAATAGATATTGACAAAATCTCAATACAAACCAAATTCGATCATGAAAACACAAATTCAACCTTAAACTAAGAAAGATTTATCAAGAATTGGAACAACAATTTTCCAAAGCTTTACGTCACGAATCTAATGAGTGAAGTTTCATCACAATCAGGATTTCATAGGCCATCCGATTGTAAATTCATAGTCAATTTGTTGGATTAGTTTTCCACTTTTGAAGTGCTAGAGATGGATTCTTAATTTGCAATAGTGACACCACCTTTATTGCTTTTCATCCTTTACCACTTTTTGAAATCACAAGCCTAACTTTCTACCTTCCTGTCTTACGTTATTTTGGAGTCACAAGCCTTAGCTTCTTCTTTTTTTTTTCTTTTTCTTTTTCCCTTCCTTTTTAAATTCTATATAGCCACTAATGTTGTTCTTAAAGCCACACATACATACCATACTTGATCTTATAATATATAGGGTTTCCTTTTTTATTTTTCTTTTATTATTTGTTAATAGCTTCGAACCCACACATATGTTAAACCCATAAGCCGAATAATCTCTCTCTCTAACTCATGTAGGAGGCTCAATAACACTAGACAAGCAATAAATTTTTTTCTATCAACATATATCTTTTCTAATTTTAAATGCTTCTCCTAACTAAATCCCTTCATAACTAATCTTACCTTATACCTTAGTTGTGAGCTATTATCTTCAATCTTCAACCTATACATTTATTTATTTTTCAAAGACCACTTACCCTTAAGCAATTCAACTAAATCATGAATCTCATTCCTCATGCAAAGATTTCATCTCTTCTTCCATGGTTTTTATTCGTTCTTTCTTCTGCTCATGTAACATAGCCTCCTCATAATATTTTGGCTCTCCTTCATCCATCAACATCACATACTCATGTAGACTATTTTCTAGTAGATGATCTTCATTCTTTTGAGTATCTCTTCAACTCTGTCTACTAATTAGGTTCTTCAAGTGTTTTCTCATCTTCAACTAAATCTTTCTCATCTTCCCCTTCATTAATATAATCTTCGAGTAGCAACATTGGATCTACATTAGTAGAAATCTCTATAGATACCTTATTTTTGCCAATTTTTTCGTTTTATTTTAGTTGAGCCAGAAATAAAAAATAATGAAAAAATAAAAAATCAAAATCAAAATAATAAAATAAAAAAGAGAAAATTGAGTCAAGTCGTAGCAAGTCGAGTCATATAGATTCGAGTCGTGTCAAGTCAAGTTATCGCAAATTGAGTCGTGTTATGTTAAATCAAATTAAGTTAAATCGAATTAAGTTGGATTATTGGATCAGACGACAATGTCAGCTTAACTAATTTTAAGTAAACGGCAAATTGGATTATTACTAAAATATTTTGGGCCAGACCAATATAAAATAAATCTTTATCTAACTTATGGGCTCAAATTAGATTTAAGAATTATTAAGCTGAATTATAGCAGATCGGATCGAGCCTGAAAAGAAAAAGCCTAAAATAAAGTATGGTTTCTAGAAGAATTATTTTCATATCTTCCATATCTAATATTATAATCATATCTTGAGATATGAAAGATATGATTATAGGCCTATAAATACTTAAGTAGGAATGATGGGCAGATTTTGACTAGGACAAAAAAATAATTACACCCACATAATCGTACACCTACACAATCACACCTCAGCCACACAAACACACCCACACAATAGCACAGCTCACCAACACACCCAAAACTACTGCCCAGTCGCCTAACCTATCACCAAAGCTGTCGCCCAAGCTACCACCCACTCTCGCCCAACAGCGCCCAACCTCTCGCTTACTTTCACCTAGCCTCTCGCTCAAGCTATCACCTAGCAATGCCCAGCCTCTCGCTCAAGCTGTCGCTTAACAGTACCCAGCCTTTCACCCAACAGCGCCTAGCTTCTTGCCTACTCTCGCCCAGATCACTCGATCCACTACCCAAGTAGCCCTAAACATCACCCAGACTGCTTAACTCTCGCCCACAGCATATAACCTATGCAATACAGCAGCCAAACACACGTTGACAAACACAAGCACAACATCGACACAATTTGACACGTAGGTAAATTTTCAATAGCTTTTATTCATTTATTTTATTAGTTATATTTTTCTCCTTTATTAATTTATTTTTTGTTTGTTTAAGTGTAGGTTTTTTAGTTATTATATATTTTATTGCAACTTTTTAGGGAAATTTCAATAATTCCAATAAAATCTAGTTGAATTAA
Organism: Lumnitzera littorea; assembly: GCA_024138015.1. Classification (NCBI taxonomy): domain Eukaryota; kingdom Viridiplantae; phylum Streptophyta; class Magnoliopsida; order Myrtales; family Combretaceae; genus Lumnitzera; species Lumnitzera littorea. Next base: position 79,893,784 of record JAMXBB010000011.1, read on the forward strand.
GTTTTTTGTAAAATCATGTTTTAAAAAAAAATAATAAACATGTCTTCAACTTATCTTATGGTTAAGATGCAGAGAAGATATGTATCTTACATATCACCAATAGAACTTATAGTTAAGATTTAAAAAAGATACTTTTTGATATATAGTGGTTCTAAAAAATAAAAAAAAATCTCAATCGAGTTTTTCAAAAAGATTTAGTTAGTTAAGGTTTTTTCAAATTCATGAAAATTAGATTTCTTAGGTTTTTTTTAAATAATAAATTGATAAAAAAAACGTAAACCTAACTCGAATTTTAAAATAAAAATAATCCACCCACTAAAAATTTTATGAAAAGAGAACTATAGCTGATTTGATCTCGAATAACGAGTACGTAGACACCTTCGAGGCAACACGTAAAAAGCAAAAAGAAAAAATTAGAAATTCGTAATAAAAAATGATAAAAAAATCACTTTAGTTGTCTTTGTTTATTTAGGTATATTTTATTAGAAAATTATAAAAATAAAAGCCCATCAATTTTTTTAAAATTTTTTCATGGTGACTTAGTTTTAATAAATTAGCTCTTGATAACGGTTTTTCTGCTTTAATTTTCTAAAAATCAATTTTTTTAGAATATCTATGAACTAGTGGCCAAATTAAGGTTTTCCTACTCGAAAACACTAATTTCATTTTTTGCTAGTTGAATTGGTCGACGACTCCAATTTTTAAAATTTTTTAGAAAAATATTTTCTTAATTTAATATCGAGTAATTTATATTAAACGAGCTAAACTTAATATAGGTTAAATTAAGAAAACTGAAATAAAGCTCGGCAATCTCAACTAAGGATTTAGACAGAATGGGTTTTGATCTTAAGTGGACAAAATGGGTTATGTGTTGGATCACATCTATGTCATATGACTTGGTACTCAATGGTCAAAAAATTGGGACATTGTTTCCTTCTAAAGGAATCCAGTAAGGAGATCCTCTATCTCTACATCTATTTTTGTTTGTATCAAATGTTCTTTCCATATTACTAGTAGGAGCTATAGATAATGGTATTCTAAAGGGAATTAAACTTAGGCGAAATTGCCCAAAATTGACTCATTTACTTTTTGCTGATGATTCCTAATTTTTAGACAAGCCAACAATGATAATATCACTATCTTAAATGATATATTGATAAGATTTGGCAAGGCTTCAAGCTAGCCCGATTCTTGTGTAATTTTGTAAAAATAGTAAATATGATTCGAAAATTATGAATTTTGTTATTCTGGGATATTTTTGTATTCATATTGTAGGAAAAATATTATTTTGATGAAATTATGTCCCGTAATATATGATCCCTAAGAAATCGTGCAAAACCGAGCACATTTTGGTTTAGAAATAAATGACCTTAGGAGTGTAGTTTCAAGCCCAAAATTTTTGTGTAGATTACTTAGATGATATAGAATAGTGCTATGAAGCCCGTTTTCTAAAATTAATTTTTGAAATTTTTAGATAATTTTTAGGCCCTAAAATGAGGCATAAAATAGGTAATTTAGAGTTAATTAGGTTATTAGGATATTAATTACTGACTTAGTGAATAAGTAGATGTTTTAGGATGTTAAAATCTGATGGAGTATGATACTTGTAGCAATTAGAGTAGTTGTTAGCTTTAGAGTAGTTAAAATCTGATGTTAATTCAATGTTTTTCCTCACTCCCTAGGATCCAGCAGTTGCTAGCTTTAGAGTAGTTGTTGCCGCTTCTTAGCTAGCACCTACACGGCGTCTATAGGGATGTGAGCAACCACAGCTCAGTAAGTTAGGATGGAGGACTTAAAACTATACCATACATAAAACAAGGTTTTCAATCACTTATTAGGTGCAATGCATGTGCAAGCAAATGCTATCGCACGACGTTGTCCGGCCCGTCGTGAAATTAGAGAAATTGCGCCCGCTCTAATCCGGGTTGAGGAGTTACCGTTAATGCAACAGCTTACGACCAAACCCAGGCTTGTATAATGGAGACCTTGCTCCTCCTGCGACTACCTTCGAATCACTGCCTTCACCCTCATCGCGACCTCCTCTCCTGTCACTTAGATCGACTGAGGATGAAGAAGAGACTATTTTGCAATCCTGCGCTATCCCTTCCAAAGGGGTCGGTATTTGGCCGGAGAGTCCTAAATTCCCCTAACGGGTTGCCATGCATGTCCGATTATGATTACTGGTCGGATATTTGATTAAGTCCAGTTTGGGGTGATCAATCCTTTCATACAAATCATACAGTATATGCCAGAACAACAAACAGAATCATAGCATCACCCATAATCAAGCACATGCACACATTCAACTATCTAACAAGCACAACCAAGCATAATCTTAAGCCTCCAAAATACAGTATCGTATTAATCCCAACTTACCTCGACTCCTCGTTCGCTCACTCGAGGTCCGATTTGCTTAGGCCATCGCCGATCATCCCTATAACACGAACGTGGTTTTAGCTTTTCATATAAATATTATAAGTTCATTTTATCCTATAACGCTTATTGTTAGGTTTTGTTTAAGGTTTAATATGCCTAATTATCTAGGTATTAAGTCTTTTTCAATTATTCTAGGTTTGGGGTTAGATTCAAGTTTGGTTTTCGCATTGATTTCTAAATTAGGTTTTTAGTTCGATTTTTAAGTAATGTTTTAGATTCCAACCCTAGAAATCCATTTCAACCCATAATGTGAAAATAATCACATTACTTCCCGATCTCCTAATTACCATCATTACCTCTAATTAGTATTTTAGTCCATCCGGTACACTTAAATCCTTATTTGTGTACCGAATTTACTCCTAATGTGAGAAATTTTTACATTTTTCATATAATTACGTAAATTCAAGTTTCCCATCAGATTTGTTGTATGTTTTTATTATTATCACAATATCAATTTTTATTATAATATTTCCTATTTATTATATTTCCAATAATTACCTATTATATATTATTACCTTTTATGTATATATTACATTTCTAATATTTCTATCACTCTAATTATCATCTCTAAACATCAATTATCATTTCAAAATGTCTAAATTCATCCTAAATCAGATTTTACTCCTAATTACCCTAATTTACAAAATTATCTCAAAATGTACTATTTTTCCATATTACTTATTTACTACATAATTAACCTAATAATTACATCTAACACTCTAATTGCTACAAGTATCATACTCCATCACATTTTAACATCCTAAAACATCACTTATTCACTAAATCAATAATTAATCATTTAATTACTTAATTAACCATAAATTACCCATTTTATGCATCATTTTAGGGCCTAAAAATTTCAAAAATTAATTTTTGAAAAAGGGCTTCATAGCACTGTTCTATATCATCTAAGTAATCTACACAAAAATTTTGGGCTCAAAACTACACTCCTAAGGTCATTTATTTCTAAACCGAAATGTGCTCGATTTTGCATGATTTCTTAAGGACCCTATATTACGGGACATGTTTTCATCAAAATAATATTTTTCCTACAAACTACATACAAAAATATTTCAGAATAACAAAATTCATAATTTTCTAATCATATTTACTATTTTTACAAAATTATATAAGAATCAGGTTGGAAATCGGACTCACCGATTTGGGTGGCTCCGGCCACCGCGGGCCGCCGTGGCCTTGTTGGCCGGCATGGGTGCTGCCACCACCGTGTGGTGGTGGTGGCCATCCACTTCCAGCTGCTCGTCTGGTAGGGGTTCCCTTTAAAAGCCTTAACTGTACAGTTTTTCTTATTTTTTTTCTAAATCGAATTTTTCTCTCAATTTTCGACTCTCCCTAATTTTCTCACTTTCCAAACTGCCCAAATGAGCTCTGTGATTTTTTCTACTATTTATAGACATTTTCCTTAATTTTTGGCTTTTAAGTTGTCTAATTCTTATTGGCTAATTTTTCTTTTGCAGCTTTGGACCTATCACGACCTTATCTTGATTCATCTTATCTTCTTCTGAATTTTTCTAATTTTTCCATAATTATTTTATAATTTTCTTTAATTATTTGCTTAGTTTTTGGCCAATTTAGGTAATTACGCGTATTTTTATCTACACGTAAATACATGTGGGGTACATGCGAACATTCCTAATTATTATTTTGGTCATTCTAAAATTTTTAGTATACATATAATCTATCTCTAGTAATTTATTGGTTATTAGATTACACTTTTTGCCTTTTCGGTAATTAGCAATTATTATGCTTAAAATTTGAAAATTTTATAATATCTTATTTTATTACTTATTTTCTTAAATTCACGTTTACGGGGTCATTTTTACTAATATTACTCTCAATAGTTTATAATTTGGGATTTGATCGGATTCCTTAACCAATCGTCCAAAACATTATGTTCTAGTTCAATTCTATGGTCAATTGGCTTAACTTTAGGGCTTACAGAAGTTAGGGTTTCAAACCATAGGTGTTCAACAATGAGGGTAGGACTCACGGTAGATGTTGGGGCTGGTGGCATTAGATGGCTCAGGCCGTAGGAAGGATAATGGTGGTGGTCTTATGCTTTGAAAGTGATAAACAAGAGAAATAAGTTAGAGAGAGAGTAGATGGCTGCGACTAGAGAAAGAAAGGAGTTTGGGAGCATGATTTTGATCAATTCAGATGTTAATTCCTCTTAGGGACTAATGCTTAAACACTTATTTATACAAACTAAGGCTTGATTTTGTTTGGCTAATTCAAAATCAGAGTCAATTCGAAGATTGCAAATTAAGTGGGTCTTTGAATGCAAATCTGAGATTGATATGAATTTGGAGTAATTGATAGTCAAAACGTGATAATTCATGTTTGAATTTGCTAAAACAAAGCTAAAGAAACTTTGAATTTCATTATTGAAGCACAAATCAAGCTTAATTAATATGGGTTTAACAAGCACATTTAAGTGTTTTTCCACCTATTGATTCAAATTTTAACTATCTTAAAGCATGAATTTAGACAAGTTTTATGTTGGATTCGAAGTATTTCAAGTGGTCTTTATGGTTTCACCATTAATTTGCTGAAATCACAAAGAAAAAGGGGTCAAAAATTGCTTGAAAGTAAGTTGCTTAGAGTAGGAAAACACAAGAAATCTAGAGAAAGAATAGGAAAAAGAGCAAAGAGGGCACTAATGTGGCACCATGTCAACTACGTGTCCCAGTTGAACCCTGCCACATGTCTCGCTATGATACATGGCTTAGTAATACCCTTATACGTAGCACAGGTGTTAAGAAGAAAAATAAAAAGTATAATTTTGCACTTTGCCAAGATCGAACCTAAGACCTCTATTTATCTCCAATTGCTAAGATCAAGTGTAGTACCATTAGACTATTAGCCTATACCTTATTTATATATGCAATCAAATTACATATATAGATTAGATCAACCTAGGCTAGATTTATTTCTAAACCCAAGCCCATCATTCATTTTATTTAGGACACAACCCAAATAGCATTTAAAAAAAATACCAAAGCTATTTCAAATTTTTGCTATCCTATTATCTTTTTTTTTTTTTTTTTGCATTTTTTTCTAAATTAAAACCTAACAAATATGGGGTGTCTATAAGTAATCATCAATAAAAGTCAAAAAATAAAGTGTACCACCAAGTATTCCATCTTTCATGTAACATATATCAGTATGGACTAAATCAAGTGCATGGGACTTTCTAGGAGGTGAATGTCTATGAAATGCAACTCTATATAACTTACTAGCAAGACAATCAGTACAACTATTCAAAGGAGTACCTTTCACGTTAGAAAGAGTTGCTTCTTAGCAAGCAATAATAGTTGTCCTTTCTCACTCATGTGACCTAGCCATTTATACCGTAATTTAATTGATGTCTCATTTATCGTATTCACCTCTCATTTACTTAGTTTTGCTTACATTAAATAAAGAATATTACTCTTTCTTCCTTTAGCCATAATCAAAGAACTACTAGTGAGCTTCCATTTACCTTCACCAAAATAGCTACTATATCCTTCATCATCAAGTATTCTTGCAAATATGAGGTTTAGGCGATAATTAAGACATATCTGAGAATAAGCCTCCAATCAATGTTAGTTTTCAAAATAATATTTCCAATACCAATAATTTTAGATATTTCTTCGTTTCTCATCCTAACATTACCAAAATCACCTGCAATGTAGGTTGAGAAAAATGCATCATGTGATGTTGCATGAAAAGAGACACCAAAGTTAATACATGCAAGACATACATGTATTGCATGTAAAACTAATACAATCATCATCCCAAGCAACAACAACTTCATTATCTGTCACTATGGTCATTGCATCTTCACTTTTTCCTTCACCTTTACCTTTATCTTGTTCTCTTTTCCATTTTCTACATTCTCGCTTTATATGTCCTAGCTTATCACAGTAATAACATTTAATATTTGTTCTTTTTTAATTTGATATTCCCTTAGATTTATCAAATCTATCATATTTATCATATGAGTCTGTTGTTTTACTTCACCCACACTATTTATTAGTAACAAGTATCTAAGTCTCAAAATTAATACCTTACTCTTTTCTTCTGGCTTCTTCATTCATTAAGCTATTTTTTATCATAACAAGGGTAAGCTTTCCTTTTGGAGTAGAATTACTAACAAACACTACAAGTGGCTCCCAGTTATCTACCAGTGAACTCAATTATAATAGTGTCTAAATATCATCATCAAGCACCAGCTTCATGGCAATCAATTGATTTAAAAGATCTTGAAAATCATTCAAGTGCTCTATTATATTTAATTCATCCTTATACTTTAAATTCACTAATCTCTTAATTAAGGAAGTTTTATTTAAGGTTGTTTACCTTTCATACATGGACTTCAATTTCCTTCATAGAGCATCTGCTCTGGTTTCTTGAGCAACATGATGATAAATATTGTGATCCATCCATTGTCGAATATAACCAATAGTTTTTCTATACATAATCACCCAATCTTAATCAAATTTATCCTTAAGCTTAACACTATCACCACCTAAAGATGCATATAAATCTTTGCAATATAGAAGGTCTTCCATCATTAACTTCCAAATCAAATAGTTTAATGAATTTTAATTTTATCATAGAATTCGATACTTCCACCATGCTTGCAATATAGGAAAAACCAATATGTATATATCTTTTTTTTTTTTTTCAATCCCAGTTTTGATACCACTTGTTAAGAAAACAATAACAATAAACTAAAAATAATAATACTAGGATTAAATGTGGAAAATCCCAACTAGGGAAAAAACTACAGAACTACTTAATACAAAATCTTCCATTATCAACAATAATAAGCTTACAAAGTATTTCTTCGCTAGTTATACTAATAGATAAACAATCTTCACCCCAAATAGTAGATATTAATAAAATCTCAATAAAATCCAAATTCGCAAAATCGTGAAAACACAAATTTAACTTGAATAATTGAGAAAGGTTTACTAAGAACGAAAATAACAATCTTTTAGAACTCCATGTCAAGAATCCAATGGTTGAAGTTTCATCATAATTGGGATTTAATAAGTCATTTGATCATAGATTAAAAGTCGCTTTGGTGGATTAGTTTTCCACTTTCGAAGTCATAGAGATGGATTCTTAATTTGCAATAGTGACATCACATTTATTGCTTTTCATCCTTTTCCGTTTTCCAAAATCACAAACCTAGCTTTCTACTTCTTATCTTGCATTATCCTTGACCTTTATTTTTTTTTTCTCTTCTTTCCTTTTCAAATTCCATGGGGCTAGTAATCTTACTCTCAAAGCCAAGCACACACCATACTTGATCTTATAATATATATATATTAGGGTTTCCTTTTTTATTTTTATTTTACTATTTGTTAATAACTATGGGTCTACATATATTGGACCCATAAGTACAAGAAAAATAAAACAGTTATAAGGAATGAAATAAAATAACTACTCTAAGACTATTCCTAATTATTCAAACTCTAGAACTCTCTCTTACCGTACATAAAAGATGTGGAATATTATTTGAATCTTCATATACTTGGTCACCAAGTTACTTTATTCTAGAAATCTACTTAGAATCTTTCCCTAACATTCAAATTCGTTATTCTAGTCAAAAGCTAAATATATTAGGAATACTTAGTTATAACTTTACTACTAGTGTTGTGCATGTTTCTAAATCCATTCTTCTAATAGCCTTCCTTCTAACAACCTCTCTTTTGAAAGGAACCTTTAAACTTCCTATTATTATTCAAAAGCATCTGATTCTTCGAGCTTTGATCCTTCCTACGACTACAAATTGCTTTCTTTCAACCTACATTCTTTACATTAAAAATCATGTTTATTCACTTCTACTTAAAAACTTAGCCTTGATCCTTCCCATTGGAATCCATATTTGACTTTAGTCTTTTATCTCTCATCTCAAGTTCTAACTTTAATTTTGATTGCCATCATAAGATCTACTTAGTCTATATGTAGACATAGACCTCAATCGTAAGTAAAAACAATAACCATAACTAATATTCATTTATAACCCTTGGCACAACTTGTCCAATTATATTACTATATCATGTCATTAAGTAATTCAAACATGGTAAAAGACAAACTTATAAGAATAATAGCACACAAGAATTTTTACCTAAATAGAATTAGATTGAGCTTAAGGTTACGATTGGAGTTTTGAAATATCAAAAAAATACTTATTTTAAGGGTGTCCAATCAACCACCATAAGAAGGCAATCTAAGGTTAATATATAGTGATTGAATGCCCTCTACACTAAGGCAATCGACTACCCTTTGCATCTCATTCTCCAATTTGACTTCTACTATTGACTAATGAGAAAACTTGCTTTAATCAATTGCCCTTTATCTAAAGCCTTTCTAAATCCTAAAAACTTCATGTTTTGTCATGATCTTTATCAAAATCAATCTTATATATTCTGTTTATGATTCTAATTGCCTTCAAAAAATTAAAATTTATTGAGTGCAAGGTTTTTATAAATAAGTCTTTAATCTCATCCATGAATCTATTCCTTAATCTAATATCCATAATTTCATGTAACAAATTATATTTAACTCCGCAAAATCTCCATAAAGTAAAATATGGTTAAATTATTACAAATCATTCTATAGCCATCCTCCTATGTCTATACGTGCACAAATCAAATAGCTCCTTAAACTTTTTCCTATAATAGCACATGCATAAATTAGAATCCATGATATGAGTAGTCATGCTAAGAAATTTCAATTTCTCTCACCTCAGTTTACATGAATTCAAAATTAAGAGAAATTTATGCTTATGTTTTAGGAGTAAAGAGAATGGCTACTATACTGAAGGTTTTCCAAAGTAAAAGGGAAGATGTAAAGGGAAATAGATTCACCATTCATTAATCAGGTTAATTTACAAGATACCCTTGTTTTATATTAATTTCCATGGTAATTTAATAATTATATAGTCATATATGTGTTATCATGATATTGTTAGTAAAATGATATGATTCATATTACAATTGTATCATTAAAATTATTGAAATATAACAATACCATTAGTCACCATATGAAAGGCATTTTGATGATAACAAAATATATATATAAATTACTAATCAAATTATTGAGTGTGTTGAAAAAACTCACATTTCATTGAAAACTCAAGAAGACCAAGATTAAGATCAAAAAAGGAAATATAAGCTTCTAATTACAAAGAAACATGATCATAACTAAAAAATAAAGATCAAACTTGACTATCTAACAAAAGATTAGAACTACTAAAGAATGATAAGAATGGATACTAATCTAAACATGACAAAAACATTTAACAATCAAAACCAGGAAAGAAAATTAATTAGAAGCACTAGGAACAAAGCAGCATTATATTTAAAGAGGAAGGAAGAAAAGAAAAGTTAAAACATGAGAGACAATAACATGAATCAGAAGCAAAAAGCATTTGAGAAACAAAATAATCAAGATCAAAAGATAAATGATGATTATAATGCTATAAAGAAGTAGAAGACTTATAAGAAGCATGAATGACAAAAGAAACATTTTTATAAGTTAAGATTCGACACAAATTAGAAGATATATTTGGATGATATATTTGAACAAGCCATTGGATATTCTATCAATATATAAGCACATATGTAAACTAAAAAAACTTGATGTATTGAAAAGGAAAAGATACGTTTTCTCAAAGGAACAAAATGAAATAATCATGATACATTTGTATGACAACCAAGCATATTCGAATGACATAATAAAGAGAAAAGCATAAAGATTAGAAAGCAACAACACCAATGACTATTACCAAGTTTAGAGCATTTGAGTGTTGAAACAAGATCTTACTAAAAAAGATCAAGAGAACGAGAACAAAAAAGGAGTAATAAGAAAACAAGAGAATTAAAAAAACTTGCAAGAAAGTATAGAACAAGTTTTCCGTAAGCATGAGCTTCTAAGTACTAAAGCGAAGAGTGTAAAATCTATTGTGAAATAAAGATTTGAGGTAAGGTGTGAGAAATCATACTAAAATCCTTGAAGAGAGTAACTAAACTATTTAAACTTAGTGAAATGCTATTTGAGAGAAGGAGTAAGGAGAATTTATGAACGTGTTATTACTTATGTGATAAGAGATAAAGAGGCAAAGCAAAGTCAAGGAACTGTATACCTCATATTAATTTCTTCAAATAGCGAACACTAGGTATGAAATACATAATCCTAAATACCCAATGCTGGAAGAGTAGACTGACGCATAAAGTAGAACCACTATACATCACCACTTGGTTTTCTCATTCCTATTTATTTTTTATGCTTTATTTATATTGCTTGATTCATTTGCATTAGTATGACATTAATTAATTAGAAGCCTATAAAGAGTAAGACTGAAGGATCAAAAGTTAAGGGTTTGATAAGATCATAACCTAAGATGAAATTAAATCAAACATCAGATTAATAAACTTTTGCATACTAATCTTTGATCTAAATTTATTATATTTTTTATTTGTCAAAAAATAAAAACAAGTCCATTGTTTCACAATCAATCTTAAACATCAAGAAGTAAAAATTAGATTAGGAATATTATAATATTATAATTATATGATTGTATATAGAAGTATTCTCATAGTATTTTTAGCCATTGAGTCCTTATTCTTCAAAATACCAATTAACAAAACAATAGCTATACAACTCCAGTCTCAAGAACCATACTAAGTAATCGCATATTAGACCTTATTATAGTCCTTTTTCTATTTTTCGCAATAGTTAGATTATATTACGAACTTTATTTTATACATCAAATAAACTTGCTAATAGTTGCATACAATATGTAACATTATTGTTGGTAAACCTAAATCAAGAGGTAAGATCCAAATAACAAGGGATCAAGGGTTGAAGGGGTTAAATCAAGCGTGATCCGAGATTGAATTAGTCAATAAAAATATTAAAATTTATTTTATATTTATTTATAAAGTAATAAAATTAGGTAAATTCTTGAAATTTGAATTATAGTTTTTTTTTTATTTTTCTTGGATTTATATTTATTTTGTTAGTTAATCGGTGTATTTTCTAGAAAAAAAAAAAGAAAATAATAATATATTCTAACTTGAAAAACTAGCTTAAATCCTATAAGAATCGAGTTAGGCTATCCATATCAATTAGGGGATTAAAAGAGTAACTTAAACCGTTTTTACGAGCAGGTCAAATCAAACCAGATTAAACCAAGTAGGTCAACATAGGTCTGACAACACTAAACACCATAATTAGTAATTTATACAACACTAGATACTCCATAGGAAAATAAATTTTCTTATTCTAGTTTATTCCCAAAATTACGTTTGGATTATAGTAAGGGGAGAGAAGAAATTAAGGATGACTTCTTCTCAAGTTTATTCTTTTTATTCTAGTTTCTAATGAAGGTAAGTCTGCCCGGAAGCTCCATTTGCACTTGTGCAAAGTAACTTATTTGTAAGAAACCCTACTAATTGAAAGTAATAAGTGTTGCCGGCCTTTCACCCCCAAAAACATTTTCCGATGTCTGAAAGATTATTAGTACATAGGCCCGCTTAATATGAACGCTGTCGGATACACAAAGTTTTATTCAAACACACGGCATTGGGGCTTGGACTTGACTGTTTCAGAGCATCAGACGGCAACTGTATCATTTTTTAATTTGCTTCCAACACATTCTCCTCTTACTCTCTCTATATATATAGGCCCCATATCAAGATATGGTATCTTCACAGCAATAAAGAGTCCTCAATCACTCAGCATTATTGGTTCCTTTTGATTCGACATTTTCGCAACTCTTATCTTTTTTACACGATTTAAAATGGCAACTCGGAGTTTCTTCGTCGTCGTACTTGTCGGTCTACTCTATACTGGGATTCTGGCTGATCCGAGTCCCCTACAAGATTTCTGCGTTGCAGATATGAGTCAAGGTATACAACAAGAGGTTTATAATTTTATAGATAGCTTCGTGTTGTCGACTTCGATTCATTGTCTAATTCCACATTTTTTTCTTTTTAATAATCATAAAATTACCTTCTAAACTATTAATCATGTATGCTAAATACTTTGAACTCCTAAGATGTGATGTTTTTCTCCATATTTTTGTAGATGACCATTATTACAATCTGAAAGGACTATAAAATAGCAATTAGAACTATAGCGTGGAATTGAAAACATATATATATATATATTTGTAAAAGTTATAAGAGGTAAAATTGCATTTAGAGAGTTTATGATGTTTGTCTCCATATGATAAGTAGTTTAGTCCCAACAATTTCATTTTTTTTAGGAAAAAATATTTATGCATATATTACTTTAGCATCTAAGCGATAAATTAATTCTAAAAGGAATTAACAAATAGAAGATTTTATAATTCCATCCTTTATTTTGATAAAATCGATCATGTTTATTATTTTACTATTTATTTTCATATTTTAAATATAAACCATTAAATTCACATATTGTTCAATAATTCAAATTTAAAAATAATCAAATCAAGAGTAAAAAAAGATCACGATATTAATCTCGTAAAAAAAAAAAACAAAGGAAGCATAAAAAAAATCCTTAACAGATATATCTACTATTTGCATTACCCGAGGCATACTTCACTATCCTTCGGTAATTTCATATCCCTGTGATAGATGGCAAAATGAAATTGGAAGGATAAGATATAGCCAGTTATCGTTTGAGGTTTAATCTGGTCTTATTGCTACACATTATTCGAATTAATTAGAACTCAAGAAAGATAACAAATGTACGAGAATTATATTTAATAAATGAAAAGCTATATCTGTCAGAATAAAATTTCGGAACTACTAAAGAAATTTTATATTAAAATAATATAGAGGTCAGAGTATATAGGTTTATAGAACTAATGATGTTGCCTTATTTCGTGACATGCTTGCAGTGAGAGTGAATGGTCATGCTTGCAAGGATCCTAATCAAGTGCAAGCAAACGACTTTTTCTTTTCTGGACTCCATGTAGCAGGCAACACATCAAACCCTGTTGGCTCCAATGTGACTCCAGTCACCGTAGCCCAATTACCAGGCCTCAACACTCTCGGCATTTCTCTAGTCCGCATCGATTTCGCCCCGTGGGGCATCAACCCACCTCACACCCATCCTCGTGCCACCGAGATCCTCACGGTCATCGAAGGCAGTCTAGAGGCTGGATTCGTCACCTCTAACCCTGACAATCGCCTCATTACTAAGGTCCTGTATAAGGGAGACGTCTTCGTTTTCCCAATTGGACTCATCCATTATCAGAGAAACATTGGAAAGAGCAATGCTGTTGCAATTGCAGCTCTCAGCAGCCAAAATCCTGGGGTTATCACCATGGCTAATGCTCTGTTCGGATCCAAACCTGCTATTGCTTCTGATGTTCTAGCCAAGGCATTCCAGGCGGATCAAAGTGTCATCAATCAAATCCAGTCCAAATTCTAAATACGATATCTATTAAAGAAAAAAGAAAACAATCATTTTGTCGGTTTCATGTTGTTTGGAGTTGTTTGTATGTGTTTCATTCCAATTCTTTTAATTCTTGTACACTAGTAATTTTGTTGTAATGATTGTTCCCCTTTAATATGCTTGTTGACCACTCAATAGACGTGATTTCAAATTCTTTGAGCTTTTTATCTGCGGAAAAACATTTTGAGGATAAATAATTACAATACTACCAGGATAATGCACAAATAAAAAACGGCAAAAGTAAACAAAGATTCCAAATGTTTACAAAATTATACGTATTTTCCTTTTTTAATAAATGACCTGATAATATATATATATATAGATATATATATATATATATATATATTCAACTAAAGAATTAGTTAACTATCATATATACTTAGTCAAAAACCTAGTCTCAATCGAGTTGCATCGATATTCCTAGAACACAATATTAAAATTTGATGATATTTAAGTACTGACGAACTCTATATTAGCAGCCTGGCACAATATATAAAGAATCTAAGTGTAGATTAGAGTAACTGTGCGTAAGATCTAAACATGGCTTTTTAAGTCCCCATAAATGATAAATCTTAAAATTTTGGGATGTATTCTTATTACTGTTGTTCATAATTTGAATAATTTGATACCACATTTGCAGACCAATAATTGTTTTACCGAAGAAAATAGCATATGAAAAAGTCACTTGAGATTATATATCACCATATCATTACATCTTAGGTGGTAATCATAGTAAGCAAGTTAGTTTGAAAGATGAGAAACAATAAACCAAATCGAAATATAAAATAATCATACTGTATGATTCAGGATGACTTGATTTGATAAACAACCTTATTTACAATTTTTTAAGCCTAGAGGAAGCATATACATGGGAAAATAGCATGTGGCATGTTAGTACTTGTACCAATATTTTGTCATGTATCATTTGTAGGCCATGTACCTTTAAAATAAAATCTAGAATTAAGCTTCCCTATCACAGAATAAGACGTAAGCAAGTGAAATACACAAGTAAAAGGAGAAAGATTGATACGCACATTTTAAGTGGAAATCTTTAAAAACCAACATGTTAAATTACGAGTAAAAGCGAACGAATTACTATAATGTGGAACCAATATTACAATTGTACACCCATAGTGACGAAGCATTATTTCCTCCTAAACCGAATCCCTAAGATTTCTCTAGCCTGCTTAGACCACATACACACACACATATATATATATATACATACACATCCATACATACATATATATATATATACATATATGTGCATCATGAACCAAGACGCCATTTGTGAGGCAAGAGATAAGATCTACCTTTGATAAAATTGATAGAAGATGATCGAAGATATCGTGCTCCATGAGTTATCGTAATAGTCTTACTGTATATACCAATCTAAGATTAAAGTTAACCTTCAGTTGCTATCATAAACTTGATATACATAAGATCCATATGATTGAACTACTTTAAAGTATCTTCAATTTGCCTATTATAGTCATTTAAAAGATGTCTAATATAGTATAACATATATTTACATGAAATTTTACACATAAAACTTGTAAAGAAATATCGAGTTTTTAATTATAAACTAAAACTATGAATTGGCTAGGTCATCCAGGTGTCCTAATTGACTCCAAAAGACAGAAATAAAACTAAGACTTCAACTCTAATTAATACTTACTCGAAACCCCTATGCCCATCTTCTTTAGCTTAAAGGTTGATCATTCGTGATATATTTACTAAAATCTACAAAGAAAGCTATGGGAATATGAGCATCCATTGCTCATTAAGGGGATAGAGATAAAAACATACACAACATAGCGAAAACAAGCAAGGTTATCAATCAATTTAATTAGATATATTGCACAACATGTATGTCATCTACACAATGTTACTTAGTCCATCATGAGATTAAAAAAATTGCATCCACTTTAATCTTGGTTAAGAAGTTTTGAGTATGATGCAAAGTAGCTCATAGCCATACCTTGGTTTGTATATATAAACTTAACTCCTTCAACAACTACCTTCAAACCATGGTCCCCAATTTTGTCACAAATTCCACTCCTACCACTTAGTTCCACTAAATGTACAAAAGGGATCTTTTCAACTATCTCTTTCAAATGGGTCAGTGTTTAGCCAAATATTTCTAACCATTCCCCTAATAAGTTGAAATACATGCCTGGTTAGAATATGGACCAGTTTTAATTTAGTCTATTTTTAGTGTGACTAATCAGTAGTAAACATTTAGTCGAGAAGCACGACACTATAAAACAATCACATCAAGTAGCTCAACTGTCGCAACAACATTGAAATATTTAGAGACACACATCACATGCCTACAATCATTTACTATAACCATAAACAAATATGCACTTCAACCATCATGTACTCTAGAATGGTACTCTAAAATGCTACAAGACATTTATCCAACTTGCCTAGAACTTTTGTTGCTCAAATTAGTTGCAAATGTCAAACTTTACTTCATCACAAGTCTCTATAATATGATAAATACCTTTAATGTTTACATAAGTTATAAAATCAATGGTTATCTAATTATTACGCCTTAGATCAAGTTTATTATTATTAAATTGGTAAGTGACATGCTAGGTGCTTAAGAATTAAGGTCATTTTCTTAGAGTGGTTCTTATCCTAAGTTTTCTCTTACTCACCTTCTGAGTTGGTTTAAGTTTAGAATTCATAACAAAAAAAAAAAAAAAAACCCTTCTAAATTACCTTCTAGGTTGGTTTAAGCTTAGAGTTTATAACTAAGAACCCTCTTTAGACTTCATTCTAATGTCTCGTAAGGAAATTTAAGCACTCTCACCTCCTTATTGGAGGTGAACATGATGGTATCATGAAGTAAACACCACAGCTTCAACCAAGATTCATTTGAACAACGTAGCCTGACATCCA
The DNA here is from genome assembly GCA_024138015.1 of Lumnitzera littorea. NCBI lineage: Eukaryota > Viridiplantae > Streptophyta > Magnoliopsida > Myrtales > Combretaceae > Lumnitzera > Lumnitzera littorea. Next base: position 79,910,596 of record JAMXBB010000011.1, read on the forward strand.
AACAAAGTTGATTGTAGACATCCAAAACGACGTTAGTAGGCATCTAAAAATATACTTATTGTGGCTTCATTTGAATGCCACTAAATAGTACTCGCAAGATGAACAAGTAAAGACAGGAAAAAGAGGAGAAGCAAATGATCTCAACAAAACTCTAATACTTATAATGACAAGTGGAGAAGCTCAATAGCATCAAACTCTACCACCAATAAAAAAAAATAGAGTAATGTTCTTGAAATATTTATACGTTTGATCTTTCAAGACAAGAATCTAGCAAAATAAAGGTACTTGTTCCTGAATTTCTCTTATTTAAATGATGAAGGGAAATTGGTATTTATAGGAGTCATCCATTGATTGCATCTATTGGATTGTAACAATATGATCAATAGTCAAAATTAATCCCTCCCCTTTATTGGAACTTATGTAGGTTTCATTTATGAGCTTAGATCCAATAAAGTCTTATTTTTAGTGCGAACCAATATTGAGAAAAATTAGATCCAACAGACCAATCCAATGAACCTTACTTCAAATCTATCGTGTTAAATCTCTCGAAATCATCTTGAATATATAAACTCAACTCCTTAAACCTTGTCACCTTAGTTCAACAAGTTAAACCAAATTAATAGATGAACTTGAAACTTAATTTTGAATTTAGCTCTCTCTCTCTCTCTATATATATATATATATACGCTATAAGTATTTTCACCTTCACAAAATGGCAGTGCCTAGAGATTAATGCATGATTGCCAATATTTGGTAGGATCAGACAACGAATGAACATAGGACCCATTGGGAGCGTTAAGACTAACGAACAGTGTCTTAGTGTCAGTAGGATCGTGCATGGTTGGTATTTGCGGGCAAATCCTGTGATTTCAAAGATCTTTTCTTTTTCTCAACTGGAATATGTATATATGTATATTTATATCTATATTTATCACTAATAGAAGAACTATGTCTGCTTTAGCTGTTATTAGTAAATATATGTAACATAACAATTCTATTAAATATATAAGTATACGTACACTAGGTTAAAACATGCATTATGCATGGATACTGGTTTATATTATATTTATATTAATGAAAGGACTAATTACATGTATGCGATTTGTGTTTTTGTACTTTTTCAAAGAGGTGTCCTATATTCTCTTTTTTGACAAATGCATAATCCGTATTTTTTAATTTTTTCTAATTTCACATTAAGGACACAATGTAAAGAATTATATTGTTTTACACAGTATCATATAAAAGTTTGCAACTTTTAATTCATAGAGGACATGTTTCTTTTTACTTCAAAAAAGAATGAAAACATATCCATTAGATGCATAATTCATGCATATGTAAAAACATTTTAAAATCACATTTATAATATATGATAAGAAATGTACAGTATGTATGATTTTAATTTTGCAGATGAGAGAAGATAGTTAGAGAGGGAATGAACGTAGGGTATTTTGCTGGTTAACCGTTAAAATGAAAGAGAGGCTATCTAGAAAAGAAAACTACTAAATTAGAGATAAATCCTCCCGGGCAACATATTTTATTAAGAACTGCTTCTATTTGTTTGCTTCCTTCTAATGTTATATCCTATTGCTAGAATACTGTTACTACCCAGGAGGACAGAGATCAAGACAGTGCTGAAAATGATCAGGCCAGTCTTCGTCCTATCACTTGAACATGTTGAGCCACCATATGGCCAAACTATAACACCTTGTATGTTTGTAATTGACATTATATTGGCCGTCTCGAAGGCTGCAATCAGTCTGTAAAATAACATAGATCCGCAATAATTGCTCCAATAGAAAATGAATACATAATTACTAATAGGCCCCCATGAGACACTTAGAGGTTAAAAGATAAACCTCTGTATATTTTTATACCTTCGTGAAATGCCAAATCACTAATCATTACAAAAAATGAAAGAAAATTGAGTAGTGAGAGGTATGTCTAATATTTATTAAGAAATTATAACAAATTTAAATTTATTTCATTCTCAAGATACCTTTTTCATTTTCAAGACAAGATCAGATACTACAATACTTGCCACACAATTTGTAATTTCCTTTTTCAATTTTTTTACCGGTGCACATAGAAGTGCTTATTATTTGGATCAATATTATCAAACTTAGATCAGGATTAATTCAAGAATGAGATCAAACTAGGATCGAACCAATGGCTCTGAAAATACTAGAATATAATTCATATTTATTTTATAAAGTAACAAAGTTATTCACATTTTTTAGATTTGAAAGTTAGAAAAACTTTTTATAGTTTACATTTTTCTTTTTGTTAGATATATATTTACTTTCTTAGTAAATCGGTGCACTCTCTAGAGAAAGGGAAAAAGAAAAAGAAAATAGTACCTTTAAATTCGAAAAATTCCATTGGGTCCAATAAAAAAGAGGTTGAACCAATCAAGTCAATCAAATTGAACTTAGGTCAATATCTATTAGAATTAAAGAGGTAATCTAAACTGATTTTATATTCAGAATAGATCAAATCGAATTGGATCATATGAGTCAATCCAAGTCTCTCAATACTTATTTGAATAATATTTGAACAAACAAGCTATTGGTTTCAAAGAATCCACCATATGCTAAATGCTGACCTTTTCAGCCCACACGGAGGACGGCAATAGTCTCGGTGCTGATCTTGCTATTTATAGGTTATTTGCGTTGCTGCAAGAACTATCCCTAAGCTCCTACACCTGGAAGATATCTCTTCTTTAGAATCAAGAGCCACGCCATTTCCTTTTGATTTCATGTGTGTTGAAATACATTGCACCATGGCTTCAACCGTTCTGTTATTCGCTTTCCTTAGTTTAATTTCCACTTTCGGTTCAGCTGATAACAGCCCCCTTCAGGATTTCTGCGTAGCACAATCCGATAGTTCAGGTATATATCTATCCATCGATATTTATACATACATATATATATAAATGAAAATTAGCAACTGTTCATGATACGTGCATGGAAAATTTCTTGGATATATCATGTCGTGCATAGATCATGTATTTTGTACTGTTTTTCTTATAGATCCTACAAATTTAGAGATCTAAACTGTATAATCCATATAATCGCGATTAAAAAGAAAAAAAAATCTCTTAATTATAATCAATATTATGAAATTTTAACTTTTGTACTAAAGTTTGGTTTTAATTTCGTAAAACGCATAACTATTATAAATACAGCACGATGTTTTATTAAATTTAGTATAACTTGTAATAACTATTATAAATACTTTACGATATTTTATTAAGTAAATATAAGAATTGCTTGGAATTGCATGATGCCATGATGTTTAACATGATGTCTTATTACCACTCTTAACAAATAATTTTCAGCTTGCGTACTATACATGGTTCTTGTTATGGAATGGAAGGACAACGTGCGAATATTATAGCTGCTATTCAGTAAATTTCATTAAAAGATACGTAGTATTAATTAGAGAACACAAACCAAAAGCTTTATAGTCAAATGTTAATGAGTGAATCCAGCAAATCTTCACAATAATCTTTGAGGTTTACTTCCAGCGTATTAACTCTCATATTGATAAGTGGCATTTACAATAGAGTCCGCTATTGATTATAATATTATACTTTAAAATTGAGTATATTATAAACTTGTTGACATCCAATTCTAGCCTTAACTAAGGTCAATAGGTAAAACCCATCATGAGGAATACAAAAAGGCATCGAGTGAACAACAGGCCCACATATCACACCACAACCCTCCCACGAGACCATGAGTTCACACAGATGAAGATACGAGTCGATGGCAAGCTTGTCCCTACATCACAACCTATCTAGCGAACCAAATAACAACTATCCGAGCAAGTCACTCCCGACTGTCAAGCTAGAAATTATCAATTATCTGGTGTAAGCTTAAGGCTCAACTCACCCTCGCCCTCGCCCTCATCGAGCATCAACTAACCCCTTTCTCAACATCTCAACCCAACTTTTGTCTTTAGTGCCTACTCTTCACTACAACTCATTAATGAGTATCTAACATTCATTGTACAACCAACACCGCTACTCCTACCAAATCATTAAGCTACAAATTTGATGGTTTCATTGACCACAACATATTGCTCGCAATGAAGCTCAATCTCTATCACAAAGCGCACTTACTATCGGTAATCAATACAAGTGAATCCCTTATCGCCACATATCCAGGTAACCTACATAAAAGGCACCAAGCACTAGAAAGTGAAGATAGACCGCTCTCATTCTCTAAGAACTTTTCCCTTCTCTTTCTCTCAAGAACAGAAGTTTGATACACTACACACACACCTTAGGCGAGCACAATTCATTAGGTTTTTGGTGCTCATCTCTCCTTTGCTCTATCTTCCTTGCTAACTTGAGCATCGAATGACCCCCCTATGGTTGTACCCACAAGAGGCTTTTTGCAAGTATTGAGGAGCAAGAGGTAAAGCCTAAACCCAATCAAGTTGGATTCTACCCAAATCCTCATACCCTAGTTAGTCTAACCACAATTAACAACACTTATCCAAAAAAGGCAAATACATTATCCAATTTTTCAAAAAGTGCACTAAGGGTATTAATTAATATTTTCCCTTTTCAAATCTCATTAATGGGTTCACTTATTGAGTAATTAAAATAATAACTTACCCATACTTTTCAAAATTTCTCAAAAGGTGCGCTAAGAGTATTAGTCAATATTTTCCCTTTTTGAATCTTATTAATGGATTCACTTATTGAGAACTTAAAACAATAACTTACCCACACTATTCAAAATTAATTATAACTTTTACGAAAAAAGTAAGCACATTAAACCTCCCGTCACTGATATTTTCAATTTAAGTGATCTGTTATAAAAGATATCTATCAGCACTTCATGATTAAACTAAAGTAATAACTCTACTTGAACTGCACATTGAATTCAGTTGTAGTGAATGGCATGGCCTGCAAGGATCCATCAACGGTTCAAGCAACAGACTTCTCCTTCAGCGGTCTTCACCTTCCAGGGAACACCTCCAACCCCGTCGGTTCTAAGGTCACACCTGTCACCGTGGCTCAGCTACCCGGGCTAAACTCGCTAGGCATTTCCATGGTCCGTATCGACATTGCACCTTGGGGCGTCAATCCGCCCCATACTCACCCTCGTGCCACCGAGATCTTGACCGTGTTGGAAGGCACCATTGAAGTTGGATTCATCACATCGAACCCCGAAAACCGCCTAATTTCGGAGGTTTTGCAAAAGGGCGATGTCTTTGTGTTCCCGATCAATCTCGTTCACTACCAGAGAAATGTTGGTAATGCGAATGCAGTCGTCATTGCAGCACTCAGTAGCCAAAATCCCGGAGCCATTACCATGGGTAATGCCGTGTTTGGCGCTAATCCTAATATTGGAAGCGATATTCTTGCTAAGGCATTTCAAGTTGATAAATGGATCATCTACCAAATTCAAATGAAGTTTTAGGCAAGAAATCGTCATAGAAATCAGGCATGTGTCAGTTCCCAGTGTGTTTCTACATGAGCAATTTCCTCTTTTATCTGGTGTCATTGTTTAGGGTTTGTTATATCATGGGCGTGGTGCTTTTATATATATTACTTATTTATCCAACTATTTTATCATAAAGAAGTATAAATATTTGATATATAACAAATACAACTAATATACGTAACATAAACTTTCTCGAACATAAGATCTCAATGATTAAGTACAAGAATGAAGGACAAAGTGAACCATTGCTTATTCAACCACGAATACCATGTCATGCACCTAGGTAGCTATTAGAATTATGACCACAACCTGCGAAATAAAATATAAAAAATTATTATTATTATTATTATTATTTAAGAAAAATAAATTGAAAAACAATGATGATCAAGCAAAAGGCTAGAAAGTGGCATGTAATTAAGAACGCTTTAGTTAACTAGCTGAGCGAAATCCACACTGATCCGTTTAGTTTTAGCTAATGGTATCTCTAGTATTCTAAAGTAGACATAGGCACACATACAAGGTGGAAGTCCTATACATAGTCTATCATTTAGGTATAGATTCTCAAATCTTAAAATCGATACCTATCCCCTATCATTTAAGATCCATCTCAATACTAAACCTATATATCATAAAACCTATAAGGTATTGGGATCTTATATAGAACATATGATATTCTTATTATATTTTTATAATACTAAATTTTTAGGCAAATTTCCCAATAATCTGTCAATCTCTCCACAATTTCATAACTAGTACATTCATCAATTTGTCGTGATACTATCACAAAATTAAAATATATCATAAAACTAGGTCCATTTGCTTAGAATAAATAACAACACCAAATTCATTCCAAATTCTAAAATTTTTAGTTGTATTATAGAAAGCAAAATGGATTGAGTAATATGCATAGAGTTGAAATGAAAAATCATAAAATCTTAATTAACACTTATAAAGTGTATGGACAAGTGAAATTAATCTACTAATTATTCCTACTTGGCAAAATTTTTCAAGTGGTTATTCTTTATGTATGACTATACTTGTTAAAGACGTATAATGTAGATAAGGTAAAAATCATCGAAAAAAAAAAAAAAAAAAAGAGAGAGAGNCCTTGGTAGCCGTGAACTTACTTTCCCCTAATACAGAACCTTCTAGTTCTAATGCTAATATTCTTGCATGCAGGACAAAATTTAAGGAGTTTAAGAAGGTGAAACTCTCTTTTTCGTGCCAAGGAATGCAAATGCGATTGTAGATGACGGCAAGAAATGTGAACTCCAAAGAATCTATTATACTTACATGCGATTTTAGATGACGGCAAGAAATGTGAACCCCAAAGAATCTATTATACTTACATCCAACGGCACCTTCATGTATGTAAGCACCAAATAAGAATGTCATATTTAATACGTGAGAATTGATTGAAATGGAATTGTAATTTTAGATTTCATTTTTTTATTTAACCTTCACATAAATTATTATGACATATAATAATTAAGGTGTTTTTTATAATTAATATTATTTACACATTTAATATCATTCCATTTCATGAGCATTTTCAAATATAGAAAAAAAGATTTATCATTACAACTCTCCTTCCTTTCCATTTCACTCCAAACCATTCTTACTTACCAAATGTGATATAAGGTGTATATGTTTATAAATAATTCAACTTCTAATCATGGGGAAGCTAATATACTATTGGCATTTGCCATAATATGTTTTCATAAAAAAGTATATATATATATATATATATATATATAATCATTTTGCATTTTTAAAAACCATTCATACAAATACATACATATATATATATAGATATATATATATATCATAATTTTAATATTAATTGTGTATCGGTTATGAATACATGTACATGCTATAGTGAAAGGGCTCACCGTAACCCCCAGCTATCTAGTCATGATTTACCAACTTTAATTTTGTGAAATTTTCAAAATCACTAGCTGAATATTAGGGGGTTTTAAATTTTATAATTAAAGTTTAAAATTGTTAAATATTATATTCATCAAACATTAATTTGTTAAATTTACTATCAATTCTTTAACCTACTCTTTAACTAATGAATATATATCTAGGAAAGTAGTAAATTTAATTAATAATAATATTTAATAGATTTAAACTTCAAAATGTAAAACTTAAAATATAAAAGTACAATCAGTATTATATTCAATAATTTTAAAATGTACGTATAAATTTGAGAGAACTCACAAAATCGAGGCAGCAATCCAAGCCACCATGCCTGTAATTTTCCTTACCAGTAGAAACAAAAAGGGTGTCCACGGTTTGCTCACAGCTCCAAGCGGTGCGGTGGTTGGTTTGCCAAATGCCATCGGGTCCTTCCCCATTGAACGGTGACAGAAGAGCACACCCTTTTTAAGAATCTAAGCCAGCACGTGTTTCTTCCTATATATCCTTCCACACGACCTGTGGACACCTGTCTAAGCGTCTGCAGTTATATTACATTGAAATGTTGAGCTTGCCAGTTTGCTAGCCCTGCAATAAGTACGCAGTCACGGTTTGAAGCAATGAAGGTACCTTCTTCAAAGGTTTCATTCTTTTTCTTTTTCTGCCCCAACAACGTCAAAAAGAAACAAAGACAAAACTCCATATTACTTTGAAGGAAAGCTCTTTTTACAATATTTGTTGCTGGATTTAAAATCAACAGACAGATTGTATAGATTTTTTAAATATTCTATAATATGACCCTAATATCATTTTTCTTCATATAATCTCAATTGCTAATAACACATAACATATCTTGAATAAGTAAATTAAAAAAAAATTTAAAGAAAGTAAGTCGAAAGAATCCATTTATTTGTTACAAGTGGAAAAGCACGTTGTTATTCCGGATGTTATGCAACAGCATCCTGTGCACTAGTTCAAAGCTTAGGAAAAGAAATTAACGCTTTTTCGTGCACCAGCATTGTTGATGAATCATCTAATCATTTTTTTGACAATGCTAGGTAATGAATATATGCCCAAGTTTTGCACTTCTCGTTCTGTATATTTGTGTTATATGTATTAGGATTTAGATCCTTTAAAGTTTTTTTTTTTTTAAGGTTTCTTAAAAATAACAAATCAATAGCTATTATTATTTAGTTCTTTTTTTTAAATATCATGTAATATTACCATAACATTAAATTTTTCTTAAATATTTACACAATAACTACCATTGATTTATAAAATTAGAAAAAAATAACTTTAAAAATCCATTTCAATGAGTATTATGATGTGTTTTAATGTGTATGAGTGATTATCTGTTGTTTTAGTTATTCTTAATCCGATGGCGTACCGATTGGGATAGTTTGTCTCTTGGTGTATAAAAATTGTTGAGTAGCATAATCTTAGTCCGAGCTTCTTTATTATATTTTGTAGGTGGCAAGGTACCTTTTGGAAGAAGAGCTATTGAGACAGGTAAAAGTTCCTTTTAAGAATTTCTAGATTTAGTTCTTGTGCTTTCAGTTAAAATTTATTTTGTTGTTCATAAATCAATTCTATACTTCAAAGTCTTTGTTTGGCTACAAATCTTAAACGTAGGACAAGGTTCTCTATACCGAATCGGTGTCTTCTTTGGTGTGGCGACATATAATTAGATGGAACAATCAGATATGGCGGAACTCTATCACTACATATAGCATTTCCGACGTATGCTTATTATTAGGAAATCTTATCTACCAATATTGGCATTCGAGATGATTCATGATAATATTTCATTTGCAAAATATTTAGTTGCATCTTTCATCTCTCTTTATCCCTTAATCTTCCTTTGATAATACCAAGTCTTTGTGCCCTAGTATAGCCTAAATCTGGTTTGGAAATGATTCTTCATATAGTTAACCTTGCAAGACTTACAAAAAGACATAGTATGTTGCCAAATGTGGTACCTTTTTACGTTGATTTTGTTATGGTTCGAATCAGAAGAGAGAGCTGGATATGGAAAATGATGCAGCCTCCTCCAAAGTATCGGTATGTCCATTTGGTCCTCTTTATATCTTCATTACTGCTGCACTGCACCTATATACTTGAGGTAAGTTCTGTCAGCGAGTCATTAAGATTACATGCAACATAGTTGTTGAAGAACAAGTCTCTTCAAGTTCTTTACTTTTGTCTTTCCATTCATCCACATTACCATTGATTAATTATAATAATAATAATAATAGAAAAAAAAAAAAAAAGAAAGAAAGAACGAGTCTCTTCAGTCATGCAAGACTCGCAAGGTTGCAATGTCATGGGAAAGCTTAACGCATCTTGTAATGGTTTTACAGAAAACAATATGTAAATATAATCCCATTGGATAAAAGCTTACCAATTCTTCCAATTCTCATAAACTATATATTGGAAATTAAAGAGAACTCCTCTAAAGGGGATTCAGAAAGAGAAGGATACAAAGCTAGATGAAAGGGATGCATATGGTTAAGATATATGCAGTAAGGTTTATGGAAAGACACTGTAATGCACCGGTTCCTGATTTATAGTTATATTTTAATCTATCGAAAGATCCATGGGCACAACTTGATTGGATGGGTAAGCATCATTTGTTTCATCATTTTTAAATTCATGGAAAGAGGATAATCGTAGAGGTTGATTGGGGGGCATCCAATATTATGCTTTGATGTCCAGTTAGCCTTATTGACACTGAATGTCTTTATTTGTGGCATGTGATTAAAGAAAAAATCCAAGAGTGAATTAGCAGATAATGACATCATTAATGACAAAGAAAAAGATAAGGATCATCAAGATGATCACAGTGATGATGAAGACAGGGAGAAAGATGACGATGAGGACAATGACAAACAGCAAGAGGAAGAGCAGGATAACGATTATGGGAAGAACAGCAATGGCAAGGAGCAGCACAGGAGGGTGCAGAAGCATCGTTTACTTAGACCGGTTACCCATGGTTTTCATCTTGTTGAAGGCATAATGGATCATGGAATGGAGGATTTCATTGTAGCAGAAAAACGCGAAAGCAATGTATACTCTTGTGATGGGTGTTTGGCATGACTTCTATTTGTTTCTTAGATTTGCTTCTTAAAGGGTTGTACCGTATGTTTTGTTGTCTATTGCTATCTTAAACAGCATTGACAAACTGTGTGTGCAGGTGATGTCGAATCAAGAGGCAGTGGATTGCATCATGGACATAGAAGATCCTAAAGAAGCAGCTAAAAGCATTGATTAAAGAGGCCTTATATAGAAATAGTGCAGATGATATATCCTGAATTGTGGTGAAATTTGGATGAGCAAAGTTCAGGGGTGGTTTTGTATTTTTATTAGAACTAGGATGTGTTAAAAGTGAAACTAATGGTGGAACAGGCGACTGCGACTTCTGGGTTTTCATTCAAAATGTCAGAAGTTTCTTCATTTGATTATCGCTACTTATATTCTCTCACTTTATATCAGTTTTTACACACGTTAGTTGAAATTATAAGAAAATAGATGTGTAGAATTGTATAAATTTCTAAACAATCTCAAGAAATTTATATAGATGATTGTTTATCAAATGAATGAATGATCTATTTATTTCAATCTATGACTTGTAAATTGTTTTGGATCCTATTTGACCACAAATATGACAATTTTATGGGACTGCGTCCTACAGAAATCATTAGCTTTGCAGTCCTACACAAGTGTATTGTATTACGAAGTGCATATCAGCTGACCACCTCAAGTAAGATAGTAAATTACTTTTTCCTCTTGTTTAAATTTAAGATAAAATTATATCATTTAGATTTGTTCGGAGTCATATTCAATAGCATTTAGTATACATCTGAACTTTGGCCAAAACATATAGCTTTATCTACAATCTAAACTGACGATGTTATTTATTTACTATAAACGCAATCGTTGAAAAATAAAGGTTTTAGTGTAGAGGAAAAGCATGGGGGCGAAAGGGGTTCCGGCTTTCTAACCTCAGTTTACTAAAAGTTATTTTTAAAGGAGGAAAAATATACATTATTATATCTTTCAAAGAGCAAACTTTAATGATAGTCAAACATGGTTGCTTACTTGCTTGGATTTATAAAATATATATAAGAGGTTATGGGTTCAAGTTCTATAAATGGTATCTTTTATTTTTATAATTTTTGAAAGACATTCTCATTTTGTTCCTTTTCTTTCTATTTTTGATTCACAATAACAGTAACATCAGATTCCATTCATCGTAATATTATAGTTAACTAAATAAATTCTTTTGAGTTGCTATTTATTTATTCTTCATACATATAAATAGCAATCATATTCTCAAAAAGTTTTTAATTGTCACATGATATGATTTAATGTACTAATATTTCTTGTGGTTAATATTATAAAGATGAATATGGATATTAAATGAGCATTGCATAGTCATTGTTTAATGTTGTTCTTTTTTGACCTACTTGTAATTTTTTATTTAAATAGTTTTTATCTTCCATTTTATAGGTAACAAAACTTACACAAGTTTTTTGCATAACTTATTTCTTTATGAACTAATAGGTATTAAAATGTATATGCTACAATAAAAAGATATAAAAGAAATTATCATTATTCTTTTAGTCTCTTATGAAGCACATCAAGAATGCCAATCATTTCCTAAAAAAAAATTTAAAGTTCTATTCATGTTGAGTATTAGAAAGTGTTGCAGGTATACTAGCATACAAAATTCTTGTAAATATACAAGATACAATATAATTGCAACAAGAGATGAATATTTCCTATAAGTGTTCTATTATTAACTTACCCTAATTGTGTGATTTTGCATCCCTTCCTCACGAAAAACAGGTTTCTTTACATATAACTTATCAAATTTATGTTAGATGAATATATTTTTCACATCTTCTTTTATTAGAAAAACATTTTACTGACTAATGATATATATATATATATATGGACATTCATATACATTTATTTATAAAATAACTGGAAAAAAGAAAACTAATAGCAGATAAATGATATAGAAGATGAAAGAAAAATAAAATAAGAAAAATGGATGAAAAGGATGGAATTTTTATAGGATGAGATTGATTTTTTAATTTTAGTAATAAGTAGTAGGAGAAAAATGTCACCAATCTGTTCACGTTTGTACAATAGACTAGTTTATGGGCTAATGCATATTTTCATTCATTTTATTATTAACAGAATAAATGGATATTCATTTTACCACTAGTGGTATTATTTAGTTGTATATATCTAGTTTTTTTTTTCTAATGAATAACATTTATTTCATATTCAATATCCATGAAGTATATCGGAACTTTGCATATGGAAGTATTACCAATTTCTACAAGAAACATCTCACTATTTTATCCCCAATTCAAAACGCTTTCCGTATTCCTAACTACGCATGCTTAATCTCAGAGTCTGATAAAATCTAAGGTGTTATTCTAAAAATGTATTTCAATGGTTATAATTTTGTTACACTAAATCTGAAAAACAAAACTAGAACCATATAAAAGTTAATTTCAAATCGTAAATCGATCCAATAAGCAATTTGGTCCAAACAAAAATGGGTTTAAACTGGCTGACGAATCGCCGAACCCTAAAGGCCTTGATAGTTTAACCTTAAGAATTACTAACTCAATAGGCTCTTGAATTAATGATTCGATCATCAATTCGGGTTTGCTCAAACTTCAATTTTTTAAAAAAAAAAAAAACACCATTATATTTATGCAATCCAAATCAATTATTTTGGAATTGAAAAAAATTTCAATCGAAAATAAACTAAATCATTCATATGTCACTATATATCTGCATAAAAGTATTAGAATTATCTAAGAAAAAAAAATAAAAACACGCAAGTAATCAACAAATTATTAATAATAATCAACGAAAATACGAAAAATTAATGTTTAAAAAAAAAATTTTTTAAATACACAGCTCAAAAGATTTCGAATTAGCTCTTGATCCATCGGTTCACCTAAATCAATCCAAGCCTAAACCTGTAATCTTAAGGGTTAAGCCCCGTTTAACTAAGCGCCAGCTCATAAGCTAGCGATTCAGGACCTGTTTCAGGCAAGTTTGACCCTGTGTGCTCCTTTAGGTAAGACAAGTAAAATGAGAGAATTTTTAAGTGTATGAAACCGTAGATATATGATAAGCGCACTTTCATAAGAGGAAAAACACAGGATTAAATACTCCATGATAAAAAGCTTTGCTTTGGAATGTTTCACAAAGTTTCAGTTTATTTGGATGAACCTACAGTTTATTATTCTTGCGACCCTACACAATGATTAGCGGAATAGCGTGTACGAATAAAAAAGATGAGTAAGTTGCCGATGCAGTGATGGACATCAAAAATCCTTTTAGATCCTTACATATAAATATAATCCTATTCCACAGCTAAGATCGTTTCTCCGTTACATTAATTATCATGGTGTCTTTGAGAAGATCATAACCTAAAGTTGGATAAGGACTTCTGCCCACTTGACAACTACTCAACTTTAATCTTTTACAACCTTTAAAATATAAATAAATAAAATAAATAAATAAAATAAAAAAAGAAAAGAAAGAAGAAACAACGAAAAATTCCAGACCCTAAATTAAAAGCAGCTCCACTAGACCAGGGGCTAGTGGCAAAAGAGAGAATAAATAAATCAACAAATAAATGGTGTGGTTTTTATTCCAACGGGTTGAGTTTTTTTAATAACTCGCTAAATTTATATCCTTTCAATCTTCTTTCTAAATCCACATTCCTGGGCCAGAACTGGTTGTTCTTTGGAAGAGATATTCCTGGAAAAAGTATTTTTCTCATCAAGTTGCTCATATAAAACTAGAGTGCCACAAGAGTGGATGGACGGTGGAAGCATTACCTCATGGCATGGCAGAAAATAAAAGGGAAACCCACAAAGAATTTCAACTATCTCAGCAAACTCTAAATGCTCAATAACATAATTGTGGTCATGTCCTATTGTACAACAAGAACCGTAGAATTTTTATATACCTAGAAAGATTAACTTATCTCAACAATAAAAGCTTTGAAAATGATTGTCATTATTGATTTTTTTTTTTTTTTAACCATAATTTATGTCGGCAATACCACAAAACTTTACGAAGCAACCAGTGGATCCAGGAAATATATTTTCACCTCATATTTGAAGTTTGCGTTGCTTCAATGTCCTTTAGCCTAAGGGTAACGGCCCTCTTGTGGGCTTCCAAACCCTCGACTTCTGCCATAACTGCTACATGTGGTCCGAGGTTTCTCAACCCTTCCTCCGTGAGAGATTGAACTGTCATATACTTTTGAAAGGAATCTAGTGATACTCCTCCATACATCCGTGCATAACCATATGTTGGAAGTACATGATTTGTCCCACTCGCATAGTCTCCCACACTCTCTGGAGTCCACTGGCCGAGGAAGACAGAACCTGTAAAAATAGAGTGAAGCAAAAATATAAGCAAGAAATGGTCAGCTTTGCAGCAATAGAACCAAGCATCATAGAGCACTAACATAATTAAAGTATATGTGCGAACAGATATGCAGAAATCATAAAGTAGGTCCTCCAACAAATATACCTGCATTCTCAATGAAACTCTCCCATTTCTCTGCATCCTGGACATTTATTATCAGATGCTCCGGAGCATACAAATTTGAAAAAGAAACTGCCTGAAGGAAATAGATAATATTTTAGATGAATGAGGTCTTTTTAAAGGAAAGCATAGAAAAAGAAAAAGCGACATCAGGTACGAATTACATCAAATGTAATATCCACAAAAAGGTGAATGTCCAAGTGCACTTAAAAAAAAAAAAAAAAGAAGAAGAAGAAGAAGTTCCTGTAGAGTTTTAGATTCCAATGCTTCCTTTGGTAAATATGAAGCCGCATATTCAAGGGGGCATCAAAGCCCAATAGGCACACCCTAAAACTGCAACTTGGAATTTCAAGAAAAGTACGATGCAATTTTCTTAAGGTAAAAAGTCAATGGTCAGTAGAAATGGAATAACGTAGCAGATAGCACAAATCATAGAGCCAATGCCATCAACTCCTCATATGTCAAAGCTTAGCTAAAGATGAAATAGGACATCCCTGCTGCATGCGATCTCCACCAAGTGTCTTTCCCTTACACATTGCATTCAATAGTAAAGATTTCATCACAATATAGACAAGACAGTGGCTGATGCTAGGGCTTACTGTTATTGATGGAGAGCATGTTCAACCTTGTGATTCCAACTAAAACCATCTTTCTTTAGCAGATCGATAAGTGGCTTAGTAGTTTTCCCATTATCCCATAATTTGCAGTAATAACACATTAAACAGAAATCCCCTCACAGCCATCACAATTGAGGGAACTGGTGACTCCACAAAACTCCTAATTTTAGTTGGATCCATTTGTACACCTTCGTAAATAATATGCCCAAGTTATTCAACTCTTTTGTTCACCAAAGGCACTCTTCTTCCTATTAGCCTTAGATTAATGTGTTCAACTGTTACAGAACAACTTGCAGATGTTGCAATGTGTACCCCAATCCAAACTATATACCAAAATTTCATCAAAATAGATCATTCATGTCTGATTCAAAAGTAACTGGAGTATACAAGGCCAGATGGCATTACCAAGAATTCATAATGTCATTGATGTACACTAAAAGCCATCTTATGGATATCAGCTGCATTCCCGCTTAATGATATCTAATGCACAAATCGGAGAAGAGAACTACACCATGGAACTCATCTAATAGTTCCTCTACCACTGATAGAGGGTACATGTCAGAAATAGCTTTAATTCAACACCTCATGGTCCAAACAATATCTTTATGACCAATCTTTTTTCTTCACTAAAATTAGTGGACTGCAAAAATCAGTAATGCTAGCACAAACTACCCCGATAGCTAGCATTTCAGCCATTATCTTCCCCATTTTGTCCTTTTGAGCATCAACATATTAATAAGGCTAAACATTTACTGGACCTTTGCCATGCTAATTTCGTGATTAACACTCCTTAAAGAAGGTAATTCTTCTAGTTCTTAGAAGACTTCCACAAACTCATCCAACAATGATTGCAATGCACTAGATTGAAATTTCTCCAACCTATATAGGTAGGTAAAATTAGCGCCCACACTTTGCCAGATCAATGTGCCAAATTTAAATTCTTCCATTTTCAAGAGAATGAAATGAAGTTAGCGCTATTCATCAAACCAAACTAAATGAACCAAACCGCAAAATTTGATTTTTTATTTTATATTTTGGTTCGGCCCAAAGAGGGTCCAAATAATTAGCAATTCAATTCAGAGATTAAACCGAACCAGGACAAAACAAACCAAATTACTTGAACTCAAATCAAACCGCTCTTTATTAAAAAAATAAAAAATAAGCAACATTTTTCAATTATAGGCCCTATCAATATTTCATTCTAACCTTATTTATCTCTTCTATTTTGCCATCTTTCATCTCACCCTCATCCTCCACAGTATACCTTCTTTTCCTTTACTATCATCTCTCATTTATCAAGCAGAGTCATACATCTATAATATCACTTAGTATGCAATTCCACCATGATATAATATTATATAGTTTTAATTTTTGCATAGTATTTCTTAATTCGAAATTTAATATTTGGTCAAAAACCTTGAAAACTATTAGCATTATCAACTAAAACAAAATGTTTTTAAAAGTGACTTGAACTAAATAGAACCAAACAAAGCCACATTTAAAGTGGTTTAATTTACAACCTCAAACAATTAAAAGAAATTGGTTCATTAAAAATTTGAACCAGACTGTTTCTAATACATTTCAATTTGATTGACTCCAGAATAAATCAACTGAATCATGAATGCCCTAGGCAATAGCAAACTTTTGCCATATAGGATCACCTCAAAACAATATCTGTTTTCCACCTTGACTATAATTCATAGTCATTCTCAGCCAATCAACCTTTAGGTCCCCCAATATTTCTAACCATGACACCCTAAAATCAAGCCAATTCCTCGCATATTACATACACAATAATCCACAACAATGAAGTTCTCCCTATGTACAAGTGAGCTTGTTTACATAAGCCACTAACTTTCAGAGTTTGTTTGTCCCCCAACTTACCACCAAACTAAATGGTTGCATTAATCTTCATTAGGATTTTTTCCAAAGTTTCAAAATTAAAGTTGTAGGTTGCACCACAACCCACCATCACTAACATTGAGTAATCATTCAAAAGTCCTTGTAATCATTCAAAATTAAAGTTCAAAATCTGTTCATAGTCAATAAAGATAATTCTACATTATTTAACTCTCAAAATACCTCTTCCTCTAGGAGCTACATACAGCAACCTTATGGCTCAGCTATTTCTTCCTTTACATCATCTTCTTCTTCTAAAATTGTTACTCATAATGACTTACTTGGATATTGATGCATACAATGAAATGGTTGATTGCATCAAAAGCATAGGACTTTTTTATTTTTTATCCAAATATACACCATAAGGAAAATGCCAATGGTCCTATGTACCTCCCACGATTTTCTCTTGCCTAAAGAGTTTATTCCTCTTTCTTTTGTTAACTCTAAGTTACAATAGTTCTAGTGCGTTGCAATTAGTTCCAACGCATAGCAATTGATCATTAGGATGATAGAGAACATTTGGCAATATTTTGTCTTTTAACATAAAAAATCATATACTCCTATCTGCATTCCATAATCTCTCTCTCCTCCTCCATAGTAACTAAAGTAAGAAGAAGCTCCATTCCCCATGAACTCCTTATTACACCTCTAAACGTCAACTCATTTTCAACATGAAAAACAGTTCCATAGCTTTAGCTCCTGACAACAAAACTAAGGTTCATACTCAGTCTAATTTCATCTATTAATCCACTTGATAAGTATCAACACGGCTGTTCATCTGGTAAAATAGAAACTTGAGCTGCAACAAATTTTTCAATGTAAGCATCAACAAATGGATCCTGCTTAAGGCTAGTTTTGCATAAGGACTGATAGCTTGATGCCCCTTTTACCTCAATAACAACTCTCGGGTTAAAACCTCTCATGTCATATAAGTAAAGCAATGCCTCAACATCTGGAACCACAAAACTATCCCTCCTTCCATGCAAATGCCAATTACACCTTCATGTTTGGTCACATACAATGTGTCAGAAAATATTGTTCAATGCATGCACCAGCTAACTAGATCTACTCCATCAAAAGTAGGCAGATTCAATCTTCTAGCACTTTCACTAACTTCTTCTCATAAGCTTTCATCGCAATTCACTTCTGAACTCAGATCAGAGCTTTTCACCCGCTATTGGTCAGTCATGTAAGCCCTTGCATCAGACTCAGTACACAGTCCTGTCTTCTTCTCTAACTATCTTGTTATTGTCACATCACCAGTCCATATTGTGCTTCATTGACTTTGGAATTGGCTTTATGCATCTGCTCTGTCATTTCCCTTCACAGATCTCTCTACATCATCAATGCGACTCCATCCTTATCGCTGGTGTTCATATTCTTCGCCGAACAAATTCGACAAGTCAGACCAAATGTTAGATCTAAGAAGGAGTATCCAGGTAGTTCTAAAAATATTACACAACCCCAGCAACGAAGGAGTATCTAGAGCTAAAGCTCCTACTACGGTCTACTTGTGTGGGGAATATTTGGATACCCTCATACACTAACTATTACAAGTATTTTAACTATCTAACTAATTATTTTCACTATCTAACTAATTATTTTCACTTGTCCAGATACTTTTGAACCCTTCTAGAATATCTTAGACCCTTTCAAACACAACTCACGTCACAACCACACATTACTACCACTGCCATATCAGCTACAGCTATCTTATTCCTCCTAACATACAGAGTGCTAAAGAAATAAAGTTCCATGTACCTGAATGAAAGCGGTAACTCAAGTGTATATAATTCAAAAAGGTATAGCAGAGAAAAGAATGTCGAGGCCTTGTTCAACAGAGATAAGAGTTTTTTCTTTTTTTTTTTTACTTTCCCAACCCCCCCCCCCCCCCCCCCCC